>CAJGYO010000010.1:116611619-116954444 GCA_904845875.1 Miscanthus lutarioriparius
GGGCAAAGCCGCATCGCAAAGAGGACACTTGGCAACGCCCTTGTCGTAGAAAGTGTCGTGCACTGCAAAGAATAACCCTTTGGCAAAAATACCAGCACGCCGTGGCCCTCCACATCCTTTGGCTTAGTGCTGGCCATTAGCACTTTCGATGGCGATGTTGTCTTTGCCGGAAATTATACGTTTGGCACTTTCGCCAAAAGAGAGTTCATTCTTGAGAGTGCCAATCAGAGCACTCGGTAAAGTATTTGATTTTTTGTTTTTCAAAGCTGTCTGTGGCATTTATACAAGTACTCTTGAGCCACATGTTCAATCCTGGAACTTTTCTATGACTTTGGTATATTTTTTAAATTTTTTTATGTTTACTTGAATTTTTCTCAGAAAAGTAAATTTAAAGCTATGATGCATGAAATATTGGAATTTAGTGATTCAAAAATGGTATCTATGTTTTTGAGTGTATTTTGAGGTCGGTAATGCAGAGTTTGACCCGTGAAATTTCGAACATCGGTTTCTACAAACCTGACCACCAACTTGTTAAAAAAAGTGTTTTTTTAATTATATAAAATGCAACCCGAAGTCCAAAAATCACAGAAAAACTTATCGAGGTGTCGTGGTCGCCAGCATCTTAGAGGCTGTGGTAAAAAAATTTGTAGATTTCCGAGCAAGTTGTGACGTCACGATGCCTCAAAGCCAGGACATCTCCACATGTAGATACCATATTTTTGAATACGTTGAATTCCATTCTGAGGTCGGGTGGTCATGTTTAAATGTAAAGCAGGAGGTTGAGAATGGTTCACGAATGTCCCTCACACATGGCCTCAAAAATACACCTCAAAAAACATGAATACCATTTTTGAATGGCTAAATTCCAAATATTTCATGCTACCGGGTAGCCAAAATTTACTTTTTCGAGAGAAAATTCAAGTAAGATTAGTAATTTAAAAAATATACCAAAAAGTCATAGAAAAGTTCCAATTGGAACATGTGATCAAGGTAATCGTATAAATGGCATGTGAAAAATTTGAAAACAAAAATAAAATACTTGCCGAAAGTGCCGGAATTGGCTTTCGGTGCTCTCTTGCCGAAAAGTGAAGTCTTACCTTTCTACAAAAGAATATTCGTATCGTATTTTTTCATATTTCGGATTAAAGAGAAAACCACGAATTTCTTTGCCTAGTGCCGCGATCTCGGCACTCGCAAAGGGTCACGACTTAATCTTAAGCGGTCAAGCACGGCTGGCTCCCACTTCACTCTCACCTCTCTCAGCAGCGGCGCCTGCTACCGCCCCGCCGTCGTGGACCACAGGCATGAGATCTCACACCAGTAAGCCCATTGGCCCGGGTCCCTGCCGGCCACCGTGGGTGGCCGCACGCCCACCTTTCTCCGCCGCCCATGACCTTAGCCTGGCCGGGCCGACGCTCCGCCACGCGGGCGTGGGCCACGCTTCGGCCGCTGAACTGGGCCCCCGCCTGAGGAGTGAGCAGGAGTGGAGGAGGAGGAAGGTGGCGGGAGGTAGAGGCTAAGAAGGGAGAGCGGAGGAGAAGGAGAAGGGAGGAGGAAGGAGATGTGAGGAGGCCCCTGGCCGCTGCCACGCCTCGCCATTCGTCCCCGCCGTCAGCACACGCGCCTCGGCCCAGATTTTAGTAGACGGCTGGCTGCAAGGCCGCCTGACTCCACCGCTACCCTAAGGTATAAAGCCCCGGTGCTGCTGGCCTTGCGTGCCTTGTAGGTCGTTAGCGGGTTTTGTGCCGTATGTGGATGTGTGGGCCTTTGTGCCATCACGTGATGGATGTATGCAGGCCTTCGTGCTTATATGGATGTGCAGAGCTTTCATGCCCGTGGCATCTTTGTCGGCCTGCCGTGCGGCTTTTGCTTGCAAGGTTTGGAAACCTCCCTGTCTAGGTGAGGGTCTACCGAAATTTACAACATAGTATTATAATCCTTCTTTATACGGAGGCGAGGACCTTGCCTGGAGGGGACCCAGAATCGTAAGGCGCACCTCGATCGTATCTGCCGGGTGTTTGGGCAGTCCTGCCTGCACGTCGCCGGGCCTCACATGCGCCCCCCGCTCAGCACGACTCCGACATACCACCCTTCAGGTATAAATAACCTCTCTTCCTTATAGGTGTCATAGGTAATGTGTAACCCGGGGATTAGTAGCATCTCCGCTTGAAGCAGAATGCAGTTGGAGGTATGTAGTTCTTCGCACATCTAAGACCGTATCTCTGCTTCAAGTAAATTATCCAGATTTTTTAGACGCCAGCGGATGCACGTAGATGCGGTAGTTTCCATATTACTGCTTCGTCCGGAGGGCGAGTTTGGCACCACCTCCTGTTTGTTCTCCCGGTCCCCACACTCTCCCCTTCCGGTGACGGTATGGGAGAGCAGTTGGATAAATCTTCCGAAATTCTATCTTAGATCGGAGGCAAACTATCTTCTTCTATGTTATTTGGTAATTACATTTTCTTTATTTTTTGCATCTCTTACTGCTAATCGTCTAGATTTATCTATACTTGCAGCTTACTCTTTTAATTACTGAAAAGATAGAGCCCAATTGGGAGGAGCGCCCCTCGATTTCACGCTTTCAACGGAGGGACATATGCTGGGCTGAGGAGAAAGGCGTGCGCTGAGAGGCCGAGGAGGCTGAGAGGCAGGCCAGGCGAAGTCACATCACTTACGGAGCATGACTCCCTCACCGCGCGACTTCATATCTGACGAGCATTTACCTTCATGACACGGTGGATCTGGGACGAGGTCCATTTCTGGACGGAGGAGGCAGAAGCAGCGGTTCTCAGGCGGGCTTGAGGACGCAGGAGGCGGCAGCATTTAGTCCACTTCCTACGGTACATCAAGCCCTACGGCCCGAGGTCCCGCATAGCTCCCTGAAGCAAATCGACACTGTTGAGAAGCGAACGACGTACCCGAGGGCGCATAAGTAAGTAACTTTATATGTTCTTTATTTGATATGTTGAAAAATCATAATAACAACTAATAACTAATGTGGACCACTTGTGCAGGAATTAAGGTGCTTATGGACCAGCGTATTGACACGCAATGTGAATGGCATCTCCCAGGACTTACATGTAAGGAACACTTCCCACTTTGTTGGGAAAGGAGATGGGGATTGGGAGCTGTCACGACGCGTTGACCACTATGCCCTTATGCAGGATGCCCCAGGATCATAATGGCATCGGCTGAAAATACAAGGCGTGATCGGGCTGATTAGGAGTTGTGGGTAAATCTTTCTTGCACTACATTCCTCAATTCTCGCATTCATTGAATATTCTTGAAATAAAATAATGGATACCGCGTGTCTTTATGCGCGAGACTTCTTGAGAATCCGGGAGGGCCAGGAGGAAAGTGCATGTCGAGGTGGCTTATGCTTCTTTTTGTAAAAATTATTATCACGCAGACTTGCACTATAAGTCCCGCCTGCACTCCAAGATGAACTTCTAGCGCCAAGTTCCTACTCAAAGTGTCAACAAAGAGGAGGCAAGACGAGACGACGCCGACAAGGAGCAAAGACATACGAGTAAATACAAAACATGAATATTCATTTCTTTTGAGATTAAGTATGCCTAATTTGATCTTCTCGATATGTCGTCTGCTTGATGTCCTTCAGAAGTATTCCAAGCTGGTGCGCCACCCACCCGATTCATCAGGAATATATTGTGGACACCTAGTTGGACGAGGATGGCGGAAAAAGCCACGAGGAGGCCCGCGATAGGCGCGTTTGCAGATGCTGGGTGTACCTACCATCGTGGCAGCCGTGAGCCTTAGCAAATATGCAAAGGCATATGTAAGTCTCCGCCATTGCTCTAATCTAGCCCGCTCAATTCAGTATCACTTCTAACCACATGTTGTTGTCTTTCTCGTAGTCGGATGCACCACGGGTGGCCAGCCAGGGCCTGGTCAACTCAAGGCATATACGCTCATATGGGCAAGCTCGACCGCCGACATCGACGAAGTACGAACCAGTGATGATGCCTCTGCTTGAGGCGTGACACCAACTCCGGCGTCCACACCACCTCTCTTCATTACCGCTGATGGCGTAAAGGTCAGTCCATGGGCGGGCTATGATCCGAGAACGAGAGCGCCTGATCTCGGCTCGTGATGAGGGTCGGGCAAGGGCAAGCAAACATGGGCGGTTACCAGATTACGACGAAGCGTCCTCACCACGGCCTCTACTCCTCTCCACCAGCTTCGAGCAGCGAAAGCATGAGCTCAAGCGTGTCGCCATCGCCAATGGTCCGACGTGGTGTCGGCACTCCCGGTAAGCATTCCTGTTTCATTCATCGTTCTTTGAATTTTACATACCTTACCTATGCATTATTGAAACATTGGGGTCAAATGCTGCGAGCCCAGTGTAGGAACTGCAGGCCGAAAGCCGGCAAGAGGCTACAAGCTTTGGAGGCCAGTACAGGGGAGTAAAGATCGCTGGGCGAGCAGTCAGAGATGATCAGGATTCATGCAACAAATTGGCCAGCAACAAGGTTAGGCGATCCCACAGACACGCTACTTCCTCAGATCCACCTCCACAGCGTCTCGATTCTACCCCGGTGAGTATAGGGCACGAAGTTTTACTTTCTATGCTGAAACTTAGAGAAACCCTAGAGAAACCTAGTGGTGGTGGTGGTGGTGTGGTGGTGGTCATGGTGGTGGTGGTGGTGGTGGTGTGGTGTTGTTGGTGGTGGTCACGGTGTTGTGGGTGCCTCATGGTGGGTGGTGGTGTGGGTGGTGGTGGTGAAGTGTTAGTGGTGAAGTGTGTTGGTGATGGTGGTGATGTGGTGGTGGTGGTGGTAGTGGCGGATATTTATCTTGTATATTTATCTCTTCTCTTGTCGCTCATGTCCAATCTCTTCTATTTTGTGCAAGCATCAATCGGGGCGGTGTCGAACCACCTTGAGGGTCGCCCGATCGCGACGCGTTAGGCCATCCCAACCTGGACTGTCATGCCGTGAGCTTCAAATGGCAGCCGTTGTGATATAATGTACTTGTGAACTTTGTGAACTATGCTTGTGTGTTTGACTTTGGACTTGGGAGTTGAGATTGTGATACTTGTATGCTATGTTTGTGTTTGTGGTGGATTGTGATATACATTTGTATTATATATAGATTTGTGTGATATATAGTTGTGTTATATATATATATATATATATATATATATATATATATATATATGATGTATATCTTATTTGCATAAACGATGGAAGACTAAAACCAAAAAAATTGATTTTTTCACTTTTGTCGACAGGTGTCATGACCATGACACTGGCAAAGCTGGGAACTAGGACACTAAGCTTCCGTTTTGCCGAAAGTGCCATGGTCAAGGCACTCGCAAAAGAAAATTAAAAACTGCTTTGCCGAAAGTGCCTACCTACAGCACTCTCGGCAAAGAAAATCAAAAAGAAAACAAGCTTTCTTTGAGTGCGAATGGGCACCGCAAAGCATTTTAAAAACACATTTTTTGCCGAGGCCGACGCTGCGGCACGCGCCGGCAGAAGGGGTCACCAATGACCGGGCGTCACGGCGCGTTTCTTTGCCGAGCGCCGTCGTGGCACTCGAGAAATCTTTGCCGAAGTGCCCGACATGCGGCACTCCGGTAAAGAAGTTCTTTACCTGAAGGGATATGCCGTCAGCGCTCTGTTGCGAGGTGCAGCACCGGCAAAGGTTTTACGAGTACAAAGCCTTCTTTGTCGAGTGCAATTGCACTCGTGCAAAGCACGGCCCGCTGTAGTGATGATGGAGACAATTTTAATTATCGGAACTGTCTTTTTTTTTTTGCCAAATACTACAGGGGGTTTACAGTGATGAATTTGCTAATGCGTCAAAGCTGGAACGTGGTGTCAAATTTTACGAGACTTCAAGTCCTGATGTTGCTAAGCTTTTGACATTGACCCTGCAGCAGGAAACAAGGCTCTAATCTTTCTGAACAAAAGGGCGGAGCAGAAGTTCACTTTATAGGGTCCGTGTCTTTATCTTGTATCTGATTTTTCCTCCACTTTTGGGCATGTTTTGTTTACTGCAGGGTTGTATATGTATTAAGCAATGTGTGTATCTTGTAGAGGGGTTCTTCCTTGCATATAACATTGCCTATTTTGTGACAACTGCCATCAAGCTTGCTTTGGATAAGACACGAGCACAGGAACCGCTCCTACTATCTTTTGACAATGCCATCAAGAAACAGGCATGTAACCTTGTTTACGATTGGATCTCTTTTATGCAATTTCAGTATAATCTTTTTGTCAATCTACTATTCCATTACTGAGCCACTTTGTGTATTTTTTGCAAACAGAGCTTGGAGGATTTGGAGGTCAGACCGAGGACCAAATCTCGAAAGCGGATGAGCTAGCTTGAAGGGATAACCTCAATGCTGTCCTGAATCCTATTCTCCATATATATATACAGCATCTAGATGGCTCTGTACTTGTGCCTCCACCTCCTCTAGTCTTCTTTCATTCGTAGAATAAAGCCCTGGAAAATGCATGTTCCCAAGGGCATCCTACCCTTGTGAGATATGGAACCTCATCACCGTCTATTTATTATTTGTTGATGCGCAACATGTATTAAATTGGTTGGGGGATGAAATCATGAAACAGCTCCCCAATCTCATTGCTTCAGTACTGCAATGCAGTAATGCCATTATTCAAGCATTGCTATTCAAATTTTATGTTTTTTCCATGAATGTGCCTTGAAACGATTTCCTTTAAGAGGGTTAGAAAAAATTGCAGCATTCCTTTAAGGTCTTAGAAAAATTTGTTACAATACCTCTTTGGTAATCATACGTGTTACCAGAGGGTTTTACTCCTACCTAACTCAGGCAAAGATAGGATAATTTACAGGAAGGTTTTTTTTTGAAGTGTTATTTACACGAAGGTTTCCTGACCCTGGGTCGTTAGGCTGTAGGCTGGTGTAGTGGATAGTTTAGTAGTGAGTCAGAATCCAGGCGTGTTTGACAGCTTATCTAGGGTTTGTTGGGAAATCCTCCTCATGAGTGGATCATGGGGAGAGTAATTGCTCCTAGAGAGCCCACATGTCATAGGTGCAGCACAGGAAAGTGGACCAACTTATTATGTACATCTACCATTTGCTTCCTTGGCTTCTAGGAGAAGGGAGATGACATCTAGACAGTAGCCACGATAACCACTCATTCCTCCTCTTCGTGAAGACAAGTGTGTGTGTGTGTAATATATATATATATATATATATATATATATATATATATATATATATATATATATATATATATATATATATATATATATATATTTATATATATATATAGAGAGAGAGAGAGAGAGAGAGAGAGAGAGAGAGAGAGTAAGACTAGCCACTCCTTGTGTGTGAGAGAAACCAGTATTCACAGCCTTTCCTCCTTGCGTGTGAGTGGAGGAAAGAAAACCAGAGAAGAAAAGAGAGGTTGAAGGGAGGTTAGAGAGTGATTCATTCTCATGGTTTGTGAAGCTTCACATCCACATCATTGGTGCCTCTAATATGAGTCCCACCATCATTTGGTGAGGTCTTTCCACTCCTAATAGCAGCCCTAAGTCTTACTGTTGCTATCCAGTCATCTGTAAATCTTGATGTATGGTTGCCTCGAGTGCTAGAGATGAACTTGTAAACCCACAAGCATATAGTGGAAGAAGATTTTGCTGGATTGGTCCTGGTTTTACTGATTTGGGGTTTTCGCGTTAAATCTGGTGTATCTTGTTTGATGTGTGGATCGATGTAATTTGCTGCAACTATTGTCATTTCCTCCATTATATATGTGTGATGCATATGTTTTCCTCCTGCGGAATAGGTTGAGACCAATGGTCTGATTTTAGGTGTGTTGAAATTAAGCGCTTTTCGCTATCACTAGCAAGTGAGTTACCGTGGTTATCCCAACATAACTGGTATCAAGAAGCCTAATTGATTGTTGGAGATGATATTCTCACTTTGGTAAATAGAGGACAGCAACACCCCAAATGATATGATCAAGCTTGATGCTTCAAATTATTCTTTATAGAAGTCCATGATGGAGGGTTTGCTTTATTGCAAGGGTTTGTATGAGCGAATTCAGAGAGAGACAAAGTACCAACTGGAATCATGGAGGAAGATTCGAGAGTATTAAATCGGAAGGAAGTAGGTATGATTCGTTTGCACATCAACCGCAATATTTTTCACCATTTTGCTAATGATACAAATGCTGTTTGAGTTGTGGTAAAATTAGAATCTATGTATGAGTGGAAGACAACAGTTAACAAAGCCTTGGTGATAAATCGCTAGTGCAAAGCTAGAGTACCGAGATCGGCAACAGTGTTATTCAACACTTGAATGTCTTCTAAGGCCACAAAAATCAGCTGACAGCCATGAAGATAAATCTTGATGATATAATGCAGCATTGTTATTGTTGAGCTCATTATCGGACAGCTGGAACATACTTGTATCACTCAGCAATTCAGCTCCAAATGGTAAGCGGACTCCTGATATGGTGAAGAACAACCTGCTGAATGAGGAAGCCAGAAGGAAAGAAAAGGGCACCAATGTGTCATCTTCTGATGCATATGTGGCTGAAAAGAAAAAAGAAAATTATGGTCGAAGCCAAGTGAAATTTTAGCGATGCAGAAGTAAATATAGGAAGAGATCACAGCCAAGTTCAAGCAACAAGATTATTTGCTTTCATTGCGAAAAGGAATGCCAGGAAAGAAATCAGTGCAAAATTTATAAAAGAGAGCTTGCACAAATCGAGACCGACAAATTAGATGGGAATTGGTTATCCTTTTCTAAAAATCATCGAAGCATCAGATGTTTTCTTCCCTCCCTAGGGCCAAAGGTGGAATCGCATGGTTACAAATATATGGAGTACGTGTGTTATGAAGTCGCACATTTGCGACATGGTACTGCAAACTAGTAGAGCAGGATAGCTTGATCAAGGCAGAGGAGTTGAGAGGAGGAAGAAGAGAGAGAACTGGAATCATCACGTGGCCAATGCTCTGTCAAAGTATTGCATCTACATTTCGGCTTATTCAGGAGCTTAGGCAAAATACATGAAACGTTTCTTAGCTAAAACATTTCGCTCATAACCCGTTTAGTGCCGTTCCACATGACTCTCGTGAGAATCGGAATCGATTCGATCAACCACATGGCTCCTATGTCTACAGGAACCAAGGTACATAGAGATGTAATATGTATACGATGGAGAAAGAAGATGCATAGCAAAAAAAAATCTGAAAACTACTCCTCCGTTCCTGTATACCAGGCGCAAGGCCCGATTACGGATACCAAGATGTACACGGAAATATGTGAAGTGCATTTACTACGTACGTCGTGATTAGCACCGCGCCGCCGGTCACGAAGCCATTCCTCGTCCTGTTCACTTGGCTGATAAGCCATAGCTGAAAGTACTATTGGCTAATTTATTGTGAGAGAAAACTATTGTTATATAGTTAGAAAAATACGGATTATAAGCCCATTGAAGCGAAGAGGGGGCTTATCCCGCGCTAGCTTGCATTGCATGGAGTGAACAAGTACTAGCTTGCATGCAGCGACGTCCACGCTTTAGCTCCTGCTCACGCAGCATGCAGCTGCATCGCTTTTATATGACGTACGCCTCGGCATACATGTTTCACTGGTCATGACTCTATGCTGCATCTACATCTATAAATACACCTAGAAAATATAACACCATCAAAACGGATGCACCAGATTATCTCTTAACCATTCTCTCATTACTTATCCAAATTCGACAACTCACGTTTAGGGCCTCTTTGGCACGGCTTATGCCGGCTTTGGCTTTTATCTATTTTATGCAAATCGAGGCAATTTGAGCGTGAAGCATTTTTTAAGCCGGTTAAAATAAACTAAAGCCGGAAAAAACCAGTTTTTCTCGACTTTCACCGTGAAGCTGCTTTAGATGAGCCATGCCAAAGGAGGCTTTTAGTGTGTCTGCCCTCCATCGCCTCCCGCAACCACCGCCCACGCCCCGCCCATGCCACGCCGCCGCCCGCGCTCCTCCCCGCATCCCGCGACGCCCCTCCCTCTCCGCATCTCGATGAGGAAAGCAGCCTAACTATGGTGTTCCCCACGCCGCCAGGCAGCCGGCCCGCCACGCCGGGTCGCGGTCATCCTCTCCCCTGAGGACGCCACCAGGTCGCGGGTCCTCTTCCCCAAGGGCGCCATTTTCAGGTCGGCCGCCAGGATGACGACGCTACAAGGCGCGGGCGCCACCAGGTTGCGCGCCGCCAGGACGAGTGGACGACGGCCACAAGGGGCAAGCGCCGTGGGCGTGATGCTCCACATCGCGGCTGCATTCAGCCCCAGGTCACCGCAGGAAGGTGTATGCCAGGTTTTGTCAGTCTCGTCGCGTCCTGGTGCCTGGTTTTGCACAGATTTGACTATGAATTAGCTTGGTTGTGAACGTTGGTGCAGGGGTTGGTGGTTGTGGCATTTGATCGGAACCTGCAGGTGTACCTGGAACTCATGCGCCGCGCGCAGTAGCCAACTGATGCATCGTGGATGCCCACACTACTTAGCACTAACTTGCAGAATCGTCTCCTCCAAATACCAGACCTGCGCTGCCTTCCTTCGCTTCTCCTTGATGCAGACAAGGACGCCACGCCGTCACTGCCGTGGGGAAGAAGGTAAGAGCGTTCGCTGACGCTGCGCAGCTTCCCCGTGCCCCTGTGCTCCCTCCGCACCATAGAGCACGCCACCTAATGCCCCTGCAGCTGCGAGCGACGGCGCCATGGATGACACCCACCGTATGCTCGATCAAATGACTGCAAGGTTTAGTTCTCTTCAGAGGACGTTTCTTTTCTCTAATGCAAAACTTTGGTCTTTGATTCATTAGAACATACTAAAATATACTAAAGTTTTACACCATTGCTATGTTGAAACACCTCTCACCATCAAAGCGAGACTTTGCCGAGTGCAAAATTCTTTACCGAGTGTCAAAATCGGGCACTCGGCAAGGCTTTCTTCTTGAAAGTGCTTTTCGGCAAGAGTTTTTGCCGAAAGGCTTGACACTCAACAAATGACTTCTTTGCCGAAAGTGCGGACTCTCGGCAAAATCTCTATACTCGGCATAGGCTGCCCGCAAGCAGTGCTCGGTCACGGCCTTCTTGCCGGCGCTGTGTTGGGCACTCGGCAAAGATTTATTTTTTTAAATTTTTTTGTCGAGTGCCCCAGATCTCGCACTCGGCAAAGATTATTTTTTTAAATTCTTTGCCGAGCGCCTCGAGATCTGGCGCCGAGCAAAAAATTTTTTAATTACTTTGCGAGTGCCCCGCCACAAGACTCCTCGGCAAAGATTTAATTTTTTATAATTTCTTTCGAGTGCTCACGTGGATGCACTCGGCAAAGAGGAAATTTTTAAAAAATTTAAACACTCTTTGCCGAAAGTGCTTATTCCCTGCACTTTTCGGCAAAGACCCCATTACCGAGTGCCATGCCCCAAGACTTGACAAAGTTTTTTTTTGTTTTTGGCCTCCAATTTTTTTTTGCAGACCTTTTAAAGCACCAGGAACTTCTAGTTACAATTTCGGATTTTTGTGGTTTTTTTGATATATTTTAGTTACTTTATTTAGTTTACTTGAATTTTTTCGGAAATTAGAAATTTGAATCGCGATGGAAATGCGAATAATGGAGTTTAATGATTGAAAATTGATAGTCATGTTAGTGAGTGTTAGAGAGGCCGTATCGAGAATGGACCGAAATTTTAGACATCTTGTTCACGAAACATGTTTAAATTTGAAATTCTCATGAAACTTGTGAAGGATATCGTATAATATATTTAAATTCTATAAAAAGAAAGCGAAGACCGAAAATCATCAGATATCTCTACATGTGATATCGTGATATCACATGCAAGAGATGGCTATGATAAGCATCAGACGTGATTTAACGCGCACCAAAAATTTCAAATTTTTTATCATAGATATCTCACATATGAGATCACGATATCTCAACAAGTTTTATGATTTTCGGACTTTGCTTGTTTTTTATAGAATTTATAAACACTTTGTCCGCAAGTTCGTGGGTCATGTTTCGTGAACAAGATGTTCAAATTTTGGGTATCCTAGATAATGGCCTCACTACACTTCAGTAACGTGAATATCATTTTTGAATCATTAAATTCCATTATTCATACGTAATGCAGCAGTTCAAATTTATATTTTTCAAAAATTCAAGTAAACGAAATAAAGTAACTAAATATAGCCAACAGTTCAAAAAATGTACCAAATTTTAACATGGAGTACCAAGTACTATAAGAGAACTACAGAAAAAATTTGGAGGTCAAAATACAAAAAAAAAATAGTTTGCCATGCTCTTTGCCGAGTGCCAGCTGTCAGGCACTCGGCAAAGTGTTCCCTTTGTCGAGTGTCTGTGGTCTGCCGCTCGGCGAACCGGCGTCTTTGCCGAGTGCTAGATCGGGCCCATCCGCGCTAGACAACCGGCCACCGAACCCTCCCTCCCACACACGCACACACGCACACACGCACGCACGCACGCCGCCGTGCCCCGCCCGCTCACCCGCCGGCGCGCCGCAGCCGCAGCCACTCCCCACGCCCGCCGCAGCCGCAGCCCCTCCGCGCGTGGCCAGCTCGCCCACGCCGGCGAGGAGGAGGAGGAGGGTTCCTTCCTCTTGTCCTGCCGGCACCGGCAGCTAGCCATGGCCTCGAACGGGAGCAGCAGCACGGTGAGTCCGGCAACTCCTCTCTTGTCCCCGGATCGGGCCAGGTATCGGCCGACGCTGGCGGGTTCCTTTGCGTTTCCGTATGATTTGAGCTGGGATCTCACCGGGAGCTGCTGGGAATTTCTCTTGCTCCTCGCTCTTGCGTCGAGCTGACCGCAGGTGGTGGGCGAGATGCAGAGCAGCTTGGACCGGGTGCGGCGCCAGCTCTCCTCCACCTCCACCCACCACCTCCTCCAGGGCCCTCTCTTGAAGCGATCCGACACGGTAAATCCACTCCCTTCATTTCCCTTTCTTTCTGGATTTCCAGTTTGGTACAGGTTCCCTGTCTCGATGTCAATAGAAATTACTGTAGGAAACAGCTAGAAAGCCAACCTGTGCTGTTATTGCTGACGCTTGGATACCGTTGCGAGCCTCTATTTAACATCTGTTTGTTGTTTACCTGTCAACTGTCATTTCCTCTTATTTGCAAATTCAGTTCCTTGCTAGTGTAGCCGTGTATAAACCATCTAGTCTATGTGCGACTTCTGAGGTGTTCTCATTATCATAGCATTGCTATTTTTGTTTGGATTCCACGTTGTCGCTTCCACTTATGATGTTTCTTCTTTTTACTCATATATATCAGCTAAGAAAGTGGAATGAGCGCTGGGTCATACTTAGATCCTACAACTGGAAAAATAGAATACAAATACTGTAACTGCAGAGTTGTTTTCCTTTTTGCCAAAGAGGCGGTACCTGAAACGCCAAATGAATGACACCAAATTTTTTGGATGATGTAGGGTCCATAGGAGTGACAAAGATGTTAGGGGAGTAATCGTGTTTGATTCGACAAGCACAGTGACACTGTCGCCTATGAACTTCCAGTATGGACCTAATTCTATTCTAGTCCGTCATGACTTTGGATATACGCTGTGAAACTTTGTAATGACCTGTGCAAACACTTGGTGCAGTGGACTGGCAAAATACGATGGATGCTGTTTCTGTATCCTTATGGGGTATCTTTGTGTTATAATGTTTCCTCTCTTCTCCTTTTGTCTAGATTTGATTAGCTGCGTTCTTTGACTAGTGTTCTAGATATTGGAACTCCACAGAAAAGGAATACTTTCTTTGAGCAGAAACTCCCAGCGCTGCAAGAGCATGGGTATCCACTTTACAGTAAGCTTTGATAATCTACGGTTCTTGATTATATTTATCTTTTAACTTTTGTATTCCTGAAACCGGTTTTATCCTGAACATGAGTTTTGCATTACTGTTGGATTATCTCTTCCCTGCCACTGGACTGACTAAGATTAAATGAACATTAATTGAATATATGTTGAATCTGCTATTTGCACTTGTACAACTGGGTCTATAGTGGGTTGCTGTTTGATTTGTTCCCGTAAGTGTCAGTATTGGCAGAACTGAAAGCGGAAAAAATAGAAAACCATATTAGTGGACTACTCCCTTTGTCCTGGATCCTAGATATTTAAGACAGATTAAGAGAAATTTCAAAAGACCCATGCATCCTTGACTTAAACTCTGCTATTTAGTTGATGCATATATGGTGGCTGTGGTTGGTGAATTTAGAGAAGGCCTTGCTCAACTACCGCACACATAATGGCAAATCACGCAATTTTTACGGGTAGGTTTATTTAAATGGAAATTCATGCAATTTACTCATTAATGAAAACATTTGAATGCTTTGATCCATTGTATTCTAGGATGGAGGAGTAGACTTTCATGGGTAAACACTAGAATTAGCAAATGTGAAACTCCTTGTTATTTTATTGTGTAATTTCTAACCAGAATCAGAAACGTTGAAAATTTTGCTCTATTTGGTGCTCTACTATGGTATTCTCATTAGCTGACCTGGATCACTGCTCACCACTTCCCCAATGATTAGAAAAGCTTCCTGTAAATAGTTAGTGCTACTGGCGCTCTTGTTCCAAAGTGAAACAAAGAAACAGTTGCTTGTAGCATCTTGCAAAGCAAAGGGTTTCATTTGGTTCCCTCATTGATAATGTTACTTGTTTGCCTCAGTATATATAATATCCCTTCCTTCAATTTCGTTTGGTTGATGTATGATATGTTCGATGTGCACAGATCTATCATTTCCCATTTTGTGTACTGCTGTTATATCTGCAGACCTTGAAGCCCTAATAATATTTTCTTGCTTCATATGCAGTGCGACTCAGTTGGTACTACAGGCTCATAAGGAGGCCGTAATATTTTCTAATGCTTATTAGTTAAAGTGTTATAGACTAGATTCAGACCACCATGAGAATGTTTCATGTCAATGAAAATATTTGAACTTGTCTGTATTTTTGTTTCAGTTAAGGAATCGGAGGAGAAAGCAAAGCTTCTTGTTGAAGAGAGAGATCGTTTGCTAACAGAGAGAGATTCTGCTCTTCAAGAAGCTCAGGTGTGGTGCTCAAACTAGGAAAAGCTAGAGGAAATGCTGTAATTCTAGAAGCAGCTGTTGTCAGAGCTGAGAGAAAGCTAGGTGTGTGTACAACTGTGTTGAGCGTGTGTGTGTATACCTGAACTTTCATGTTTAGAAGATCATCTTTGGCAATTTTTCTCTCTCATTCAGGAAATTCTTGTTGTATCCTGCAAACTGGTATTGGATGGATGTGATATATATGGATGGATGTGTGGATAAATGAGATATATATGTGATGGATGAGATATATATGTGATATATATTTGTATGAATTTATTTGTCATGATGGAATGTAAAAAAAATTAAAATTGTCGTTTTGGGTCACTTTGCGAAGCGTTGCACTCCGCAAAGGACCTTTTGCCAAGTGCTATGGTCACGGCACTCGGCAAAGCTGAAAAATGGGCGCCCAACAAACCATTTTCCAGCTTTGCGAGTCTTTATGATATAGACTCGATAAAGAATTTTAAAAAAATTCAAACTTTGCGAGTGCGGATAGAGGAGACTCGACAAAGAAATTTAAAAAAATAAAAAAAATCTTTGCGAAAGTGTTGTGATCATGGCACTCTAAGAAAGAATTTTTTTTAAAAAATCAAACTTTGCTTGAGTGCTAAATGAGAGAGCACTCGACAAATAAATTTAAAAAAATTCAAATTTTCTTAGAGTGACGCTACAGAGGCCACTCGGCAAAAGAAATCAAAAAAAAAAAAAAATCTTTGCCGAGTGCACGAAGGTTTGGCACTCGGCAAAGAAATTTTGTAAAAAAATTAAAACTCTTTGTCAGTGCCAAGGCACTCCAAGAAAAAAAATTAAAAAAAAAAAAAAAAATCTTTGCCGAGTGCCTGAAGGCTTGGCATGGCAAAGAAATTAAAAAAAATAAAATAAAAAATCTTTGCCTAGTGTTGCGAAGGGTTGGCACTGCAAAGAAATTTTAAAAAAAAATAAAAATCTTTGCCGAATACTCAGAGGTTGGCACTCGGCAAAGAAATTCTTTAAAAAATAAAAAAATCTTTGCGAGTGCCAAGTGACCATCAACGGGACCGCTACCGCGAGAACTGTTTTTTTGCCGAAAATCATCAGGCACTCGGCAAAGCCTTGCCGAAAAGTGCCCGATAAAAGACACTCGGCAAAGAGGACTTTACCGATCAAATTTTTGCCGTGTGTTCTTTGCCAAGTGCAAATTGGGCTTTGCCGAGTGTCTTAGGCACTCGACAAAGAACCTGAATCCAGTAGTGTCTCATGCTTAACATGGAAATTTTATCTTGCATCACTGAAATCTTCCGCTCGGCCATGCCTTGTTCTAATTGATTAAACAACCTTGGTTGCTGAATTTTGCAGAACGAAAAAAAAGCACTGAAGATTAAAAATGTTGCATCATTACAGTGCCTGGGCAACGCCATATGAACTAGGATGGACAGATACTGTATCAAGTGCATTTTTGAAAGAACTCATAAAATCATTTGTGTTGAACTGTTGATGGCATGATTCAGCATATGAGCAATGATATAATACAATGGCTGTCAGATCTTGTATATTAAAAAAATGGTGATATAATCATTTAAATGTTCAGAGCTCACTTTTGTCCTTTGCTGCTGATTATGCATCTTTAATTTTACCATAATTCTGGAGGATATATGATTGATTATATCACGATTGCAGGGCAAAGCTACTGATCCTTTAGTTGGAATTTCTCAACATGGAAGGAACACAAGTTGAGCTCCAAGCGTTGGCCAAGATTTTCATGTGTGCCTTTGCAAAGGATCACAGTTGTTTGAGCAATGGATATCGCTGTTCCTTTTTCAGCACAATATACTTGCAATTATTGATAGCCTCAAAAATGTTGATTATGATAGCTAAATCAATATTATTATGGTTACATATAAGCTGAAGCATCCTTATTTAGTATAAGTGGTCTCTTTATTATACATCTAGGCGTATCCTCATTAAAGTTCAGCAAGCTCTCCCCTGGCCTTGGGGCTGTTGCACCAAAAATAGAAGGTTGCTCAAATGAAGAAAAAAATGGTGTTAATCCGACAGTTACATGTTTCCTAAAATCTTTGTACAACAAATGGCATTCTCGGTATTATTCTTGCATATAAAACCATGATTGCTTGTTATATCAGTACCTACATATCATTTACCATGACAACTTATATTAATAATTCCAGCATAAATGAACCAAAAAAAGGGATCGTCCAAATTTATTTGTTCAGACTCAGTGTTAGAGATCATATGACAAAGTTCAGACTTCACTTTGGCGTCAAATGGGGTGAGTATCCAAAAATTATTCTTGCTGTTCAAACCCTTCTTACTTCACTTTCCATTCAGGTTTCCAGATTGGAGTACAAGCCTGGCCATTCAGGTTTCCATGATATTTGTCTTCTTCTCTACTATAATGGACCAATCAAAATTATACTAGGTCCCCCATGAAAAACGTCCCCCGCTGAGAGCTTTCAACCATTATGCACCCAGGAAAATGCACACATGAATTCATCTCCATTAAAATCAAGAGCTAATAAAACATCTAAATCAAATCCGATGGCCACGATTCGATGTGGGATGCCAGGCTTCTCACGCATCCACACCCTGCACGCCGACGCCGCGCCCTCGCTCCTCCCTGCATCCCGCACGCCCCTCCCTCTCCCACAGACGTGGCTCCTCCACCCCCCATGCGTGCGCGACTCGTCACTCTCCTCTCCCACCAGGCCGTCGACCGCCAGGCATCGCGGCAACCAAGGCCGCCCGGCGCGGCCAGAGACGAGAAGAAGTCCTCGCTGCCGACCATGAACGCTTCAGTGGCATCCGCTCCTCCATCGCTGCCGGCGCTAAGAAGTTTAGGTTTCAGCAACGGGAGCAGGCCTCAAATCAACGGCAGCAGAGCCCGATCACGGCGTGGACAAAAATCCATGGCAGCCCGAAAGCTGGGCCGTCGGCCGCTAGACCGGCAGCGAGCCGCGGCGCGCCGCCGCGTCGCGCAGGAACTCGGTAGCTTCTTTGGGCTGGATGGATGCACTTCGGCCGGCCGCAGCTTGCTTGCTGCTCTTCCTCCTCTTCGCCGCCCCTAGAAAAATCTCACCATTCGAGAAGCCATGCCATGGTCAAGAAGGTCCGTGTGGAGTTGCAGCTCGAGGGACAGAGGCACCACGTCACACCGACACCGCAGAACGTAAAAGCCGACCAAGTCCCAATTTCATTTGTGTCGATCCTCAATCGTGCATTGACTTCTCCTCGGCACCTTGAGCATGCGGGGATGAGCTCGAGGAAATGTCAAAATTCCCTAACGGTGTAACGGACCGTCAGGAAATGTAAAACACCGTCAAGGAAATTTAAAGTAAATTTCTGACGGTGAACCGCCAGGAATAACCGCCGTGGCTGGCTCGGCAGGGGATAATGCTATTTCGACGGTGTACCATCAGGAAAATACGATTTTAATTTCTGACGGTGGATAACCCACAGGTTAATTGCAAAACCGTCAAGAAAAATCTTTTTCCTCCGACGGTAGAAAAAAAAAATGGATTACCGACAAGGGAATAAAATTCTTGGCGGTGCAAAACCGACAAGCTATTATATCATTTACCTCGACGGTCCGCACACCGTCAAAAAAAATCGCTTTTTCTGCGCCGGTGCTGTTTTCCCTGTCGATTTCTTCCCATCGTGGAAATATATTTTTCTTATCGGTGGTGATTTGGACCATCGGGAAAATTTTTTCCCGCCGGTGTTAAACCACCAGAAAAATCACACCGCAAGGAAAAAAACTGACATAATTGTTTTCCATATAATTTAAAATAGATATATTGAATATAATATACTTTGAACCATGGAGACATATACCAAGATAAATACAATACACCATCATATATATATAGATTAGTCTAGCATAAATTCATTACATACATAGATGTCTTGTTTGCATCAACATTGATAAATACATGAGATGTCCTAATATTTAGCACCCATCTACCCAAAATAACTTCTCCAAACATTTGGCATCAACATAACTCCCTTCCACCACCGGTACTAGCTAATGATCAGTACTAGCCCAACAACCACACCACTAGTACTAACCTAAGTGTATGCAGAGGCAAACACTTCAAAAGAATATGAGCTAAAGGTTAGTACTAGCTCAACATCCACGCCACTAAGAACTAGCTGAAGGTTAGTACCAACCAAATTGTATGTAGGGCAAACACTTCAAAAGAGCAGGCTACACAACCATTAGGTCTTTCAAAGAGATCAAGCACCAGACTTTGCACATGTGGCTTCATTATGATAGTTCTGGTTTCCAATGCAGCTCTACTTCCACCATGGAGTCTTTCATTTGCTGCAACATCATCATTAGTCGATTCGGAACCCACATGAGATGATCCAGTCACCGGCTGCATGTGAAAAAGTAAAAGATTATTAGTCACCGGGCTGCATGTGTTTCAGTCAATATGAGTACAAGGCTAAAACATGTTCAGCTAAAAACAAAAGTTGTTTTCAGCTAAGAATGTTCAGCTGAAAACAAAAGATGTGCACCTAAGAATGTGTTACTGACCAAGGTATACATGTTCAGCTAAGAATAGTTTACTAATTATTTTAATACCACTAGTCCAGAATCAGTTCAGCTAATAGAAATTGTGGTGCCCTATTTGCATAACATACTAATTCTTCCCAGTTCTTCAAAACCGAAAAAGTGTGAATTTCTACCTTACCACCGGATGTGAACATTGGAATCTCAGTGTACCATGATTATGTGATTATGTGCAACTAAAGTCCATAGCTACAAAAGAATCAACATGAGGCCACTTCCTCACTGGTGCACTGGGTACTGCCATGCTGAATACCAAAAAGCTCTAGTTAGGCTAACTGAAACATAGGAGCCAAATGCCTAAATTGAATGCCATACAAAGAAGAGTAAAATTCCCTTCACTTTGTTTATTTTCCATCTATGATTTATAGCTAATAGAATATTTTTATATACTCACAGTTGGTTGTGTTGTTGATAGAATGCTTAGTGCTTCCTCTGGAACTTCCTCGCCCACGCGCCGATAAAGTCGCTGCACATGAATATGTACCACGTTAATGTGAACAAATGTTGTTCGAAACAACAAGTCTTAGATTCAGATATTTGCACATACCACTATCAAGCCTAGTGCCATTTTGCCTACATTGTCCTTTTCCTGTTGTAGCCTTGTGTTTTCAGAGCGTAGATGTGCAACTTCTCGTGCCATGCTTTGCATAGAAACTGAATTTGATGGACGGATATTGTTTTCCTTCGCAGCTGCCCTGATATCAGCTGCCCTAACAGCACCATTTGCAATGGCAAATCGTCCATGGGGCGTGCCACCAGAGAGGTCATACAAGACCTTGCCATTCAATTCTTGCTCATGCACTTGCTGGCTTTCCTCTTCCACATCCCCTTCCCCTTCCATGTGCTCATGCTCTCCATCCACTTCATATGGATGTGCAACCCTCCTAACAGCTGACATATAGTCATCCTAGAAACAATGTTCATACATAAAGTAGTCACTTGCACCATAAAAGAAGAATCTAAAAAGTAAATGGTTTCCATATATCAAAGTAGAGCGTGCTTACAATTAGCTTTTGTGCTTTCTGACAACGAATTGGACCACTACTGCCAGTGCTATCCACACTTTTGAAACCAGAATGCATCACAGCAAATGTGTTCATAAATGTTGCCTTTGCTGGACCAAAGTTCTTTCCCTATAAGATAGAATAGGTTTTCAATGTAAACATCAGCAAAGAAATAGAAAAAATAGTAATCTGTACTTGTTCAGAACATGCAGATTTGCTAGTAATCCTCAGCCATATGTCATATTGGTTGTTTTCATATTGGACGAGATTACCTTGTGCTAAAAAAATAATTTGTCTGTTTGTCCAGATTGGCTGTTTGTTACATTCTGAGGTTTCTCTTATCACTTTTCTGTCAGATATAGCACTTATAATTCAAATAGTAGTCTTTACAGATTCTTACGAGTAAGAAGACACTCATTAGCAAGGGTATCATACCAGAACTTGTTGTGTCTCCGTGAATGGCCTCGAACCTCCACGATTTTGAGCAATATCTTGTGATTTGAAGCGACATTCATGTGCTCTCGCTCGTTTTAGCTTGAAATCATCAGTGCACCAATAAGAACACAGCCTAGGCCACACCTCATCACTGCACCACTTCAGCCTACCAGCCAAGTATTGTTCATACTGCAGCTGTATCGGGCGAGCATGTGCATCATCAATTGTTTCAAGTGCATTGGGATCCCTGTAGTACTCCTTCACACAATCCACACGGGATTGATACAACAGGTCCTTAACTCTTTTCTTCAAATATTTTTCAAGAACACGATCAGCCTCTGCTTGGTCATCTATACTGACTTCAAACAAGCGCTGCATGTGTACAAGACAAGCTAGATCAACAAAAGCAACTTATATGTGCATGTTATACTCCTAACTTGAAAAATTATGTGTTGCTTACCAAAAATTCAGAAAGCACACGATCTGCACTTGACACTCCCGTTTGATTCGTAGTATCTAGAAAAAAATAATCTGCCCACTCTCCGGTCTTTTGACGCTTCCTAATGAGTGCCCCATTCTCGTCTCTCGTCCTCAACCAACACGAGAGGGTATTCTCTCTTAAGAACGAACTCCAACTTGAGTCGTGTATTTGTAAGGGGATCCTTGTTCTCATAGTCAACATAGCTAAACCGCACTGCGGATCATACATATTTGTTTTATTGAGGTGTTCAAATATTTATAATAACAATGAATCATCAATTAGTAATGTACTCACTCGTCACCACTTGGTTTAAGAAGCACCTTGGTACCGTGCTTAGGTAGTGCTAATTACATCACGCCGCCATGGCTTCCTTCCTCTTTTTTTAGGTGGCTCTTCTCGGGCAGGAGCACCTCTGGTCCTTTGGGTGGCATCACTAGCAGAGGCTGTACCAGTACCATGAGATGCACTGCCATGGGAGCCACGATTGCTAGTAGCACGATTGGTTGGAACATGACGAATGGCACGAGTCATCTGCACAAAAAGTAGAGTCCACAAAAAGTAAATTAGCATAGGAATTAAATAGCCAGGACAAAAGTTAAGTCTGCACAAAAGGTAAATGGATGCAATGAATAACCAGCAAGTAAAAAACAACAAATATAAGTTTAGAAGGTGAACAACAAGCTAAAATTATATAGTCCACACAAGTAATAATAGTAGATTGAAAAGTTTTGGTTGTCAAACAACCAACTGCATTACATCACATTAATTTTACTAGGACTATATATTGGAACAACAAGTTTTTCCAAATTGCAGTTTATGACTAGATCAGAAATCATTTGGATCATAAGTCTCCTCAGCCTCTTCATCCATTGGTTCCTCCTCTTCTTCTGTGCTTTCATACTCTTCCTCAATATCTTCTTCATCATATCCTTCATCTTGAACAGCAGCCTTCTCTATTGTTTCCAAGTCTTTTGGGTCAGTTATCTCGTCAGAGCCCAATGAGATTATGGTGTCCAATGCATCCCCCAAATCAATAACAAAGGTACCATCCAATCCTTCCTCTTGATAGACATCATGTATTGTCTCTTCATAACTCATTGACTCGGTATTATTGGTATTTCGGGGTACACATCCATGTGGAGCAACCTGATACACAACCCACCATGGTAACAACTCCTTCTTCTTGCATGGGTATGACAGATAGTAAACTTGAGTAACTTGACTAGCCATCACAAATGGGTCAAAACTTTTTAATCTTGCTGCATGCTTGATCTCTACCAACCCTAGGTCTTCTGTGCGCCTCAATCCATTAGGTGTTGGATCAAACCAGCGGCAATAAAACAAAACCAACTCTAGTTTAATACTACCCTCCCATTTTATCTTTATGATATCTTCTATGACACCATAATACTCAAGAGCGTTATCAGATTCATCATATGAAGTAACACAAACACCAGTATTAATGGTTGTTAGCCCTGGTCTTCCTTTCTCATATTTCTCAGAGCGAAATCTATATCCATTGATATCATAACACCCATATGAGGTAACTTGAGTGCGGAAACCATAAGACATTTGGCACAGCACATTGTGAATGCTAGCTGATTTTTGGCACTGAAAAAGAACAATTTATATGTTAACTTTGTTTAAGTTTTCTTATAATTTAAAGTAAGCATAATGTGACTTTTTAGAACAAGGGAAGAAGATTACTTTTCTTTTGAACCATTCAAAAAAATTTGGCCCCGATTCCATGCCATGGCCATGTTTCCAACCATTTAACCTTAAATCACGAAGTTGCTGTTCTGTGGGAGGAAGACGGCTCTTCCACTGCTCCTTCTCAAATTGTCTACATTAACAGATTTATTGTTATCCCTATATGCACAAATTCTACTAAAGAAACCTTAGATTTTTCATGTGTTTTTAGAACTTACATGAAGAAATCTTCCATCTCAGGCATGTTTGTTAATATGTACAGGAAAGCAACCTTGTATTCCTCATTTGAGAGGTCACGGATACCCCTTGGACTAATGCATCGACCCGAGCATTTAAAAATTTCAAGGTCACATGTAGCTTGAAATGTAGATGCACCATCATCATAGCGAGGTATCTTGTTTCTTATTGAAGGAGCAGTGGATTTAAAATACAAGCTAAGGTTATTTGTAACCTCTTCAACTAGGAATGCCTCGACCATGGCAGCTTCAACTTGAGCCTTATTTCTAATTTTCTTCTTAAGTTTTTGGATACACCTATGAAGTAACAACATACCCATGATCAATAAACTAAGGTCCTTTAACTTGGACAGCAGCTTACATAACTTATTTACATAATTACCTCTCATATGGATAGCTCCAACGAGCTAGGACCTCCTCCTAACCTTGCCTCATAAGGTAGATGGATGATCAAATGTTGCATAACATTGAAGAAACCAGGAGGGAATATCTTCTCTAATTTGCAAAGAAGCACTGCAACATTTTGTTCTAGAGAACGGACAACATCTTTGCTAAGCTCTTTCGCACACAATTGGCGATAGAAGTAACTAAGCTCAACCAAAGAGCGCCATACATTGTCAGGCAAGAACCCGCGGAACACAACAGCAAGCAACCGTTCAATAAAAATGTGGTAGTCATGACTTTTTAGGCCTAAAACCCTCTTTTGCTCAAGGTTTACACCACGCCTTATGTTTTGCGACATATGCATCAGGAAACTTTAAATCTTGGATCCATTTGAGAATGGTTGGCTTGTCATCTTTACCAATACAGAATGGACCTCTTGGCCTATCCCACTTCCCATTGTTTCTTTGCACCAAATGGAGCGAAGGACGATTACAAATCTGAGCTAAATCTAGCCTAGCCTTCACATTATCTTTGGTCTTATCTCCTATATCAAAGCATGTGTTCCATATGGCTTCACCATATTCTTTTCATTGTGCATCACATCAATATTGTGAGGTAGAAGAAGTTTACGGAAATATGGAAGTCGCCTAAAGCAAAGTGCATGTGTCCAATTATGCAATTTTCCATAGGTATCTGAATCACCTACAAATCTATCCAAATGGTGTTGCATTTCCTCTCCTGTTAAGATACTAGGAGGCTCCTCAGAAACCCTAGTGTTCTTACGGAATGCATTTGCTTGTTGTCTAAATTCATGATCAACAGGCAGGAACTTCCTGTGGCAATCAAACCAGCAAGCCTTATGACCATTACGTAGTGTAAAACCTTTGCACCCATATCCATATGGGCATGACAATCTACCATGTGTGCTCCATCCAGCAAAGTCACCATATGCCATGAAGTCATGTACAGACCAAAGGTAGGCTGCCCTTAATGTAAATTCTTTCTTTACCGAAGCATCCCAAGAATTAACCCCTACCCATAGGTCCTGAAGTTCATCAACTAAGGGCTGCATTAGAATGTTCAACTTTTACTGTGGTGCTTTGGACCGGGGAAGAACAAGGAGAGGAAAAAAATATACTCTGTCTTAAGAGTGTGCCAGGTGGTAAATTTAGTGGGGTCACAAAGACTGGCCAACATGAATAAGGAGCAGCATTTAGATTAAATGGTGTGAAACCATCAGTTGCTACAGCTAGTCGCACATTTCTTCTATCTGATTCAAAGTCAGGGTTGTCTTTATCAAATTTCTGCCAAGCTTCTCCATCACAAGGGTGCACCATTTTACCATTCGTTGAGGGACTAGGTGCATACATTAGTTTATTGTTTGTTTCGGTGTAGAAACAACCTTTGCAGCCTATCTTTGATGGGAAGATAATGCAAAACTTTGCGTGGAATTTTCTTCCCACCATCCTCATATCGATTGGCTTTACAAAATTCACATTTCTCTTTATTCTCATTATCTTTGTAGAAAAGCATGCAATTGTTGTAGCAAACATCAATTTTCACATATGGCATACCAAGACCCTCTAATAGTTTCCTTGATTGGTAGAAGTTGTCGGGGTAGCTTAGAATCTGGAGGAAGAAGTTCATGGACAATATCTAAGATGCCATCATATTCTCGCAATAGGCATGTTGTATCGTGACTTTACGAAGAAGCAATCGAGCAACCGCGTGACATGCATGAGTGATTGGTTTTTCGTGCACCAACTCATCTCGCACTAGCGACCATCCTGTAGAAAGCTTTAGCATATGGTGTTGGTTCATCTACTGCAGGTGGATGGGCCCTAGCTAGATCAACTAGCATTTCATCCATATGGTCGGTCTCATCAAAACCCTCTCTATTTCTTTGCATTGTCAAATTCAAGATGACTAACGATCCCTCTCCATGCTCATCCATGTTTCATAGCCTTCCTTAAAACCATGCTTACATAGGTGCAATTCTACAGCTTTTTCTTGGGTGTCTAAAATAGTTCCGGCACTTGGCACAAGGACACTTGATGGTACCATTTTGAGCTAAACCCGGAAATGCAAATGCATGATTCAAGAACACAGTGCTTTGATTAATCCATTCATTAGAAAAGTTACCACGCTGCCAACCACTATACATCCATGAGCGGTTTGACATGTTAATAAGTTCTGTATTGAAAGATTAACATGTTAGATTTCTGTTTAGTATTATTTTATATCAGAAAATCTACACTGCATGAAAACCACACTATTTTAGATCAAGAAACAATCAAAGATTTGTTTTTTATTAATATAGAACTAAACTACAGTTGTCCATAAAACGATCTGGGTTCACCATTCTTTAACATTGCTCAAGTGAAGTTCTCGCTGAATTGAATCACAGCCAAATGCCAAAGGAAAATAAATGCAGGCAACATCACAACGAGAAAGGAACATAGATTAACCTTGATTCTGGAACCAGGAAGCTCAGCTCACGGGCCCTTCACCTCCAGCGTGGATCCTGTCTTCTCCAGATCCAGTGTCACCTGCCTTCCGCCGGACCTCCACTGCTCGCGTGTTTCTCGATGGAGCAGCAGATGAGTTCTTGAATGGAGACTGCGGAATCCTGGACTCCTGTTAGTTATCCCAATAATGAAGACCTTAATTGTTAAAAGATCTATCTAACAAGGGTCCGAACTATCAAGTTATAACAGAAGCTTATGTAATATATGTTCTCCTGCATCCAAGACTCAATAGTCTCACGTTACATCAATTAGATACGGAACGTGTTGCCTATAATAGAGACTGATTTGTCTCAAATAAAATAACTCTATATTGCCATTAACAGGTGTGATAACTGACACATGCACAGCTCGGTTAACAGGAAGAATCAATCGATCTATAGTGGAAGACAGAACACACCTGTATGGAGGCGTGGAGGAGCTGAGTGGTGACCCGAGGAGTCATGGCGTCTGTCCGTCTCAAGGGCGGCACTTGGTGTGGAGGAGCTGCAGGGGAGCCATGGCGGCGTGGAGTAGTGAGAGAGGCGGACGAAGCGGGCGGCGTGGTGGAGGGCACAGATGGGGTTGCAGACGGCGTAAGGGAGGCCGGCGAGGCGGGCGGAGTGGGGGAAGTTGGGGACGGCGACGTGCGGTAGCTCCATGGGAAAGATGGGGCTGGCATGAGAGGAGACCACGCCACGCAGGAGCTCCGTGGGGAAGATGGGGCGGCGGCGTGGGGGAGGGGTGAGCAGAACGGGCGTGGGGAGGCAGCGCCGAGGCGCGATGGAGAAGAAATTGTTGCGGTGCTTGGGAGAGGTGGGAGTACCGTGCGGTGTGTGGTGTGGGGAGATAGGGTTTGCCTTTTCTTTTTTTTTTTTTTTCCTCTTCTACTGCGTGCAGCCACTTTTTTTTTAGCATCGGCCACTGAAGAGCTTGAAGGCATAGGGGATGGATGGAATTTTTGCGGGCTTTGGCCCGCCCTCTCGTCTTTGGAGGGATGGCGGAAACTTCTGGCGGGCCTTTTTCAGATTTTCGCACCTTCCAATAATTTCCACATGTGTAATTAAAATCAGCGTCGGGGTAAATTCAAAAACCGACAGAGTAATTATTTACCTGTTCGGTTTCTTAAAACACTGAGTTAATACAAACTTCCTCGATGGTTATTCATTTTCCCTGTGTGTTTTACGATAACAAATCACAAAAAATTGAATTTACCCTGACGGTTTTCTCAATAACCGTAAAAAAAACCGAAACTGTCAGGGTATTTCGACTTTCCAGTAGTGATACATATCATTTACCATGCCAACTTATATTAATAATTCCAGCATAAATGAACCAAAAAAAGGGATCGTCCAAATTTATTTGTTCAGACTCAGTGTTAGAGATCATATGACAAAGTTCAGACTTCACTTTGGCTTCAAATGGGGTGAGTATCCAAAAATTATTCTTGCTGTTCAAACCCTTCTTACTTCACTTTCCATTCAGGTTTCCAGATTGGAGTACAAGCCTGGCCATTCAGGTTTCCATGATATTTGTCTTCTTCTCTACTATAATAGACCAATCAAAATTATACTAGGTCCCCCCTGGAAAACGTCCCCCGCTGAGAGCTTTCAACCATTATGCACCCAGGAAAATGCACACATGAATTCATCTCCATTAAAATCAAGAGCTAATAAAACACCTAAATCAAATCCGATGGCCACGATTCGATGTGGGATGCCAGGCTTCTCACGCATCCACACCCCGCACGCCGACGCCGCGCCCTCGCTCCTCCCCGCATCCCGCACGCCCCTCCCTCTCCCACAGACGTGGCTCCTCCACCCCCCACGCGTGCGCGACTCGTCACTCTCCTCTCCCACCAGGCCATCGGCCGCCAGGCATCGCGGCAACCAAGGCCGCCCAGCGCGGCCAGAGACGAGAAGAAGTCCTCGCTGCCGACCATGAACGCTTTAGCGGCATCCGCTCCTCCATCGCCGCCCCGGCGCTTAGGGGTTAGGGTTTGAGTAACGGGAGCAGGCCTCCAAATCCAGCGCCGGCGGCAGGCAGTCCACGGCGTGGACAAAAATCCATGAGCAGCCCGGCTGGGGCCGTCGGCTGCCAGACCGAGCGGCAGCAGAGCAGTGGGCGCCCGCGCCAGCATCATGGCTCGGGCTCGTCTTGGGCTGGATGGATGCACTTGCCGATCGCAAGCTTGCTTGCTCGCTCTTCCACCTCTCCGCCGCCCCTAGAAAAATCTCACCATTCGAGAAGCCCAGAGTGCCATGGTCAAGAAGGTCCGGTGCGGAGTTGCATTTCGAGGACAGGGCACCATGGTCCCGACACCGCAAGTAAAAGCCGCCAAGTCCCAATTTCGTTTGTGTCGATCCTCAATCGGGCATTGACTTCTCCTCGGCACCTTGAGCATGCAGGGATGAGCTCAAGAACCTGGACTCGATTCCTCCTGCTCGGCGAGCTCTCAGGTACGCGGAGAGGAACATCGACTTGTTTTGTCTAAAATTCCAGTCTTTGCAAATTAAATGCTTGGATCATTAGAATCTTCGACTTGGCTCTAAATATTGCTCACCCTCTCTGTTGATTCGTCTTGTATTCCCAAAGCCTGCTTGTTTCCCTGACCACCCCCAAAAGGGATTCAAGACGCCCACGAGCTGTTTCTTAAAATGTCCACTTCTGAATATTTCCTATAGCGGTTCTTGCCTTTTGTCTCTATCAATCAAGCTTCTTGTATTAGCTGGTCCAGCTCATGTGCTCATTTATCATGTACTCATTTTAGATCTAAACTCGCACTGATTTACATTGGGTTCTCCTTGTGGTTTAGAATTTTAGTTTTTCCTCCTTTTTCAGTAGCATCCCTATGGTGAAGATCCAGGAGCTACATCTGCTCAGAGGCGTGTAGAATGGTGTGGCATGTGAAGATTTATTTAATTATAGTTGACTGAACATTCTCTATCGTTGGTTAATACAATCTCTAAGTTCTAATGAACTAATCTAGGAGCAGCCGTAATACTCCTAGAAAATTGACATGTATAATGTTTTTTTCTTACGAAACAATTATATTGTCTTTTTTCTATAATGTAATTTAGTTGTTTTAGTATGCATATATTCCAGTTTTAGTATGTATATACCTGAATGTTGTTTTGTGGATTATTCGTTAAAAGTACCATTCACACGCATCCTATACACCTGTATAATTGTGAGAAACTGTAAATGTGCAAAAGCTTATCCAGAGGTCCACGCAATTGCTATGGCAAAATAGGTGGATCAGTGGCATATAGAATTCAGTATCTTTAGATATTCTTGCTTGAATATTTTGAATTTTCTCTTTAGGATTTTTCACCGACTGACTGAACATGTGTGTGTGCGCTATTGGAATTCCATTCAGCTTGTTGAGAAGTCCCCAGTGGTCTGAAATGGTAGCAGCCATAAGTAGAGCACCTATGGAATACAAATGGCCATCAAGTGAGAAGGCAAGAACCACTCTTCTAGATGCATGCAAGAGAAACGTGGAGCAGGACCTAGCGCAAGTTACAAATACATGGTACGCAGTGATTTTATACTTTGTCATCTTCTTTTCATTACAAGTATTTCTGATAGAACCTATGGTATGGTGGATTCATTGCTTCTCACTATATTTTCACAATATTGCATATGAAAATTTCTTTATAGAATCAATGGATTAGCTCGCTCGGCCGGCCGGCGCGGTCCCTGGCTCAGAGGCCGGCACGGGTGGATAAATGATTAGTTGATTCTCTTCAGTTGTTGATATTGTCGCAGCGTACAACGTTTAAATGAAGCAAGTACTTGATATATTGTGTAATTGCAGCGAACAAGTCTGTTGACTCTTTTCAGTGGTTGTATTTTGAGCTTGAGGACAATGGTGGATTTAGCCTTTTAGTTTCTTGATTTGTTTGACTATGTTCTGCCGTAGCGTTAGCACGGGCATTATACTAGTATGACGTACGCCTCGGCATACATGCACCGCCCCGTATTGTTGGCTGTACGCCGGGTAAACAGGAACAGAGGGAGTATCTATAAGAAATATAATTTTATATATATTTCCTATATGTATAGAAATTATCACGTGATAATTTCTAGATTAGGCTACCCTTAGCGCGCTAAATGGGGGAGACTTAGCACCATTTTTTTTTTTTTTTGAGGGGAGAAGACTTAGCACCAGTTAAGCAGGGCAGTACGCAGACGGTCTGAAATTAACATGGGCTTCTCAAGATTCCATCACGGGGGGCCCAAAACGGCCATATTGGAGGGACCGGAGTACAGCATTGCCGAAGCCTCTGACGTTCTCCTCGGCGGCTCCTCAACTCTGCTTGTCCCTCTGGACTCTTGTTCTTCTTCCCTTCAGATGTTGGCCTGTTGCCTCTTGGCGTTTCCAACCCCACTAGTGGAGGGGGAGACCGGCAGTGTGAGTATGCTGTCCGTGTCAGTCGTGTTCAAGCATTCAACAAACTGCTGCTGCGTTTATTTCGACTTGACTATTCAACTTAATTTGTACTGCTAGACTATTCAGCTGTAGTGTGATTCTCTGTTGACATACTAGTGATGATTATTTGATGCAAGAAACAGGGCAGAAACGTAGTAGAAACTACAACTTTCATGTCAAGTAGTTTGCCGGCCATGGGAAGAAAAGGTCCAATGCTTAGACCTCCACAATACCCATAGCCTGCTCCTGCTCGCAAAGATCTCGTGACTCGTGAGAACCAAACACTAGCGCTGGTTACCTGAGTGGGAGATTGTGGAAGCTGTGGTTCCATTTTGTCTCAAAATTGTCAAGGTAACGAGGAAGTCTCAACCGTCCAGAGGAAAGAGGCTCCCCTCTGATTTCATCCTAAACAAGAGTACCTCATGCCTTCAAACCTGGGCTGCTCACAGGTGTTTCGTCGATGGGAGTTCATCGCTGCCGTCGCGCCATGACAAGCTTCGGTACTCAGGTAACTAAGATCTCATCTTTCTAACAAGCATGATGGGTAAACAATGGATGGCACAGATCGATGGGCAGGCAACTGCTCTACAGTTCTGAAGAAGCATCAATCTGTTTTTCGACATTTGACGATTCTTGTAGGACAGGACAATCATTTTCTTTTCATATTGTATATATCCTTTGACGGACATAGTTTAATGGCTTTTGCCTAACTTTTACTCACCATGCTTCTTGTTTTTGCAAAATTTGCACTCCTCATTGTGATTTTTTTCTGCCTTTCAGCTGTTAAACATGATAGAGATTATGGCAAAGTCTGGCCTTTGACGCTCCAAATAATTCATACAAACTAAGCAGGAATTTGTTGGTCTTTCATTACATCCCAGAATCATCAAGTTGTGCCATCCAACTGCAAGGGTTTTTCTTGGTCATAAAGTATGAAATCAGGGCCATGCAATACTTCAACATGTTGGCGGCCTTCCTTTTATTGCTTGCCTTCCCTTGTCACCCAACTGTTGATGGCCAGCTCTCTACTATAGCTCCCCCACGCTCTTGGGAAATTATCAGTATGCTAGCCATATCTATGAATGGAGAAAACACTAGTATGGCACCTGTCCTTGTAAATAGTACAGAATTATATATATAGGACCATGTTTGGCTTCTACACCACAGATGGAGGACATTCGTTTATCCTGTCTGTAGTGTTTTTGGGAGCCCCAGCTCCAGTCATCTGGTCTGCCAACCCCGATAATCCAGTAACCCGCAACGCCATCTTGAATTTCACCAGTGAAGGAGACTTGCTCCTACATGAAGCTGATGGCGCAATAATATGGACCACAGATACAAACAGCTTGTCAGTTGCAGGCATGAGACTGGATGATTTAGGAAACCTTGTGCTCTTCGATCAGAATAACACCACTGTGTGGCAGTCCTTGGACCACCCAACTGACACTTTGGTCTTGGGGCAATCACTTTGCAGGGGAAATAACCTCAGTGCAAAAACCTCAAGCACAAAATGGCCAGGTTCAAGGGTTTATCTTTCTGCAGAGTTGGATGGGTTGCAGTACTCTTTCAAACCAGCAGCCTACACACAGTTATTCCAAGCTACTACAACATCAACCAACGCAACACAAACTTGTTATGCATTTGTCAATGGCAGCTTTGGGTTCCCATATAAGATCTTCTCAATACCGTTAGCAGGATCAGTGCAGTTGATGAGGTTAGAGTCCGATGGGCATTTGAGGGTTTATGAGATGGGGATATCTTACCCAGATGGGTTTGATGTACTAAGCAATTTCATGAACTTTTGCGACTACCCATTGGCCTGTGGTGACTTTGGTGTTTGCAGTAATGGACAATGTTCTTGTCCTAGTTCCAACTATTTTAGGCTCCAAAATGAACGGCATCCAGATGCTGGGTGCATACCCTTAGCAAGCATCTCCTGCGACGATATGCATGACCACAAGCTGATACCACTCAACAATGTCTCTTACTTCAGTTACACCACGTTCCAGTCATTAGCCACTGAGTCAGCTCTGAAGGTGTCTGGCTGCATTCTTGCAATCTTGCTTATTGGATTGCTCCTGCAGAGTAGTTCTTTTCAGAGTTCGAGTTACGGTGAGGATGCTGGTAACTGCTTGCTGTTATCAGAGCAGAACCTAATTTTGTTTACAGATGGTTCATCAAATGATCTTTTGGCACTGTTCAAGACACAGGACAAGCACTAAGTAAAAAGGAGGAACATTATTATTGGCTCCACAGTTGCAGGTTTTCCATTACATCAATTTTTGTTTATGCTGTCATATGGAAAAATGCAAGAAAGACGAGGAACCCTGTTTGATGGCATACCAGGGATACCAAAGCGTTTCTCCTTTCATGAGTTGAAGGCCGCTACCAGCAACTTCTCTATGAAGCTTGGAGCTGGTGGTTTTGGGTCGGTTTTCAAAGGCACAATAGGCAAGGAAACCATTGCTGTGAAGCGCTTAGAGGGTGTCAATCAAGGAATGGAAGAGTTCTTAGCAGAGGTCAAGACAATTGGCAGAATCCATCAGCTGAACCTAGTCAGGTTGGTAGGATTCTGTGCTGAGAAATCACATAGGCTCCTTGTCTATGAGTACTTGTCCAATGGCTCATTGGATAATTGGATCTTTCACACGAGTTTAGTTTTCACTCTTTCTTGGAAAACCAGACGTAATGTCATGTTGGCCATTGCTAGGGGTTTGTCTTACCTCCATGAAGAATGTGAAGAAAAGATTGCTCATTTACATATCAAGCCACAGAATATTCTCCTGGATAACAAATTCAATGCAAAGCTCTCAGATTTCGGACTCTCGAAAATGATCAACAGGGACCAGAGCAAAGTTATGACTCGAATGCGAGGAACCCGTGGATATCTAGCACCTGAGTGGCTGGGATCAACAATCACTGAAAAAAGCAGACATCTACAGTTTTGGGATCGTGATGATCGAGAAAATCTGTGGTCGCCAAAACCTGGATGAATCCCAGCCAGAGCAGAGCATCCACTTGATAAGTCTGCTCCAGGAAAAGGCAAAGTCTGGCCAGCTATTTGATTTGGTGGACAGTAGCAGCGATGACATGAAATCCAATGTCGAGGAGATCATGCAAACGATGAAGCTTGCATTGTGGTGCTTGCAGGTTGATAGCAGCAGAAGGCCCTTGATGTCAACAGTTGCCAAGGTGCTGGAAGGAGCGGTGAGCATGGAGGCCACACCTGACTGCATTTTTGTCCCCAGTTTTGCATCAATTAATACTGATGTGGCAGGATCAATTTCCTCCTATGTATCATCTGAGTCGCAATTATCAGGGCCTAGGTGATAAAATAACTGTTTGCCATTGCTTCAGTTGCCCATTTTGATTTCAATGCAGCATCTGAGGAAATTAAGATCCAGTTATATTTGGATGCAGCAGAACCTGTTCTCTTGCACAAACCAATAGTAACAGTTGAGATTGATGCATTCTTTTCATGCTTTGCGAAGAGAACAACAGTTTCACCATTGTTGTGATCGGGTTAGATGATGACAAGCTCGATCTATCTGGGCCCCTCTTTGGAACACACTGAGTTTCATGTATTTATTTATTTTCAATTGGCTTTAGCTTTGGCGTTCACCAACGTACAAGACGTTCTATGCTTGGGAACAATGTTAAGACATAACCTTATATAATGCAATACATTGGTGTCGTCTTATAGGCGGTCTCATATATTTTCATTCATAATTCCTTAATTACACATGTAAAATATAATATTTTGAATGGAATTACAAATACAACTCGTAAAATGGAGCACTAGTAGTCTCAATCCAAAATTTTCAGCTCATGAGGTGGTAGTGTCTTGAAACAATGACATGTTTCTCACTTTCACCTTTCTTATTGAAAACTATAAAAGATATTGTGATATTGCATAAGCCAACTTATGAGATGGTTAACGTGTACTAATGTATTTGCGCCTTGGTACTGTCACACTTTTTTTACACATGGTACTGTCACACTTTTTATTTTATTTTTAAAGGACTACAAAAGCTTTGTCGCAAGTTTTGTTATTAGAATGATTAGTCTTTGGGAATTCTGTGTGTAAGCAGTCAGCGTGATTCAGCTTTGGCCGTTGGGCAGTGAACACTGAGCAGTTCTATTTTTTAATGAAAAGGAAAGTTGGCAGTGATTAGTACAAGTATTTGAGTGACAGTCTTACCTTTGATCATGGAGCATTATACTTGAGTTGTTTTTTTAAACGTAATTATTATACTTGAGTTGTGAACTGAGTGAACTTCAGCTGGCTGTCCTTCTAGATCAAGTCTTATACTTAGCACGAGTGCTTGTATCTACGGCCCTTTATTGGATAGGTATTGTGTCCGTTGTCTTTATTGTGTAGGCGCTTGTTGAAGTAAGGTATGCGTGTGTTTATATGGGTAAGTATATGTTGGTTATAAGTCTGCCTATATAACACCCTAAAGGACTGTATATTTATAATATCGTAGTCCTGGAAGGTAAAAAACTACAGTTTTATTCCTTTGCAGGCGACCGATAACCTGCATAACCGTCAGTCACCCGTGTCCGCCCCCACGCCTAGCGCACTGTTCATCTTCCCCACCGCAACGCTCGCGCCCGCGCTCGAGCTCACCCCACCCCCTTCTTCCCCAACTCCGGCGGGCTTAGAAGAGAAGGGAACTGGCGGGAGAAAGGCCGGCCAGGCGGTGGGGACGGCGGCAGGGTGGTTTAGGGGCCTAGCGGCGGTGGAGGCAGCCGGGCCAGGTCAGGGCAGGAGAGCTCCATGGCCAGAGCTCACCGCAAAAGAAGAAGGGGGGAGGGGAAGAAGGTGGCCGGACGCGCGAGGACGAGGAGGCGGCGGGGGCGAGGACGAGGAGGGACGCGAGGAAGAAGAGGGACGGGAGGTTGTAGATAACGGATGGAAATACAAATCCTCAGTCGACTGTTGCGGAAACAGACAAAAAAAACTAATGCCACACCGCCGGTGATTCTTAATCTACAGCCCATGGTTGTACTGTTGTAAAGAAATCTGCACACCTTCTTGCACATATTGATGGCAGTGTTGGACTCTTTTATAGTTTTGTCTTCCCTTTGTCTTGCAGCAACACTAGAACATCTGCCGTCCTTCGGCCCGTGATTTGAAGAATAAAAGATAGTTTATGCTTGGGAGACATGCGACGTAATAACAGCTCTTGAAAAGGCTATTTTATTAATAAATAACTGTATATAACCATATATACTTTGCGGCTACAATCAACTAAGCTGGAACCATCTAATAATATTCTGAAAAATGCATAAGGATTGTCGAATAAATATGTCTAATTTTGCAATCTTCTCTCAAGGCTCATTCAACAGGCAACGCTCATTCCACGGAATCTCGTTACTTCTTCACTTTTCATCTCTGTCCTTTCGGCCATGCAAGAACTGATCATTTCCAACTACCTAAAATTTGGTCTATATGTTTTAATCATAAAAAGATTATCATAAGAAATCGTTAAAACACTAAGCCATTGGATGCATATATACACTTAATTGACATCTCAACATTTCCCTATGCATTTCCCTGTGCAGAATGAAGAATCTTCCGCGATTAAGAAATTGTAATCTGGAGATCCTTCAGTATGCTGCGAATAGCGAAAATCCTAATTTAGTTTTGTTAATTGAGTGACAACTAGTAGACTAACAAGTGCCTAAGTGTTTTGATAAGCTAGGTCTAGTACACGCCAAGAGTTGAGCAAGGAAATGCTACCATGGAGGAGATTTTGTAGGCCAAGATGGTGGTGTATTTGATTAAAAAAACATGAAAACAATAAAAGGCCGAGAACACATCAAAATGCAAATGAAGTATTTGATAAAAAAAACATGAAAACAATATAACACATAAATAAAGTTTCGGTGTAATTTATCGGATGTCTCCGAAGAGACAGTTTCGGTGTAATTTATGATGACCCTAATGGCTATTTTTTCATGATCACAATGCTACATCGATCTCATGGCCCAAGCCCAGCGCTGGGGTCAAAGGTGAAGGCCGAGCCTGAGCCCTGAGCCGAACAACTATTTTCTCCTCACCAGGCTAGGCCTTTTTTAGGCTCCAGTGTCCAAATGGCAAAACTGGGGAGCTTGAGCCCGTCCGATTTTGTTGGTCGGGCTGAAGTTCGAGTTATGAGCACGCCCAGTTCGTTGGTTGGGCTTGGCCGTATCGAATTTTTGGGGCCGGGTCAGGTTTATAGGGCTGTGTTTCCCATGATGGTCAAGTCTACAAACGATACATGGTTGACACGTGGGCCCAAGGAAACCACTAGATCCTCGATGGTAATGGAAAGCGACAAAACTTTTTAAGCTAAAATCCAGTAAAAAAATTTGCATTAAAAACTCTACCCAAATATAAGGAATTCTAGGGACAAAATCTACTTTGCATTAAATATTAGCATAAATTTTATATGTGCTATATCTATATTAATGACGCTAATAACAGCGTCATATTAGAAAATGAAGTGAGGGTATATACATTTTGTATTCTCTCTTGATATGTCCTAAAATATCTAGAATAACTATATTACAGGACAGAGTGACTATAGTGCAATAAACAGTGCTTAAGGTGACAATTATATGGCTAAAAAACAGTGCTAAAAAATATTTACACCTTTGTGGAGCATATAGGCAAAAAAAAGGCATGCATTCTTGTCAGAAAGGGAGGGGAAGACCGAGACATATCCCCTCTGTCCCTAAATATGTCGTTTTCGCTTCTCGATAAACAACTTTGACTAAATATATATAAAAAAATAGTAATATTAATAGTACATAATTAGTATCATTAGAAAGATCTTTGAATCTAGTTTTTTAATAAATTTATTTGGAGATACAAATGTTGCACGTATTTTCTACAAATCGAGTCAAACTTGTGGCACGCACACCAACGGCGACAGTTATTTAGAGACGGAGGGAGTACTTATGGGATAGATGGGTGCCTTGCAATGAACAAAGGCCTTTGTTGTATTATTATTTGCAGGCACGATGTCATGTTTTTTTGTTAGTTGAAGAAAGAATAGGTTGCTGTGAGTCTTATGGAACACTTAATTATCTAGCCTTTGATGCAGCATCTCACTTGACCTTTATTCAGAAATAAGAAAGTGATCCAGAAAATTAAAGTTATCAGTTTATCACACACTATAAATTGCAGCCATTGTCATGAACCTGCAGGCAACAACGAACATGACATGCGTACCACCCAGCTGTTTTTTTATTTGGTCCGTGATGCCATTGCCATCGTCAACGGAAAAAAAAACTAAAGGTACTACTACTAGTAAACAAAAAGAATACAAAGCGTACTTTCCTGAGCTAATCAAACAATCTCTCATTGGCTTCTCTCAGTTAAATGATGTGATGGTTGGCATTGACACGAGATGCAATGGTCGTAAAGATTCCAGAAAGCAGGCTTGGTGTCGGGAAGCAATTATAAGTTTTATTAGTGGCCCAGAACTCATTGCCACTCAATCTGTCTAAACTAAACTCATACTAGAAATACATTTCTTTAGGCCAGAGAGTACCTTTCAGTAGTAAGAACCGGGCCGTTTCATTATGTATATATGCTCCACACGTAAGGACTTCTTTATTTCTATATATATTCTCTATTATAGTTTTTTTTAAGAATTATACAGTACAACGCAGATGAGAATTTTTTCTTTAGCTAGACATGATGCACTGACAGATTAGGTCGAGCTATTTCTTAACATCTCTACATTTTCGGACGGGTAGGTCGGTGACCACAATGAACGGGTTTAGGGCTCGTTTGGATGGCGCCCTGGGAGGCAGGTGCCTTCCAGTCAACCGATCCTATCGGACGCCTGGGAGCCTTGCCTGGGTGCTTAGCTGCCTGCGCGTAGCGGGCTATCTGGCCCCGGACATGACGTGCCGGTTGCCACCCGCGGTGCCCCTCCCAGGCTCCCCTGTTCGAGGAAAGCGGCCAGGAAACGTGCGGAAATCTTGGCGCTGAAGAGCGGCCACGGCGTCTGCCTGGGGCCGCGCGGAAATGGACGCCGCGCGCGCAGCCGGTGCCGCGACCGCGCTGGACCGCTGTCCGCTGGGAGAGAGCTAGTCGGCGGCGACAAGGACAGGTGGAAAAGATCGCGTCGCCCCGTCAAAATCAGCTGTGTGTCTGCTGTATTCAGACACATGCGCCACGACGTGGTGGACACTGCTGGCTCACTGGACAGCAGCACAGCACAACACCGGATGGCGGAAGCTAGCTAGCAGTAGCAGTCTAGGCTCTAGCAGAGTGCGACGCATCTCGTTGGCTTCTCCGCCGACTACGGTGGATCGGCGGATCTGCGTGCAGCGTGCAGCGTTTTTGAACCTCACTATCCATCCATTAAAAAGAGGAAAGTAGCTATGCGTCAGCATCGATCGACATCTGCTACACCGCAGCTTAGGGTGGGTTTAGTTCGTGAAATAAAAATTTTTAGATGTCACATCGGATGTTTCGGGGATGTCGGAAGAGGTTTTTGGATATTAATAAAAAAACTAATTACATATCTCGCTTGGAAACTGTGAGACGAATTTATTAAGCCTAATTAATCTATCATTAGCGCATGTTAGTTACGGTAGCACTTATGGCTAATTATGGACTAATTAGTCTTAAAACATTCGTCTCGCGATTTCCAACTAAACTGTGCAATTAGTTTTTTTTCATCTATATTTAATACTTCATGCATGTGCCGTAAGATTCGATGTGATAGTTTGGGTTGAAAATTTTTGGGCTGTCGAAAGCATCAGTATCTAGCACGACAATAGGATGCCCTTGGCTTGCATTGCATCACTGCTGACAGCTTGCGCGGTTGCGCGCGCCAGGTCCCCATTTCTGTGTTGTTAGCGTCAGCAAAACCAACACACGCAGTCATGCGCACGTCGTCAACGTTGGCAACATGTGCTGCAGCAGCAAGTTAAGTAGCGTAGCGTACGTACGTTTTCGCTCTTGAGCTGGTCGTTGGCTCGGTGGCTAGTAATAACATGTGTGTTTGTGCTTTTGGTCGTATAAGCTTTTCCATTTTATATAATTCAAAATAAATCTAGATCATAATTGTCAAGGCGCGCGTGTTATATACTCTATTTCATAGATGTTTCGATCGATTGAGCATTTCCTGGTTCCAAACGTGCAACGTCGCGTCCATCGTATGGATCAAAACCTTTTGGTGGTTTGGAACGAGCAAGCAGATCTTGCTCCATCAATATGGGCCACCTAGAGAAAAGGTCTTGATTGTATTTTTCAGGCACGTTGTCATTGTGTTTGTTGAGTACTTGAGTTAATTAAACAATTGATTTGGAGAGCCTTCTTGTACCTACAGTTCGCAACTTCGGTTGACCTTTATTGGTAAATAAATAAATTATCACAAAAGTCAGTGGCACAAGTGCAAGGTTTACCACCTAGAATACACTGTTTCATCAGGGGAAAAAAAACTACAGAGAAAGTTACTAAAAGTGACAACGACCAGCTCAAGAGCGAAAGCGTACGTACGCTACGCTACTTAATTTGCTGCTGCAGCACATGTTGCCAATATTGTTGACGCCGTGCGTGTGTTGGTTTTGCTGACCAAACGGGACCTACAAGTATGTATTCAGCAGCGAGTGCCACCGTGGACAACAGCGCACCTGTGAGGACGTGTCTCCGACGGTGGTGACCGTGAGCAGCAGTGCTATGACCCAAGGGGATGACACAGCAGTAGCTCGGTTGCCCGGAGAAGATTCACCTAGTACTCAACAACGGATGTCAAGAGAACCGAGTGATTCACCTGTTCGGTAGGACTCAAGCAGTCTTTGTTTTGGTGATTGTTGTAAAAAGAAAATACTGTTTTGCGGGGCGTGAACAGTGATTTTGGAGATAAGGGTCGATGTAGGACGCATAGATGTCGGAGTGGGATATGCGCAAGGTCAACAGGTGGCGGGCGACTCAACCACAGTCAGTGACCAGGTAAACCAAAAAAGGGATACAGGCACCAATAGATAAAAACTAACAATGACGGAGGCGACAGGGCAGCCCTGCCGAAGGCATCCTCCCGTGACGCGCGTTGCTCGACACCACGACGGCGTGTGGACGAGGGCACGAGGCATAGTCCATCAGTGAAGATTTGGACGGAGGAGGCTGGCAGCACGAGGAGATAGGCCATATGCTGCTGTGACTCATGTATACTAGAAGAACGACGAGGATCAATAGGATTTGCGACCTAAATAATGGTGTTGTCCCTAGTGGAGATTGATGTCCTCGGGGCACATGGCGCGGGAGTGATGTTTTGTGTTTTAGGTTGGGGCTTGAACTCGTGGTACCATATAGAAGAAATAGAATTAGTGATGTTGGTGATTGTACTGCTTGTATCGTGAACAGAGATTTTCTACGAATCAAACTTGCGGCAACATCAACGACGACGGTTATTTAGGACGGAGTCCGGAGGGAGTAGATAACCGGCTGCAATGCTGCTGCGGACCTGGACGCTGAAAGACTGAAACGTGCGGAAACGAAGATTCGCTGCTGGGGATGATCGGTAGCTGCGGCGAGGATTTGTTTGCTAGTAGGAGTACTGTACTACTAGCTAGGTAGGAGCACTAGGCAGCGGCGGGGTAGGAAAGGGACCGCGACAGACGGGGTCACCGCCTTGACAGACGGGGTAGGAGTAGTAGTAGCCCTTCTACGGCTTGTTCGCTGGTTGGTTTCTGGGCTGGTTTAGGCTGACTGGTGCTGGTTTGTTGTGAGAGGAAAATACTGTTGGCTGACTGGTTTGGTCTGGTTGAAACCAACAAGCGCAGGCAGCCGTCCCGGCCAGTCGCCATCAACTCCTCGTCAAACACATGCGCCGTTGACAGTAGTACAGCCGCTGGCCCGACGACGTCTGCTGCACCGGGAGGCGAAGCCGATCGAAGGCGACCGCATCTCCGGCCGATCCACCGCCGACGTAACGTACGGTGCGGCGAGCTCGATCCTCGGTCGTCGCCTCCTCCTCTCTTGACCGCGTCAATCCGATCCGAGCGACAGTGGTACCGTGGTACGCTCTCACTATTCGACAACTGTGCTTTCTACGACAGAGACGGTGCATGCTAAAACCAATACTAGCGTGGGCGCGTGTGTCCATTTCCACCCGTCCACGAGGTCTGACCGACCGACCGACTTACGCTGCGGCAAACACGGCAGGAGGAGTTGCCGTGGAGGAGACGGTGTGCTTCCTTTTTCTTTAATTTCCTTTTCTATTTACTTTCTGAGGAGTCAAACGACTCAGAGTATGACAAAATCATATAAAAAGGTAACAAATATTTATAATGCAAAATAAGTATCACTAAATTAATTATGAAATATATTTTTGCAGTAGACTTAGTTAGTTTGAGTGGCACAAATGTCATAGTTGCTTTGAGGACGGAGAAAATAAAACAACTTTGTTTAGGAGGTTCACAAAATGAATTGTTGGAATGCAGTGAAGTACTTTCTTTTGGTCACACTTCCTGTGAGTACAAATAAATCACAAAACTTCAAAACACCGAATTTAATTATCCGGCCTCACGCACAATTTGATTAAGGGGTTGATGCTCTCTAACCAAAGAAGATGCATGTAGCGGTGTGGGAATCCAAATAATAAAAGGCGCTGATGCTGATGTGAATGTGATGGCCCTATACTCGTATGCTGAGGCCATGTTTAGTTCACCCCAAAATCCAAACTTTGGCACTATGCAAAAAGATGATTTTTCATCACATAAAATTTGTGGTACATATATGGAGTACTAAATATTGACGAAATCAAAAACTAATTGCACAGTTTGGTTGTACTTTGCGAGACGAACGTTTTGAGCCTAATTAGTCAACGATTGGACAATTATTGCAGTATTTTCGTCGGCGCCGGATTCGGGGCAACTAAGGGTCTGTTTAGATTCCAAAAAAATTTACGTAGTAACTATCACATCGAATCTTACGGCACATGCATGGAGTACTAAATGTAGACGAAAAAAAACTAATTGCATAGTTGGGTGAGAAATCGCGAAACGAAACTTTCGAACCTAATTAATCCATAATCAGACATTAATTGTTAAATACAAACAAATGATCTACAGTACCCAAAACCAAAAAAAATTGACATGTAAACGCGGCCTAAACATGGCCTGAGTTGGTTCCTAGTTTCCCGGCCGGCCCACGCACGTCGTTTTCAACTTTGTCACAGAAGTACTTGTCGACTTAACTTCACTTGACCATGTGCGTAATAATAATAAATACTCCGTATTTTATATTTTATTATTTATATATAAACTGCCCAAGTCGACAGAGCCTTTTGCGTGGATCAGACTGGAGGACCGGGCGGCACGCCGCATGCGCTTCTGCTGCGCTGTGCACCAGCTCACCACACGAGTCATTTTTGCAGGTCGCGCTCATCCCAAGGCCACCGGCGCGCACCCAGAGCCAGGCAGCCACCCACACAAACGGGGCCTTGTTTAGATTGCAAGTTTTTTCACTCTTTTTTTATCATATTAAATTTTTGACACATGTATGGAGTATTAAATATAGATAAAAAAAATAACTAATTACACGGTTTGATTGTAAATTATGAGACGAATCTTTTAAATCTAGTTAGACCATAATTAGATAATAATTATCAAATATAAATGAAAGTGCTACAGTACTAAATACTGATTCCTGACCGCAATCTAAACCAGACCCGGGTGCAGGTGCAGTGCACCGGCCGCTAGGCCAAAACGGTTTCCAGTGCCCATCCTACTCTGTCTAATCCATCCGTTTAGGATCGGAAAACAGGTGTCTACTAATCTATCTTCCTCCCTGAAAAAAGAAATAGCTTTACTATAGTATACCAAATCAAATTGTTTTAAGTCTAGCTAAATAAATTTATACAAAGATATCGATATTTATAATACCCAACTAATGTCATTAGATTCATCATGGAATGTATTATTATAATACACTTATTTGATTCGTAAGTATTCATAACTTTTATATAAATTTAGTCAAATGGGAATGTACGTGTGGCATGCACGTGTTTATTAAATAGGTTTCTTTGATGCAGCAAAATTTTTAAATATAGTTCCTAGCTATATCAAATACGTAGAAGACATTGGATCTAGATCAACAGTATATAAAAGCATTAAAAAAGAAAAAGGAACATATTAACCATGCGCGGTAGTTTTACACATCTATTATTGAAGATAATATAACTAAATGCAACTTACGTTTGAGAGGCAGATACAACCAACGGTAGTCTCTTCTGCAAGTGAGTACCAGCAAAATCTCTAGACAAAGCTATAAAACAGACCTTTTGCCCTCCTTTTTCACCATCTGAATTTTATCTCGTCACTGAGTGAGATAAGAGCATCGAGTACTCAACTAATCGCTTACCCTGCAACTGCCCTCCACGATGCATAAAGACCCCTTCATATATAACTTTCTTTCTTTATATGCAATTGTTCTCCACGATGCATAAAGAAACCCATCATACACAACTTTCTTTCTTTATATGCTTATAATTGGACTCTGATGATAAGAAAATACGAATTTGTAGTTTTCATTTTTTTTTGTCCCTCTATTTGGCCGGAATAATCGAGTCATTGCTATAACGTGCTGCTCAAGAAGCTATTGTACTACATAGGCTAACTGAATAGCATTTTCAAATTCATTTTCAAAGGATTTTTACCTGCTCCTTTCCACACCACTCGATCTAAATTCAATGTGAGTTACTGCTCACTCAGTGGCACTAGATAGCATGTTAGCTCACAAAAAAGACCCTTTTGATAAATACGGCTATATATTATAAACCCGATCAAGCACTTCTCTACTCAAGCTTCGACCGGTGAAATGAAATACTTTACAAATATAACTTTGCCTTGTGCAGTCCATTTCCTTCTCCACGTCGGTGATGCCACACAAGCATCCTACCCTATCTTCATCAAATGATGAACAATGATCATCCATCAAGTGTATCCAACCACACTACCTTGACCACTTTGCCCATAGCACGAAGCTCCTTCATCATCCTCCATCAAGCCACTTGATTACCAACACAAATCAACACTTGGTTTGATCTTCCATGAATGATATGATCTACTTCATAGCTTCACATGGTCTTATTGGTTCATCAATCACAGCCTCGTTTGCTCTTCACCGTTGCCTCGATGGTCCATCGCACCCGAGCCTTTAACTTGTCCTTCACACTTGCAACCTGGTCCTTCGTAGCTAAGCCTTGTCTCTTGATCTTCTACACCTAACATTCTTAATGAAATACGTGCAGTGCACGTTCTCGAAAAAAAACTTCTCCACCTAACCACATGACACTATGTCATGTCTCATATTCAATGAACTCCTTCAACCTTCACTACTGGAGCACTTGCATCGTGCACAAGCCATCTTTTCACCATGGCTCTATGTCTTGCTCAACCTCGTGTACTGTGGGACGCTAAATACATGTCCATCTCACATAAAACACATTAGTCCATCTAAGATTGTTACTCAATTATCAAAACTAAATTGGGACTATGAAAATGCCTTATTATTTTCACATGAGCATCTGCACCAGATCTCTCCTCTCCTTCTCTGTCTCTCAATCTCGTAATATATGAGCCTATAATTTTGAGAGATATCTCAAAATGTACATCCTCTCCCTAAAGAAAGAGGACATCAAGACCTCTCCTATACGTGGGTCCCATGCCGAATTGCTTCATAATAGCCCACGCCACAGGTCATTGTGTGTGCCCCTGCGGCCACGCCTCGCACCGCTGCCCGTCTGTTCGAAGCCGTGGAGAAGTGTGGTGTATAGGGAGGAAGAAGAAAAAATAAATTTGACCATGACATGTAGACATCACGTGTAAGAATGGATATAATGGATGAGTTTTGAGTATATAATATGTTGCACCACAACGCTCTTGTACGTCCAAATAGCTTTTGAGAGATCTTCTATAGCTAGTTATATAGGGGAGAAGGGATAGAAGATCAGCTGTAGTTGCTTACGCAGAAATGGTTGGTCTGTTGAACAATTGTAGAAAATATTTTTTTGATTAATCTGTTATTATTATTGTGCATGCGTTTTAGCGTCACCTTTCTTTTTAATTTAGATGAGGATGATGAGCATCTGGAGTGGGTCAAAGGATCTAGCACTACGCCAACGCAGGCGCATCTGCAAATCACTAACTGTCTCTATAGTTTTTTTTTTCAGAAATCAAAAATATGGGTGAAAAAATAAAAATAAAATTATCCTAGGAGGCGCCTGTGCCGCCGCAAGTCGTCAATTTTTTTTGCACAAAAACCCGCTTCGCGACCTTGGGTTTGAAACCGTGACCTCCCACATCATGTGTTACTCGTCTAACAACTGCACCTCACACTCATTTGTGTCCATACGAGATATTCTTTTTCCTCGTATTATATTCAACCAAATTTAAAATGAGTGTTTAGAGTCTAAATGAATTGAAATGAAAATGTAGTCAACTACAAAGTTGTATAACTTTTTGAGATCTACAACTTTCGTTTTTGTTGTTTCTCCATATGGGGTCGTTTAAAAAATACAAATTTCAAATGTGAGAAATTCAAACGTAGTTTTCCTTGACAAGATGATTTCAAATAAAAAAGTTGTGAACTACAAAGTTGTATAACCTTTTGAGATCTACAACTTTTATTTTTGTTGTTTCTCTATCCGAGGTCTTTTAAAAAATTCAAATTTCAAATGTGAGAAATTCAAACATAGTTTTACTAAACAAGATGATATCAAATAAAAAAGTTGTCGACGTATAACTTTTTGAGATCTACAACTTTTGTTTTTGTTGTTTCTTCATCCGAGGATGTTTGAAAAATTTAAATTTCAAATGTGAGAAATTCAAACATAGTTTTCCTTGACAAGGTGATTTCAACTATAAAGTTATATAACTTTTCGATATTTATAACTTTTATTTTGATCGTTTCTCTATCCGAGAATATTTGAAAAATTCAAATTTTAATACGAGCCGCCCCTATAAATAAAGCCATTTATAGGGGCGACTCATAATACCAGCAGCCCCTACAAATAGATGTATAGGGGCTGCTCGTTTGAAGACTATTTGTAGGGTGCTTTTTGATTGAGCCACCCTTAAAAAAAAAAGACGTTCCTATAAATCTTTTTTATAGAAAAAAATCAGCATCCTTCTAAGATGAATCCTCTCCCCTACTTTTGTTGCCCTTTCACGATTAAAAATCAGCATGGTGCACTCCACCCCGTTTTACTAAGATGTGCAAGACTAGAAGCAGCGTTGCGTAAAAATTGAGGCAGTACAAACTACCCTGTCCTTTCTATACCATTTTTTTAACACGACACAATAAAGTGGAATGACTAAAGCTCGCACTACATATCATCGGGAACCAAGTTCTCAACAATGCGGTGTTACCACCTGAGGAAGGCATTCATAATGCCCTGGGAGCTACATTTCCAGGTATGCGGTGTTACCACCCGAGTAAGGCATTCACAACGCCCTAGAAGCTACGTTTCCATGTATGCGGTGTTACCACTCAAGTAAGGCGTTCACAACACCCTGGAAGCTATGTTTCTAGGTATGTGGTGTTACCACCCGAGCAAGGCTTTCACAACGCCCTGGAAGCTATAGATTTCTAGGTATGCGGTGTTACCCACCCGAGTAAGGCGTTAACAACGCCATGGAAGCTATGTTTCCAGCTATGCGGTGCTACCACCTGATTCAGATGCTCCCATCTCTCTAGGAACCATGTCCCCAAACGTGCAGTGTTACCACCCGAATAAGCTCCTCGGCACCCGAGTTGAATGCATACAGGGCCTTAACACTTGAGGGCCCCAAATCGCGCTACTCAAAACCTCAGTACAAGAGAAGCTCATTAGTACTCATAGTACCTAAAGTTACAGGGAATCTGTGATACCCGAGGGCTTAGCTATATTCACTAGCTTGTCATTAAGTCCTACAGGGGCTACTGTCGGATATATAGGCCAGGGGTACCCGTACCGTCCATATATATAATCACATCCTTCTATCGGGCCAGAAGCCATCAAGCAGAAGGCCCACAAAGGCTGAGGAGGTCGATCAACATGAAGACCACGGCACGCCGGGCATATCCGAGATAGGCGTATCTGGATGATAGCATATGATCTGCGTATTTCGGGTAACAAACTAGGAAACCCATCAGTTAAGCCGATCACCCTCATTGTAATGTTACCCACTCTGCCTATATAAAGGAGGGTCGGGACCTCGCGATCCGAATCCAATCCATCTCATTCCAATCTACCACGTAGCTAGGAGCAACAACCCCTATAACCAAGCATACGAATACAAGAAGATATGGTAGGGTTTTACGCGCCACCGCGGATAAATCCGTTTGTCTCGTGTGCTACCATCTGGTTCCTCTTACGCGATTACGCTGCTAGCCATTGCCGGAGCTAAATCATCCGACATATATAAAACTTAATTAACTGATATTTTAGTTAAACCGCTTATATATGTCGCGGTATTACATAACAATTATGTTCTAAGCGCTAATTCGGTAAATAAATGAAGATTCAAGAGGAAATTGGTCTCCTCAATGTGATCGTTCAATTGGTAACGAAATTGCTCAGCTTGTTTTTGAAAAACCCTCTGAATAATCAAAAAAATCTATACAATTATACAAGTGACTAGCAAACAAATAACATATCAAAATTTGATTGATCTTTATAGTACGTGTTTCTTTGTAACCGAGGAACTGGTAAGTGGTAATGCTACCTCTAAACATGCTCGCTGGGGCAGCTATGGCAGCCGAGTAGGCACTGTCCTCCGGCAGCTGGGAGCCGCAACCCCAGCTGGGAGCCGCAACCGGCTGGCCGCTTGACAATTGATGGGGAAGCGCAGGTGGCAGATCCGCCTGCGGTGCCGCCGAGCGGGACGGTGGGAGGGCCGGAGGGGAGCCAGCGGCGTTGAGCGCCTGGGCCGAGGAGCACTGCGCCATCGCCACTGCCTGCGTTCTGCGGTCATGCTCGTGTTCGGTACTTCGGTAGGGTAGCGACAAGAGCCCACGAGCGACCATGCGGAAGAGTGGAGTCGGCCGTTTGTATGTAACAACACACGTACGCCACAGCCCACTACGCCTATCCCTCTCTCGTCTCGTCTTCAACCTCGACTCCGCTCCTGTCGCCGCCTCGCGCCCTTGCTGTTCGGGGTCGGCACTTGCAGGGTCGCAGGGGGCGCCGCCCTGGGGACTCGGCGAGAGGGGTACCGGCCAGAGGGATGGTAGGGCGGACGCCCTACATCGCCCTATGGATCGGTCCGCCTATGCCAGAAACTATAACTAAACTTTCATTTTGAAAATAACCTTTTAGAGAAGACGATGTTGATGATGCTCATGCTTAGATAGAGATGCAAGCTGGTTCATTACACTTACAGACATCTTCTCCTGTTAAGGTGGATTATCGTCGCATGGGGACCATGAAGGAGCACTTGTTAAATACAACGTCAACAATCTCCTCGCATCAATTGAGAGATCTGTGGGAAAGCCCAAGGGGGACAGTGCTACGTATCCAGTCATTAGCAATGGTGGCCATCATCTTCAGTTTCTTCCTTGCTGCCTACGGGTCATGCCGCCGCTGGTCCAATAGCTGGATAGTCCAAAAAGGCTTCTTTGCTGCACAAGTGTTATCTCTATCCCTTGGGACCTATAGCATTGGTCTAATGCAATCATCATCGGTGACGAGTGAGATGTATCCCATATGGACTGTGTCCTTGTTCACCCTATTTGGGTGCATTGATCCAGTGACCGCCTACAATGGCCTTGACTACAAGGGACAGCTCTCAAAGGTGGTATTTGGAATTTGCCTCCACTGTGGATATGTGCTACTAATGAGTATATCAACCATCTCCACTGTAGTTGGTAACACAGCTATTGGCATGCTGTCTGCCATCACTTTCATCAAGGGATTTCATAGGTCACTGTCTCTTGTGCAACAAAGGAGAATGAGAGACAAGATAGAAAATTTGCTGGATGGTCTTGGGCACGGATACGTTTTAAAAAAAGATCCCAACATACATGCAATTGATCGAGATACTATGATTGTCAATTTTGGCACTGGCATTGACGGGAGTGATCGTGTCAGTTTGGAACAAGTAGAAGATGCATTGTCCTCTTTAGAGTTAGATGGAAACAAGGATGAGTGGCTATGGTCCTGTTATGATGTGTGTGTTGCTATGTCTCTGTCTCATCATCTGCAACGGCATGTTCTTGGGTTGGGCTACCGTAAACCACGCCCAGAAATGCTGAAGGGCACTGACTACAAGTGGGCCTTGAAGGTGATTGAGATTGAGTTGGCTCTTGTCTACGATTACTTCTACACCGGTAATCCATTCATTCACTACTACCAAGCAAAAACTGCTAGTTTGTGGGCACTGGCTTCATTCATTGGGATATGTTTTGTTGGGGTAGCAGCTGCCATTCCTGGGACAATGAGTAGCCGCCACCATACTACTTCTGGTTCTGGTGGTGGTGGTTGCACCAATGTAGTGAACACCACGACTGCAGATCTTGTTGTCACTTTTGTCATATTGGTGTTCCTGGCTCTGTTGCAGCTGATGCACTTGATTCGGTCCTGGACCTCAAACTGGGCGAGAGTCGCCGTTGCCTCCAGGTACGCCACCAACATACAGAAGGTAATCTGGTCTGAAGGTGCGTATGAAACGCCATGGTGGTGGGCAAGGTTTATGAGATTGAAAGCGTCTGTAGCTACCAGCAGTAATTGGTTCGACAAGTACCTGTGGCAAGACAAGATCGGCCAGTATTCAGTACTACCTGAAGGGAGATTAACTGCAGGAAAAAATGGCGAAGGGAGCAGCACCGGGAAAGAGTCAGTCAGTAGTTCAATAATATCCATGACTGCAGGAAAAAACGGTGAAGGGAGCAGCAAGAGGAAAGAGTGCAAGTCACCAGTCAGTAGCTCAACAACATCCATGACTGTAGGAGACAACGGTGAAGCGGGCAGCAGCAGCAGCAGGAAAGAGTCCAAGTCAATAGTCAGGAGGTTAGCATCCATGGTTGGCTTTCTTTACAAGAAATGTGCTCGCTTGGTGATGACGCTAGGTTTGGACTACATTTGGGAGGTGCTCTGGGATTTGCTGGGCAGCGACACCAACAAAAGACCTGCCATTAGGTTGGACGACGACGTGAAGGAATCCATTGTTAAGTTTCTTGATAAGATCGAGACCGACAGATTAGATGGGAATTGGTTATCCTTTTCTAAGAAGCATCCAAGCAGAAGGTTTATTCCCTCCCCAGAGGCGGAAAGGGAACCGCATGGTTACAGATATACGGAGTGTGTTATGAAGTTGCACATTGCGACATGGTACTGCGAACTAAAAGAACAGGAACCAAAACAGGAGGATGGCTCGAGCAAGGCGGAGGAGCTTGGAAGAACAAGAGAAGAGAACCGGAACCGGCACGTGGCCAATGCTCTGTCCAAGTATTGCGCCTACTTGGTGGAGTCAGCTCCAGAGTTACTCCCTGGGCCGGCCCCGGAGACGAAGCGTGCATACGGTGAATTCAAGAAGGCGGCAAGGATGGCTCTGGGCAAGGATAAGGACAGCAGATGGTTCTTCTTCGGAAGAAGAAAAAAGAACAAGGACAGATTCCTTGGGGGGGCACTGTCAGACCCTGAAACTTGGAGAAATAGAAAATGGAATGGAGAGGACCACATGGATCCTAGATTTCGGGATGCCCTGGCTATGGCAGAGGAGCTTATGGGTGAGGGTGACGATGGTTCCCACCGTTCTGACCCCTGGGACACAGGTGCTTGCGTGGGTCCGCTTGTTGGTCTACGCGGCGCCGTATGGCAACGTGGAGATGCACATGCGGCGCCTCTCGCAGGGTGGCGAGTTCATCACCCACCTTTGGACCTTGCTCTACCACCTTGACATCCGCGAGTGGAAAGCTTCACCTAATCTGGAAAGCATCGCCACCATGGATGATGCTGAGGCGGTACTCGCCGAGGATAAAATCAACATGGCGGTTGTTGCCTTCATCAACTCTCCATCAGTATGAACCCGGCCCTTTCTTTCTTTCAGTTACTTTCTTCATATATATTAATTATTATCACTTCATTTCTAAATTATAAGACGTTTTGTCTTTTTAGATATATTGATTTTACTATCTATCTAAATTAGAACGGAGGGAGTACTTACTTAGTTATTCTGTAGTGGTAGCTGTTGTCTGTCGCATTTTTTTTAAGCTAGATGATGGCCTACGAGAGCAAGAAAGCAGCAGTACATGATGGAGACAATTTTAATTCCCGGAACTGTCTTTTTTTTTTTTGCCAAATGCTACAGGGGGTTTACAGTGATGAATTTGCTAATGCGTCAAAGCTGGAACGTGGTGTCAAATTTTACGAGACTTCAAGTCCTGATGTTGCTAAGCTTTTCCACATTGACCCTGAAGCAGGAAACAAGGCTCTAATCTTTCTGAACAAAAGGGCGGAGCAGAAGTTCACCTTATACGGTCCGTGTATTTATCTTGTATCTGATTTTTCCTCCACTTTTGGGCATGTTTTTGTTTACTGCAGGGTTGTATATGTAATGCAATGTGTGTATCTTGTAGAGGGGTTCTTCCTTGCATATAACATTGCCTATTTTGTGACAACTGCCATCAAGCTTCCTTTGGATAAGACACGAGCACAGGGAACTGCTCCTACTATCTTTGACAATGCCATCAAGAAAGAGGCATGTAACCTTGTTTACGATTGAATCTCTTTTTATGCAATTTCAGTATAATCTTTTTTGTCAATCTACTATTCCATTACTGAGCCACTTTGTGTATTTTTTGCAAACAGAGCTTGGAGGACGGAGGTCAGACCGAGGACCAAATCTCGGCGGATGAGCTAGCTTGAAGGGATAACCTCAATGCTGTCCTGAATCCTATTCTCCATACATATATACAGCATCTGGATGGCTCTGTACTTGTGCCTCCATCTCCTCTAGTCTTCTTTCATTCGTAGAATAAAGCCCTGGGAAATGCATGTTCCCAAGGGCATCCTACCCTTGTGAGATATGGAACCTCATCACCGTCTATTTATTATTTGTTGATGCGCAACATGTATTAAATTGGTTGGGGGATGAAATCATGAAACAGCTCCCCAATCTCATTGCTTCAGTACTGCAATGCAGTAATGCCATTATTCAAGCATTGCTATTCAAATTTTATGTTTTTTTCCATGAATGTGCCTTGGAACGATTTCCTTTAAGAGGATTAGAAAAAATTGTAGCATTCCTTTAAGGTCTTAGAAAAAATTGTTACAATACCTCTTTGGTAATCATACGGATTACCAGAGGGTTTTACTCCTACCTAACTAGGGCAAAGATAAGATAATTTACAGGAAGTTTTTTTTTTTTGAAGTGTTATTTACACGAAGGTTTCCTGACCCTGGGTAGTTAGGCTGTAGGCTGGTGTAGTGGATAGTTTAGTAGTCAAGTCAGAATCCAGGCGCGTTTGACAGCTTATGTAGGGTTTGTTGGGAAATCCTCCTCATGAGTGGACCATGTGGGGAGAGTAATTGCTCCTAGAGAGCCCACATGTCATAGGTGCAGCACAGGAAAGTGGACCAACTTATTATGTACATCTACCATTTGGTTCCTTGGCTTCTAGGAGAAGGGAGACACATCGATCTAGACAGTAGCCACGATAACCACTCATTCCTCCTCTTCGTGAAGACAAGGATATATATATATATATATATATATATATATATATATATATATATATATATATATATATATATATATATAGAGAGAGAGAGAGAGAGAGAGAGAGAGTGTGTGAAGACTAGCCACTCCTTGTGTGTGAGTGAAACCAGTATTCAGCCTTCTTCTGATGCATATGTGGCTGAAAAGAAAAAAGAAAATTATGGTCGAAGCGAAGTGAAATTTTAGCGATGCAGAAGTAAATATAGAGAGAGATCATAGCCAAGTTCAAGCAACAAGATTATTTGCTTTCATTGCGAAAAGGAATGCCAGGAAAGAAATCAGTGCAGAATTTATAAAAGAGAGCTTGCACAAATTGAGACCGACAAATTAGATGGGAATTGGTTATCCTTTTCTAAAAATCATCGAAGCATCAGATGTTTTCTTCCCTCCCTAGAGCCAGAGGTAGAATCGCATGGTTACAGATATATGGAGTGTGTTATGAAGTCGCACATTTGCGACATGGTACTGCGAACTAGTAGAGCAGGATAGCTTGATCAAGGCAGAGAAGCGAGGAGGAAGACGAGGGAGAACTGGAATCATCACGTGGCCAATGCTCTGTCCAAGTATTGCATCTACATTTCGGCTTATTCAGGAGCTTAGGCAAAATACATGAAACGTTTCTTAGCTAAAACATTTCGCTCATAACCCGTTTAGTGCCGTTCCACATGACTCTCGTGAGAATCGGAATCGATTCGATCAACCACATGGCTCCTATGTCTACAGGAACCAAGGTACATAGAGATGTAATATGTATACGATGGAGAAAGAAGATGCATAACAAAAAAAAAACCTGAAAACTACTCCCTCCGTTCCTGTATACCAGGCGCACAAGCCCCGATTACAGATACCAAGATGTACACGGAAATATGTGAAGTGCATTTACTACGTACGTCGTGATTAGCACCGCGCCGCCGGTCACGAAGCCATTCTTATCCCGCGCTAGCTTGCATGGAGTGAACTAGTACTAGCTTGCATGCAGCGACGTCCACGCTTTAGCTCCGGCCAGCTCACGCAGCATGCAGCATGCATCGCTTCTTTATATGACGTACGCCTCGGCATACATGCACCGCCCCGTATTGTTGGCTGTACGCCGGGTAAACAGGAACGGAGGGAGTATCTATTAGAAATATAATTTTATATATATTGCCTATATGTATAGAAATTATCACGTGATAATTTCTAGATTAGGCTACCCTTAGCGCGCTAAATGGGGGAGACTTAGCACCATTTTTTTTTTTTTTTGAGGGGAGAAGACTTAGCACCAGTTAAGCAGGGCAGTACGCAGACGGTCTGAAATTAACATGGGCTTCTCAAGATTCCATCACGGGGGGCCCAAAACAGGGACCGGAGTACAGCATTGCCGAAGCCTCTGACGTTCTCCTCGGCGGCTCCTCAACTCTGCTTGTCCCTCTGGACTCTTGTTCTTCTTCCCTTCAGATGTTGGCCTGTTGCCTCTTGGCGTTTCCAACCCCACTAGTGGAGGGGGAGACCGGCAGTGTGAGTATGCTGTCCGTGTCAGTCGTGTTCAAGCATTCAACAAACTGCTGCTGCGTTTATTTCGACTTGACTATTCAACTTAATTTGTACTGCTAGACTATTCAGCTGTAGTGTGATTCTCTGTTGACATACTAGTGATGATTATTTGATGCAAGAAACAGGGCAGAAACGTAGTAGAAACTACAACTTTCATGTCAAGTAGTTTGCCGGCCATGGGAAGAAAAGGTCCAATGCTTAGACCTCCACAATACCCATAGCCTGCTCCTGCTCGCAAAGATCTCGTGACTCGTGAGAACCAAACACTAGCGCTGGTTACCTGAGTGGGAGATTGTACGTGGAAGCTGTGGTTCCATTTTGTCTCAAAATTGTCAAGGTAACGACGAAGTCTCAACCGCCCAGAGGAAAGAGACGCCCCTCTGATTTCATCCTAAACAAGAGTACCTCATGCCTTCAAACCTGGGCTGCTTACAGGTGTTTCGTCGATGGGAGTTCATCGCTGCCGTCGCGCCATGACAAGCTTCGGTACTCAGGTAACTAAGATCTCATCTTTCTAACAAGCATGATGGGTAAACAATGGATGGCACAGATCGATGGGCAGGCAACTGCTCTACAGTTCTGAAGAAGCATCAATCTGTTTTTCGACATTTGACGATTCTTGTAGGACAGGACAATCATTTTCTTTTCATATTGTATATATCCTTTGACGGACATAGTTTAATGGCTTTTGCCTAACTTTTACTCACCATGCTTCTTGTTTTTGCAAAATTTGCACTCCTCATTGTGATTTTTTTCTGCCTTTCAGCTGTTAAACATGATAGAGATTATGGCAAAGTCTGGCCTTTGACGCTCCAAATAATTCATACAAACTAAGCAGGAATTTGTTGGTCTTTCATTACATCCCAGAATCATCAAGTTGTGCCATCCAACTGCAAGGGTTTTTCTTGGTCATAAAGTATGAAATCAGGGCCATGCAATACTTCAACATGTTGGCGGCCTTCCTTTTATTGCTTGCCTTCCCTTGTCACCCAACTGTTGATGGCCAGCTCTCTACTATAGCTCCCCCACGCTCTTGGGAAATTATCAGTATGCTAGCCATATCTATGAATGGAGAAAACACTAGTATGGCACCTGTCCTTGTAAATAGTACAGAATTATATATATAGGACCATGTTTGGCTTCTACACCACAGATGGAGGACATTCGTTTATCCTGTCTGTAGTGTTTTTGGGAGCCCCAGCTCCAGTCATCTGGTCTGCCAACCCCGATAATCCAGTAACCCGCAACGCCATCTTGAATTTCACCAGTGAAGGAGACTTGCTCCTACATGAAGCTGATGGCGCAATAATATGGACCACAGATACAAACAGCTTGTCAGTTGCAGGCATGAGACTGGATGATTTAGGAAACCTTGTGCTCTTCGATCAGAATAACACCACTGTGTGGCAGTCCTTCGACCATCCAACTGACACTTTGGTCTTGGGGCAATCACTTTGCAGGGGAAATAACCTCAGTGCAAAAACCTCAAGCACAAAATGGCCAGGTTCAAAAACCTCAGTGTGAATGGTACTCTTTCAAACCAGCAGCCTACACACAGTTATTCCAAGCTACTACAACATCAACCAACGCAACACAAACTTGTTATGCATTTGTCAATGGCAGCTTTGGGTTCCCATATAAGATCTTCTCAATACCGTTAGCAGGATCAGTGCAGTTGATGAGGTTAGAGTCCGATGGGCATTTGAGGGTTTATGAGATGGGGATATCTTACCCAGATGGGTTTGATGTACTAAGCAATTTCATGAACTTTTGCGACTACCCATTGGCCTGTGGTGACTTTGGTGTTTGCAGTAATGGACAATGTTCTTGTCCTAGTTCCAACTATTTTAGGCTCCAAAATGAACGGCATCCAGATGCTGGGTGCATACCCTTAGCAAGCATCTCCTGCGACGATATGCATGACCACAAGCTGATACCACTCAACAATGTCTCTTACTTCAGTTACACCACGTTCCAGTCATTAGCCACTCGAGTCAGCTCTGAAGGTGTCTGGCTGCATTCTTGCAATCTTGCTTATTGGATTGCTCCTGCAGAGTAGTTCTTTTTCAGAGTTCGAGTTACGGTGAGGATGCTGGTAACTGCTTGCTGTTATCAGAGCAGAACCTAATTTTGTTTACAGATGGTTCATCAAATGATCTTTTGGCACTGTTCAAGACACAGGACAAGCACTAAGTAAAAAGGAGGAACATTATTATTGGCTCCACAGTTGCAGGTTTTTCCATTACATCAATTTTTGTTTATGCTGTCATTTGGAAAAAAATGCAAGAAAGACGAGGAACCCCTGTTTGATGGCATACCAGGGATACCAAAGCGTTTCTCCTTTCATGAGTTGAAGGTCGCTACCAGCAACTTCTCTATGAAGCTTGGAGCTGGTGGTTTTGGGTCGGTTTTCAAAGGCACAATAGGCAAGGAAACCATTGCTGTGAAGCGCTTAGAGGGTGTCAATCAAGGAATGGAAGAGTTCTTAGCAGAGGTCAAGACAATTGGCAGAATCCATCAGCTGAACCTAGTCAGGTTGGTAGGATTCTGTGCTGAGAAATCACATAGGCTCCTTGTCTATGAGTACTTGTCCAATGGCTCATTGGATAATTGGATCTTTCATACGAGTTTAGTTTTCACTCTTTCTTGGAAAACCAGACGTAATGTCATGTTGGCCATTGCTAGGGGTTTGTCTTACCTCCATGAAGAATGTGAAGAAAAGATTGCTCATTTACATATCAAGCCACAGAATATTCTCCTGGATAACAAATTCAATGCAAAGCTCTCAGATTTCGGACTCTCGAAAATGATCAGCAGGGACCAGAGCAAAGTTATGACTCGAATGCGAGGAACCCGTGGATATCTAGCACCTGAGTGGCTGGGATCAACAATCACTGAAAAAGCAGACATCTACAGTTTTGGGATCGTGATGATCGAGAAAATCTGTGGTCGCCAAAACCTGGATGAATCCCAGCCAGAGCAGAGCATCCACTTGATAAGTCTGCTCCAGGAAAAGGCAAAGTCTGGCCAGCTATTTGATTTGGTGGACAGTAGCAGCGATGACATGAAATCCAATGTCGAGGAGATCATGCAAACGATGAAGCTTGCATTGTGGTGCTTGCAGGTTGATAGCAGCAGAAGGCCCTTGATGTCAACAGTTGCCAAGGTGCTGGAAGGAGCGGTGAGCATGGAGGCCACACCTGACTGCATTTTTGTCCCCAGTTTTGCATCAATTAATACTGATGTGGCAGGATCAATTTCCTCCTATGTATCATCTGAGTCGCAATTATCAGGGCCTAGGTGATAAAATAACTGTTTGCCATTGCTTCGGTTGCCCATTTTGATTTCAATGCAGCATCTGAGGAAATTAAGATCCAGTTATATTTGGATGCAGCAGAACCTGTTCTCTTGCACAAACCAATAGTAACAGTTGAGATTGATGCATTCTTTTCATGCTTTATGAAGAGAACAACAGTTTCACCATTGTTGTGATCGGGTTAGATGATGACAAGCTCGATCTATCTGGGCCCCTCTTTGGAACACACTGAGTTTCATGTATTTATTTATTTTCAATTGGCTTTAGCTTTGGCGTTCACCAACGTACAAGACGTTCTATGCTTGGGAACAATGTTAAGACATAACCTTATATAATGCAATACATTGGTGTCGTCTTATAGGCGGTCTCATATATTTTCATTCATAATTCCTTAATTACACATGTAAAATAGAATATTTTGAATGGAATTACAAATACAACTCGTAAAATGGAGCACTAGTAGTCTCAATCCAAAATTTTCAGCTCATGAGGTGGTAGTGTCTTGAAACAATGACATGTTTCTCACTTTCACCTTTCTTATTGAAAACTATAAAAGATATTGTGATATTGCATAAGCCAACTTATGAGATGGTTAACGTGTACTAATGTATTTGCGCCTTGGTACTGTCACACTTTTTTTACACATGGTACTGTCACACTTTTTATTTTTTTTTAAAGGACTACAAAAGCTTTGTCGCAAGTTTTGTTATTAGAATGATTAGTCTTTGGGAATTCTGTGTGTAAGCAGTCAGCGTGATTCAGCTTTGGCCGTTGGGCAGTGAACACTGAGCAGTTCTATTTTTTAATGAAAAGGAAAGTTGGCAGTGATTAGTACAAGTATTTGAGTGACAGTCTTACCTTTGATCATGGAGCATTATACTTGAGTTGTTTTTTTAAACGTAATTATTATACTTGAGTTGTGAACTGAGTGAACTTCAGCTGGCTGTCCTTCTAGATCAAGTCTTATACTTAGCACGAGTGCTTGTATCTACAGCCCTTTATTGGATAGGTAATGTGTCCGTTGTTTTTATTGTGTAGGCGCTTGTTGAAGTAAGGTATGCGTGTGTTTATATGGGTAAGTATATGTTGGTTATAAGTCTGCCTATATAACACCCTAAAGGACTGTATATTTATAATATCGTAGTCCTGGAAGGTAAAAAACTACAGTTTTACTCCTTTGCAGGCGACTGATAACCTGCATAACCGTCAATCACCCACGTCCGCCCCCACGCCTAGTGCACTGTTCATCTTTCCCACCGCGACGCCCACCCCCTTCTTCCCCAACTCCAGCGGGCTTAGAAGAGAAGGGGGCTGGCGGGAGGAAGGCCGGCCAGGCGGTGGGGACGGCGGCAGGGTGGTTTAGGGGCCTAGCGGCGGTGGAGGCAGCCGGGCCAGGTCAGGGCGGGAGAGCTCCATGGCCAGAGCTCACCGCAAAAGAAGAAGGGGGGAGGGGAAGAAGGCGGCCGGACGCGCGAGGACGAGGAGGCGGCGGGGGCGAGGACGAGGAGGGATGCGAGGAAGAAGAGGGACGGGAGGTTGTAGATGACGGATGGAAATACAAATCCTCAGTCGACTGTTGCGGAAACAGACAAAAAAAACTAATGCCACACCGCCGGTGATTCTTAATCTACAGCCCATGGTTGTACTGTTGTAAAGAAATCTGCACACCTTCTTGCACATATTGATGGCAGTGTTGGACTCTTTTATAGTTTTGTCTTCCCTTTGTCTTGCAGCAACACTAGAACATCTGCCGTCCTTCGGGCGCCCTGCCCGTGATTTGAAGAATAAAAGATAGTTTATGCTTGGGAGACATGCGACGTAATAACAGCTCTTGAAAAGGCTATTTTATTAATAAATAACTGTATATAACCATATATACTTTGCGGCTACAATCAACTAAGCTGGAACCATCTAATAATATTCTGAAAAATGCATAAGGATTGTCGAATAAATATGTCTAATTTTGCAATCTTCTCTCAAGGCTCATTCAACAGGCAACGCTCATTCCACGGAATCTCGTTACTTCTTCACTTTTCATCTCTGTCCTTTCGGCCATGCAAGAACTGATCATTTCCAACTACCTAAAATTTGGTCTATATGTTTTAATCATAAAAAAATTATCATAAGAAATCGTTAAAACACTAAGCCATTGGATGCATATATACACTTAATTGACATCTCAACATTTCCCTATGCATTTCCCTGTGCAGAATGAAGAATCTTCCGCAATTAAGAAATTGTAATCTGGAGATCCTTCAGTATGCTGCGAATAGCGAAAATCCTAATTTAGTTTTGTTAATTGAGTGACAACTAGTGTACTATCAAGGGCCTAAGTGTTTTGATAAGCTAGGTCTAGTACACGCCAAGAGTTGAGCAAGGAAATGCTACCATGGAGGAGATTTTGTAGGCCAAGATGGTGGTGTATTTGATTAAAAAAACATGAAAACAATAAAAGGCCGAGAACACATCAAAATGCAAATGAAGTATTTGATAAAAAAACATGAAAACAATATAACACATAAATAAAGTTTCGGTGTAATTTATCGGATGTCTCCGAAGAGACAGTTTCGGTGTAATTTATGATGACCCTAATGGCTATTTTTTCATGATCACAATGCTACATCGATCTCATGACCCAAGCCCAGCGCTGGGGTCAAAGGTGAAGGCCGAGCCTGAGCCCTGAGCCGAACAACTATTTTCTCCTCACCAGGCTAGGCCTTTTTTAGGCTCCAGTGTCCAAATGGCAAAACTGGGGAGCTTGAGCCCGTCCGATTTTGTTGGTCGGGCTGAAATTCGAGTTATGAGCACGCCCAGTTCGTTGGTTGGGCTTGGCCGTATCGAATTTTTGGGGCCGGGTCAGGTTTATAGGGCTGTGTTTCCCATGATGGTCAAGTCTACAAACGATACATGGTTGACACGTGGGCCCAAGGAAACCACTAGATCCTCGATGGTAATGGAAAGCGACAAAACTTTTTAAGCTAAAATCCAGTAAAAAATTTGCATTAAAAACTCTACCCAAATATAAGGAATTCTAGGGACAAAATCTACTTTGCATTAAATATTAGCATAAATTTTATATGTGCTATATCTATATTAATGACGCTAATAACAGCGTCATATTAGAAAATGAAGTGAGGGTATATACATTTTGTATTCTCTCTTGATATGTCCTAAAATATCTAGAATAACTATATTACAGGACAGAGTGACTATAGTGCAATAAACAGTGCTTAAGGTGACAATTATATGGCTTCAAAACATGCTGTTTCGTGTAATTAAATAAAAAATATTTACACCTTTGTGGAGCATATAGGCAAAAAAAAAAGGCATGCATTCTTGTCAGAAAGGGAGGGGGAAGACCGAGACATATCCCCTCTGTCCCTAAATATGTCGTTTTCGCTTCTCGATAAACAACTTTGACTAAATATATATAAAAAAAATAGTAATATTAATAGTACATAATTAGTATCATTAGAAAGATCTTTGAATCTAGTTTTTTAATAAATTTATTTGGAGATACAAATGTTGCACGTATTTTCTACAAATCGAGTCAAACTTGTGGCACGTACACCAACGGCGACAGTTATTTAGAGACGGAGGGAGTACTTATCGGATAGATGGGTGCCTTGCAATGAACAAAGGCCTTTGTTGTATTATTATTTGCAGGCACGATGTCATGTTTTTTTGTTAGTTGAAGAAAGAATAGGTTGCTGTGAGTCTTATGGAACACTTAATTATCTAGCCTTTGATGCAGCATCTCACTTGACCTTTATTCAGAAATAAGAAAGTGATCCAGAAAATTAAAGTTATCAGTTTATCACACACTATAAATTGCAGCCATTGTCATGAACCTGCAGGCAACAACGAACATGACATGCGTACCACCCAGCTGTTTTTTTATTTGGTCCGTGATGCCATTGCCATCGTCAACGGAAAAAAAAAACTAAAGGTACTACTACTAGTAAACAAAAAGAATACAAAGCGTACTTTCCTGAGCTAATCAAACAATCTCTCATTGGCTTCTCTCAGTTAAATGATGTGATGGTTGGCATTGACACGAGATGCAATGGTCGTAAAGATTCCAGAAAGCAGGCTTGGTGTCGGGAAGCAATTATAAGTTTTATTAGTGGCCCAGAACTCATTGCCACTCAATCTGTCTAAACTAAACTCATACTAGAAATACATTTCTTTAGGCCAGAGAGTACCTTTCAGTAGTAAGAACCGGGCCGTTTCATTATGTATATATGCTCCACACGTAAGGACTTCTTTATTTCTATATATATTCTCTATTATAGTTTTTTTTTAAGAATTACACAGTACAATACAGATGAGAATTTTTTCTTTAGCTAGACATGATGCACTGACAGATTAGGTCGAGCTATTTCTTAACATCTCTACATTTTCGGACGGGTAGGTCGGTGACCACAATGAACGGGTTTAGGGCTCGTTTGGATGGCGCCCTGGGAGGCAGGTGCCTTCCAGTCAACCGATCCTATCGGACGCCTGGGAGCCTTGCCTGGGTGCTTAGCTGCCTGCGCGTAGCGGGCTATCTGGCCCCAGACATGACGTGCCGGTTGCCACCCGCGGTGCCCCTCCCAGGCTCCCCTGTTCGAGGAAAGCGGCCAGGAAACGTGCGGAAATCTTGGCGCTGAAGAGCGGCCACGGCGTCTGCCTGGGGCCGCGCGGAAATGGACGCCGCGCGCGCAGCCGGTGCCGCGACCGCGCTGGACCGCTGTCCGCTGGGAGAGAGCTAGTCGGCGGCGACAAGGACAGGTGGAAAAGATCGCGTCGCCCCGTCAAAATCAGCTGTGTGTCTGCTGTATTCAGACACATGCGCCACGACGTGGTGGACACTGCTGGCTCACTGGACAGCAGCACAGCACAACACCGGATGGCGGAAGCTAGCTAGCAGTAGCAGTCTAGGCTCTAGCAGAGTGCGACGCATCTCGTTGGCTTCTCCGCCGACTACGGTGGATCGGCGGATCTGCGTGCAGCGTGCAGCGTTTTTGAACCTCACTATCCATCCATTAAAAAGAGGAAAGTAGCTATGCGTCAGCATCGATCGACATCTGCTACACCGCAGCTTAGGGTGTGTTTAGTTCACGAAATAAAAAATTTTAGATGTCACATCGGATGTTTTGGGAATATCTGAAGGGGTTTTTGGATATTAATAAAAAAAACTAATTACATAGCTCGCTTGGAAACTGCGAGACGAATTTATTAAGCCTAATTAATCCATCATTAGCGCATGTTAGTTACGGTAGCACTTATGGCTAATTATGGACTAATTAGTCTTAAAACATTCGTCTCGCGATTTCCAACCAAACTGTGCAATTAGTTTTTTTTCGTCTATATTTAATACTTCATGTATATGCCGTAAGATTCGATGTGATAGTTTAGGTTGAAAATTTTTGGGTTGTCGAAAGCATCAGTATCTAGCACGACAATAGGATGCCCTTGGCTTGCATTGCATCACTGCTGACAGCTTGCGCGGTTGCGCGCGCCAGGTCCCCATTTCTGTGTTGTTAGCGTCAGCAAAACCAACACACGCAGTCATGCGCACGTCGTCAACGTTGGCAACATGTGCTGCAGCAGCAAGTTAAGTAGCGTAGCGTACGTACGTTTTCGCTCTTGAGCTGGTCGTTGGCTCGGTGGCTAGTAATAACATGTGTGTTTGTGCTTTTGGTCGTATAAGCTTTTCCATTTTATATAATTCAAAATAAATCTAGATCATAATTGTCAAGGCGCGCGTGTTATATACTCTATTTCATAGATGTTTCGATCGATTGAGCATTTCCTGGTTCCAAACGTGCAACGTCGCGTCCATCGTATGGATCAAAACCTTTTGGTGGTTTGGAACGAGCAAGCAGATCTTGCTCCATCAATATGGGCCACCTAGAGAAAAGGTCTTGATTGTATTTTTCAGGCACGTTGTCATTGTGTTTGTTGAGTACTTGAGTTAATTAAACAATTGATTTGGAGAGCCTTCTTGTACCTACAGTTCGCAACTTCGGTTGACCTAATTTATTGGTAAATAAATAAATTATCACAAAAGTCAGTGGCACAAGTGCAAGGTTTACCACCTAGAATACACTGTTTCATCAGGGGAAAAAAAACTACAGAGAAAGTTACTAAAAGTGACAACGACCAGCTCAAGAGCGAAAGCGTACGTACGCTACGCTACTTAATTTGCTGCTGCAGCACATGTTGCCAATATTGTTGACGCCGTGCGTGTGTTGGTTTTGCTGACCAAACGGGACCTACAAGTATGTATTCAGCAGCGAGTGCCACCGTGGACAACAGCGCACCTGTGAGGACGTGTCTCCGACGGTGGTGACCATGAGCGGCAGTGCTATGACCCAAGGGGATGACACAGCAGTAGCTCGGTTGCCCGGAGAAGATTCACCTAGTACTCAACAACGGATGTCAAGAGAACCGAGTGATTCACCTGTTCGGTGGGACTGAGCAGTCTTGTTTTACGACTGATTGTTGTAAAAAGAAAATACTGTTTTTGCGGGGACGTGAACAGTGATTTTGGAGATAAGGGTCGATGTAGGACGCATAGATGTCGGAGTGGGATATGCGCAAGGTCAACAGGTAGCGGGCGACTCAACCACAGTCAGTGACCAGGTAAACCAAAAAAGGGATACAGGCACCAATAGATAAAACTAACAATGACGGAGGCGACAGGGCAGCCCTGCCGAAGGCATCCTCCCGTGACGCGCGTTGCTCGACACCACGACGGCGTGTGGACGAGGGCACGAGGCATAGTCCATCAGTGAAGATTTGGACGGAGGAGGCTGGCAGCACGAGGAGATAGGCCATATGCTGCTGTGACTCATGTATACTAGAAGAACGACGAGGATCAATAGGATTTGCGACCTAAATAATGGTGTTGTCCCTAGTGGAGATTGATGTCCTCGGGGCACATGGCGCGGGAGTGATGTTTTGTGTTTTAGGTTGGGGCTTGAACTCGTGGTACCATATAGAAGAAATAGAATTAGTGATGTTGGTGATTGTACTGCTTGTATCGTGAACAGAGATTTTCTACGAATCAAACTTGCGGCAACATCAACGACGACGGTTATTTAGGACGGAGTCCGGAGGGAGTAGATAACCGGCTGCAATGCTGCTGCGGACCTGGACGCTGAAAGACTGAAACGTGCGGAAACGAAGATTCGCCGCTGGGGGCTGCGGCGAGGATTTGTTTGCTAGTAGGAGTACTGTACTACTAGCTAGGTAGGAGCACTAGGCAGCGGCGGGGTAGGAAAGGGACCGCGACAGACGGGGTCACCGCCTTGACAGACGGGGTAGGAGTAGTAGTAGCCCTTCTAGTCGGCTTGGCCGCGCGCAGCGCAGGCAGCCGTCCCGGCCAGTCGCCATCAACTCCTCGTCAAACACATGCGCCGTTGACAGTAGTACAGCCGCTGGCCCGACGACGTCTGCTGCACCGGGAGGCGAAGCCGATCGAAGGCGACCGCATCTCCGGCCGATCCACCGCCGACGTAACGTACGGTGCGGCGAGCTCGATCCTCGGTCGTCGCCTCCTCCTCTCTTGACCGCGTCAATCCGATCCGAGCGACAGTGGTACCGTGGTACGCTCTCACTATTCGACAACTGTGCTTTCTACGACAGAGACGGTGCATGCTAAAACCAATACTAGCGTGGGCGCGTGTGTCCATTTCCACCCGTCCACGAGGTCTGACCGACCGACCGACTTACGCTGCGGCAAACACGGCAGGAGGAGTTGCCGTGGAGGAGACGGTGTGCTTCCTTTTTCTTTAATTTCCTTTTCTATTTACTTTCCGAGGAGTCAAACGACTCAGAGTATGACAAAATCATATAAAAAGGTAACAAATATTTTTAGTACAAAATAAGTATCACTAAATTAATTATGAAATATATTTTTGCAGTAGACTTAGTTAGTTTGAGTGGCACAAATGTCATAGTTGCTTTGAGGACGGAGAAAATAAAACAACTTTGTTTAGGAGGTTCACAAAATGAATTGTTGGAATGCAGTGAAGTACTTTCTTTTGGTCACACTTCCTGTGAGTACAAATAAATCACAAAACTTCAAAACACCGAATTTAATTATCCGGCCTCACGCACAATTTGATTAAGGGGTTGATGCTCTCTAACCAAAGAAGATGCATGTAGCGGTGTGGGAATCCAAATAATAAAAGGCGCTGATGCTGATGTGAATGTGATGGCCCTATACTCGTATGTTGAGGCCATGTTTAGTTCACCCCAAAATCCAAACTTTGGCACTACGCAAAAAGATGATTTTCCGTCACATGAAACTTGCGGTACATGCATGGAGTACTAAATGTTGACGAAATCAAAAACTAATTACACAGTTTGGTTGTACTTTGCGAGACGAACGTTTTGAGCCTAATTAGTCGACGATTGGACAATTATTACCAAATACAAACGAAATGCTACAGTGCGCTACAGTATTTTCGTCGCGCCGGATTCGGCAACTAAAGGCCTGTTTAGATTCCAAAAAAATTTACGCAATAACCATCGCATCGAATCTTACGACATATGCATGGAGTACTAAATGTAGACGAAAAAAAACTAATTATATAGTTGGGTGAGAAATCGCGAGACGAAATTAGTCCATAATCAAACACTAATTGTCAAATACAAACAAATGGTCTACAGTACCCAAAACAAAAAAAAATTGGCATGTAAACGCGGCCTAAACATGGCCTGAGTTGGTTCCTAGTTTCCCGGCCGGCCCACGCTCGTCGTTTTCAACTTTGTCACAGAAGTACTTGTCGACTTAACTTCACTTGACCATGTGCGTAATAATAATAAATACTCCGTATTTTATATTTTATTATTTATATATAAAACTGCCCAAGTCGACAGAGCCTTTTGCGTGGATCAGACTGGAGGACCGGGCGGCACGCCGCATGCGCTTCTGCTGCGCTGTGCACCAGCTCACCACACGAGTCATTTTTGCAGGTCGCGCTCATCCCAAGGCCACCGGCGCGCACCCAGAGCCAGGCAGCCACCCACACAAACGGGGCCTTGTTTAGATTGCAAGTTTTTTCACTCTCTTTTTATCACATCAAATTTTTGATACGTGTATGAAGTATTAAATATAGATAAAAAAATAACTAATTACACAGTTTGATTGTAAATTATGAGACGAATTTTTTAAACCTAGTTAGACCATAATTAGATAATAATTATCAAATATAAATGAAAATACTACAGTACTAAATACTGATTTCTGACCGCAATCTAAACCAGACCCGGGTGCAGGTGCAGTGCACCGGCCGCTAGGCCAAAACGGTTTCCAGTGCCCATCCTACTCTGTCTAATCCATCCGTTTAGGATCGGAAAACAGGTGTCTACTAATCTATCTTCCTCCCTGAAAAAAGAAATAGCTTTACTATAGTATACCAAATCAAATTGTTTTAAGTCTAGCTAAATAAATTTATACAAAGATATCGATATTTATAATACCCAACTAATGTCATTAGATTCATCATGGAATGTATTATTATAATACACTTATTTGATTCGTAAGTATTCATAACTTTTATATAAATTTAGTCAAACTAGTGGGCATGTACGTGTGGCATGCACGTGTTTATTAAATAGGTTTCTTTGATGCAGCAAAATTTTTAAATATAGTTCCTAGCTATATCAAATACGTAGAAGACATTGGATCTAGATCAACAGTATATAAAAGCATTAAAAAAGAAAAAGGAACATATTTACCATGCGCGGTAGTTTTACACATCTATTATTGAAGATAATATAACTAAATGCAACTTACGTTTGAGAGGCAGATACAACCAACGGTAGTCTCTTCTGCAAGTGAGTACCAGCAAAATCTCTAGACAAAGCTATAAAACAGACCTTTTGCCCTCCTTTTTCACCATCTGAATTTTATCTCGTCACTGAGTGAGATAAGAGCATCGAGTACTCAACTAATCGCTTACCCTGCAACTGCCCTCCACGATGCATAAAGACCCCTTCATATATAACTTTCTTTCTTTATATGCAATTGTTCTCCACGATGCATAAAGAAACCCATCATACACAACTTTCTTTCTTTATATGCTTATAATTGGACTCTGATGATAAGAAAATACGAATTTGTAGTTTTCATTTTTTTTTTGTCCCCCTATTTGGCCGGAATAATCGAGTCATTGCTATAACGTGCTGCTCAAGAAGCTATTGTACTACATAGGCTAACTGAATAGCATTTTCAAATTCATTTTCAAAGGATTTTTACCTGCTCCTTTCCACACCACTCGATCTAAATTCAATGTGAGTTACTGCTCACTCAGTGGCACTAGATAACATGTTAGCTCACAAAAAGACCCCTTTTGATAGTACGGCTATATATTATAAACCCGATCAAGCACTTCTCTACTCAAGCTTCGACCGGTGAAATGAAATACTTTACAAATATAACTTTGCCTTGTGCAGTCCATTTCCTTCTCCACGTCGGTGATGCCACACAAGCATCCTACCCCTATCTTCATCAAATGATGAACAATGATCATCCATCAAGTGTATCCAACCACACTACCTTGACCACTGCCCATAGCACGAAGCTCCTTCATCATCCTCCATCAAGCCACTTGATTACCAACACAAATCAACACTTGGTTTGATCTTCCATGAATGATATGATCTACTTCATAGCTTCACATGGTCTTATTGGTTCATCAATCACAGCCTCGTTTGCTCTTCACCGTTGCCTCGATGGTCCATCGCACCCGAGCCTTTAACTTGTCCTTCACACTTGCAACCTGGTCCTTCGTAGCTAAGCCTTGTCTCTTGATCTTCTACACCTAACATTCTTAATGAAATACGTGCAGTGCACGTTCTCGAAAAAAAAACTTCTCCACCTAACCACATGACACTATGTCATGTCTCATATTCAATGAACTCCTTCAACCTTCACTACTGGAGCACTTGCATCGTGCACAAGCCATCTTTTCACCATGGCTCTATGTCTTGCTCAACCTCGTGTACCTGTGGACGCTAAATACATGTCCATCTCACATAAAACACATTAGTCCATCTAAGATTGTTACTCAATTATCAAAACTAAATTGGGACTATGAAAATGCCTTATTATTTTCACATGAGCATCTGCACCAGATCTCTCCTCTCCTTCTCTGTCTCTCAATCTCGTAATATATGAGCCTATAATTTTTGAGAGATATCTCAAAATGTACATCCTCTCCCCTAAAGAAAGAGGACATCAAGACCTCTCCTATACGTGGGTCCCATGCCGAATTGCTTCATAATAGCCCACGCCACAGGTCATTGTGTGTGCCCCTGCGGCCACGCCTCGCACCGCTGCCCGTCTGTTCGAAGCCGTGGAGAAGTGTGGTGTATAGGGAGGAAGAAGAAAAAATAAATTTGACCATGACATGTAGACATCACGTGTAAGAATGGATATAATGGATGAGTTTTGAGTATATAATATGTTGCACCACAACGCTCTTGTACGTCCAAATAGCTTTTGAGAGATCTTCTATAGCTAGTTATATAGGGGAGAAGGGATAGAAGATCAGCTGTAGTTGCTTACGCAGAAATGGTTGGTCTGTTGAACAATTGTAGAAAATATTTTTTTGATTAATCTGTTATTATTATTGTGCATGCGTTTTAGCGTCACCTTTCTTTTTAATTTAGATGAGGATGATGAGCATCTGGAGTGGGTCAAAGGATCTAGCACTACGCCAACGCAGGCGCATCTGCAAATCACTAACTGTCTCTATAGTTTTTTTTTTCAGAAATCAAAAATATGGGTGAAAAAAATAAAAATAAAATTATCCTAGGAGGCGCCTGTGCCGCCGCAAGTCGTGCGTTTTTTTTGCACAAAAACCCCGCTTCGCGACCGCCGGGGTTTGAACCCGTGACCTCCCACATCATGTGTTACTCGTCTAACAACTGCACCTCACACTCATTTGTGTCCATACGAGATATTCTTTTTCCTCGTATTATATTCAACCAAATTTAAAATGAGTGTTTAGAGTCTAAATGAATTGAAATGAAAATGTAGTCAACTACAAAGTTGTATAACTTTTTGAGATCTACAACTTTCGTTTTTGTTGTTTCTCCATATGGGGTCGTTTAAAAAATACAAATTTCAAATGTGAGAAATTCAAACGTAGTTTTCCTTGACAAGATGATTTCAAATAAAAAAGTTGTGAACTACAAAGTTGTATAACCTTTTGAGATCTACAACTTTTATTTTTGTTGTTTCTCTATCCGAGGTCTTTTAAAAAATTCAAATTTCAAATGTGAGAAATTCAAACATAGTTTTACTAAACAAGATGATATCAAATAAAAAAGTTGTCGACGTATAACTTTTTGAGATCTACAACTTTTGTTTTTGTTGTTTCTTCATCCGAGGATGTTTGAAAAATTTAAATTTCAAATGTGAGAAATTCAAACATAGTTTTCCTTGACAAGGTGATTTCAACTATAAAGTTATATAACTTTTCGATATTTATAACTTTTATTTTGATCGTTTCTCTATCCGAGAATATTTGAAAAATTCAAATTTTAATACGAGCCGCCCCTATAAATAAAGCCATTTATAGGGGCGACTCATAATACCAGCAGCCCCTACAAATAGATGTATAGGGGCTGCTCGTTTGAAGACTATTTGTAGGGTGCTTTTTGATTGAGCCACCCTTAAAAAAAAAAGACGTTCCTATAAATCTTTTTTTTAAGTAGCGTAGGAAACCTACATGGATTACTACAAGCGCAGGGCGTGGCGATGGAACTGCACCACCACCAACAACCAGGCAACCACTACCACCCCGCGGCAGTCGATCGACGACCGATGATGTGACAATGTGATCGATCCTGCTGTCCTGCTGCCGGCAACGCTCGGGCCGGCCAGCCAGCCACATGTCAGATGGAGAAGCAGATCGACTTGACGCGAACAGAGCTGCCCCGGCGACGTGGGCGGCGCGAGACCACCGGCGCCCCCCTGCACCGGTCGCACGCACCGCCTATCCGCCATGATGGATTGGTGTTGATGCATGGATCTGCTGCAGGCGTCTGTCTGTGTCATAGAACGAATCTGATCGGATCGGATGACTCGGCCAACGAGCCGGTGTTGTAGCCGTTGTACTTTACGGGATGTGGAGGCACGCGCACCTTGGAATCGGATCGGATTAGAGAACTGCTTATTGGCGGACAGAGCCACCAAGAACAACCCGCCACTTGAGCGAAAGTGAGGGGGGACCGGGGACTTTTCATCGCTTGTCCGATCGAGTGCACGCACGGCGAGATCGGAGCAGCTCGCTGCGACGCGATTGCACAGCTAGCATACACTGTAGTCTACTGACTACTCCACTGGATGAGGTGCTGGAGGATCGGAGGAGAGGATAAGGCTGACCCGTAGTCTACAGTATCATGCAAACTAAATAATGTCACATGCATGCATGGTACTTTAATTTTTTATAAAAACATTGTTTTAGAAAAAAAAAAGGGTGAGAACTGAGAAAGCATGCACATGCATATCAGGAATCAGAGATGCGTACATGCGTGAGTTGGCTATTGCATGGCTTGAATGGTTAAGAGAATCTCAGTTCTCAGAGCGCGATGCGCCACTTGGTCCAATGCAGAGAGTAGTGCTCCGGTAGTCCTCTTTTTTCAATTACACGCATCTCAAAGCGGCACATCCTTAATTAATTAATTATTATGGATCCGCATGGACCTGGCCCCTCCCCGCCTTTGCCCAGCCCAAACCCAAGCCGGACTCATCCTCATCGCGGATCCCCTTTGTTCGGACTTTGGCGTTTGCTTTCCGTGTGCGGTGTGCGGCGACAAGGAGCGGACCTCGTCGGCGGCTCATCCACAGCGGCGCCTGCATCTACCTCTAAATCCTTTTGTTCAGTGTCCTTCCATTTTGCATGAGAAGGTCCTCTGCCTCTTCCTGATGGACGTTCGCTGCCTGTGTTGGATGTCCACGAGGACGGCCACCGCGATAGCTGCGTCATGGACGCCGGCGCGAGGCAGCACCACCCTGATTAATTTTCTGGCATGCTAGTAGTTCGATGGAAATTGCAGCATTGCTTCTGCCGTGTACAGGAGTGGAATCACCATGAAGTACACCTGTATTTGGAGTTTTCTGTCTTGGAGTTGGAGCGATGCGCCGTGGACTCTCTAGGCCGTCCAGCCGGCTCCACCTCCGCCACCGGCGGCCGGCGCCTCCGGAGAATGCAAGATCCATGAGAGGGTGCTGACTCGGCCGGCGGCGTCCACGGTGCAACCATTGCGGTGGCCGTCCTCGCCTACCTGTTAACCTGTGAGGCTGTGACATGGGCATAGGTCGGCTGCGGCCTGTGGACCTCCGTCACGAAAACTCTGATCCGAAGGGAGATGGATACGTCATGCACTTGGACTTGGGCTGGGCTTGTTTTGGTCTTGGAAGGGCCAGCCCAGTATAAATAATAATAATTGAGAAAATGGTTAATTAATTGGTGGGCCGCTTCGAGATGCGTGTAATTCTAGAAAAGAGGACTACCGAAGCAGTTCTCTCATGGGAATCCAACTGTCATGGACCAATGTTTTGGAACCACGAGCCAGCATGCATGCCGACTTGGTTACTACTCCCTCCGTCTCTCGGAGAACTCACTTTTCAATAAGTCAAAATTTTTAATTTTAACTAATTATATATAAAAATATTAATATTTATAATACATAATTAGTACTATTAGATGAATCGTTGAATATATTTTCGTAATAAATTTATTTAGTGATACATATGTTGCTAATATTTTTATTAATCTGAACATGAGAAAGTTTGACCAGCATGTATCTCGTAGCGTCATTTTTTTTTGGACGGATGGAGTACTTCTCATTGTCCAACTTGCAACGTTAAACTAAGTGCAAGCTGCAACATCATCATGTAAATTAATAGTTTAGAAAACAGATTTATATTTATCTCAACTGCATCCTTGCATGTACCAAGCAGTACTCCTTTCGCCTACTTCAAATATGATTCTCTGTGATGTTTCTGTTACAAGTTTTCTATCCAAGTTCCATACTTGCTTCTATTGGTGTATGTGTATATATATAGGGTTCGTGCAGCAAAAAGGCAACTCCTATGAGCCCCCTTTCTTTTACTCAAGTAAAAGTATCTAGGAACACATATAAAGTTATAAAATCTACGATTTTGCTATACGGTTATAAGTCTTTATGATTTTAACTAAAGGGTCTGATACTACGGTTCTAATTAGTAAAGTCTGTTTTTTTAGATTTTTATGTTTATGATTCTATTATTACGTGGGCCTCCAATACGAGCACCCGCACGCCTTAAGTTCAGGATTTGAACCAGAGTGAACATGTTCCACAATAAGAAACCTAGCTAGCTTATAAAAAAAATGCCAATTTTATACGTCCATTTTATTTAAAAAGAAAACAGAGAAGCCCACACCTATTCCTAGTTTTGACCTCTCAGGTCAGCATCAAGCTCAATGGTTCAGAGGTGTTGTTGCTTGACCATTTCAGTGCAAAATTAAATGCATGGCTGATTTACCATCGGTTGGGTTCAACAACAACGGTGATGTCAAAGTCGCATGTACTCCTCATTAGCTCCAACTCCAATGTCGCATGGGTATTTTGTAATTCCAACTCAAAATTTTATATTTTAAAATTCCAATTCAAAATGTATAAACTCCAAATGATTTAATCTCAATTTTTTTAAAAAAAATAGAGAGAAAAAACAGAAACATGTAAAATCAATGGCTAGAATACTTGATTTTATCCCACTACCCGATTCATGACACGCGCAGCTCAAATTAACATTTCAATCCTTAAGATGGTCCAAACCCAATATATTTTTAATCCTCACAATATAAGGAGTATTATAATAGAGGAAAAGTATTCAAAAATTGAATTTTTACCTTTAATTTCTCTTATGAAATGTTGTCAATTGCCACATTCAAGATGAATCTATATTAATGCAACTTTTTTACACCAAATCAGTATATGTCTAGCTTTCAGTTAAAAGTTGTAAAGTTTGACCTTTCAAAATGAAAAACGGCATACAATAAGGGAGAAAAATGTTTCAGTTACACCCAAGGTTTAAAATTGCGGGCTATAGTAAATGGCGGCATCTTTTTTTCAGAAGCTATAAAGCTATAGCATAGCTATAGTGGGAGCTATGACATATAGCCTTTTAAGGAAACCAATTAAAAATACATGCAATTGATTTATAAAAACATAAGAATCAAGAAATTTAGTGAACACAAATATGTTTCCAAGGCTTTAGGAGTCTAGGAAATATTACTTAATATGGCATTATAGCATTATTTATGTTCAATTTTCCAAAAGCCCAACTTATCGACAAAGATAATAACTAAATTATCACTCTTATAGCGAAAACTGAAATAGTGGCGTTATTTCAAAGCTACAACAAAGCAATTTAGCGGCGCTAAAGCACAATATAGCGGTCATAGGTGACATAGTAGAAAAACTAGCAATGGCTTAGCGTGGGCTCTCTCCAGAAGCTATAACGGCGCTATAGCCCGCTATTTAAATCCAGGGCTACACCTCACTGTTCATACACTGTTTATAGAAGCTATTTTTCTCTTTCCTATCTCTTCCTCTCACAGAGCCAATGGTGTCTTCTCCTGCTCCCACTGGCTCTATGAGAAGAGGAGAGAGGAGAGATAAAAACGGCTACTATAAACAGTGTGTGAACAGTGAATGCGGCAGGGAAGCTAGAGCAGTTAGGAGCTCTACCAAACGGGACCTCAGAGATTTGCCCAGTCCCTGCCTGGCTGCCTCCCTGTGTGGCATATAGGGCACAAGCACAAAGTATCGTTTAGAGTAGAACGTGAAGCATTATTCTTTTTTTAAAAGAAAATCACTCCTAGGGGCCATGCTCGAGGCCTTCCTCTCAAACCTTTTAATAGAAGGAAGTCTTCAAAATTGGGGTTGGCCTTTTGATTTATCTTACAATATATATTACCAGTTGATATAATAATATATAAAAGCAGCAACAGCTTAAAATTCTCGTTGAATAAGAATCTATATATGTCATTTTGGTACACTATAAATAACTACTCCCTCCATCCTAAAATATAACAAGCGGTTTTCAGATAAAGTAAGGAGCCTACCAAAAGACCATATTGCCCAGTAAGGAGCCTAGCAAAAGACCACATTGCCGCTCACTAATTAGGATGGAGGGAGTAGTGCAGTTGTTATTTTCCTTAATTACTGACTGGTTTATTTGGTTCATGCCAAGTTAAAAGGAATTTCAATATTTCCTGCAAAAAAGACAAAGGTGAGAGAGGGTTCAAAACCCAGAATATATACCTTGTACTATTTTGGTACAAACTGTGAACTCTGAATCTCTTATATTCCAGGACCGAGGAAGTATATACTCACTATTCGTTAAAAGTTGTAATATTTGCCCCTTTTAAGTGATTAAGTGAAAAGACGCATTCCATAAAGGAAACAAAAACATTTCAGTTACACACCTCCACTCCCTTTTTCAAGACATCAGCTTCAAAGACATGTTCTTAGTGTCTATGGTGACTTTATTAATTTTGAAATCTAATGACCTAATATCTCAAGGACAATCTTAATTAAGAATACAGTGTGTGCGTGCGCTGGTAGCAGCGAATACGCATGCAAGTATTTTGTGGAAAAAATGTCAAGGACATGGCCTTGGAGGCTCCAACCAACCCTCTCTTTACTTTACTGTTTTTCAATAAACAACGCTGCTATAGATAAGGTGGTTTCATGAGACTGCATGCTCTAGGCCTTGTTTGTTATAGCTCCTGGGTGCTCAGGCTTCTTTAAAAAATACTATACCAACACTATTTGGAACTGTAGCGCACCGACGTATGTGTGCTGGGCTAGAGCGATGAAAGCGGCCTGTTTACATTTGGTTGGTTTTGGCTAGTTTACTTTTTTGGTTTGGTCTTGATTTATTATGAGAGAAAAACTATTGACCGATTTGGTTGGTTTTGAAATTTTGAAACCAACAAACGAACAGGGTCGAGAGCTGCGCCAAATGGCCGTTCCTGGTGGCATGGCATACAGGGGGAATGCACCCTAGTCCAACGTGAAGCATTTTTCTTTTATTTTAGGAAAAAGAAACAACCACCTTTCACTCCTGTGGCACGCCCCTCGCCTTTTTCTCTTCGGCCATGTGGGCCCAACTGCCATCAACTGTTACCACAACGAGGAGGACCTGAGCTGTGAGCACGAAAAAGGCAAAAAGGTCAATACCAACGTTGCTTAATCCAAAACGCACGTGCCCCATGTGCGTATTCCCGGTCTGCCCCGTTATATATAGCCAAGCCGCCGCAGCCTTCTGCGGCACGAAACCCACACACACACACATTTCCCGACCCAACCTTCTTCTCCCTGTTCCACACCGGAACAGAGCAGAAGCGCCCGCCATCGCCATGGAAGCAGCAGCAGCAGACTCGTCGCTGCCATGGGCGGCGCAGTGCTTGGGCGCGGCCCTGTTCGCCGCCGCGCTCTGCGTGGCGGCGCTGGGCGTCGTGCTGACGCTCCTCCGGCGGTGGCCCTGGTGCAGCTGCCACGTGTGCCGGGCGTACCTGACGGGGTCGTGGGCGCAGGACTTCACCAACCTCGGCGACTGGTACGCGCACCTGCTCCGGGACTCCCCCACCGGCACCGTCCACGTCCACGTCCTCGGCTGCACCGTCACCGCCAACCCGGCCAACGTCGAGTACATGCTGCGGACGAACTTCGACAACTTCCCCAAGGGGAAGGCCTTCGCGGCGGTGCTAGGGGACCTCCTCGGCCGCGGCATCTTCAACGTCGACGGCCACGCCTGGCGCCACCAGCGCAAGATGGCCAGCCTCGAGCTCGGCAGCGTCGCCGTCCGGTCCTACGCGTTCGGGATCGTCGCGCAGGAGGTGGAGTCCCGCCTCCTGCCCGTGCTCGCGGCCGCCGCCGACGCCGGCGCTGTCGTCGACCTGCAGGACGTGTTCCGGCGCTTCGCGTTCGACACCATCTGCAAGATCTCCTTCGGCCTCGACCCGTGCTGCCTCGAGCTGGAGATGCCCGTGTCGAGGCTCGCCGACGCGTTCGACGCCGCCACGCGGCTCTGCGCCATGCGCGGCGCCGCGGCGTCGCCGCTGCTGTGGAAAGCCAAGCGCCTGCTCAACGTCGGGTCCGAGAGGGAGCTCAGGGAGGCCATCGCGCTTGTCGACGAGCTCGCGGCCGCCATGATCCTGGAGCGCCGCAAGCTGGGCGTCGCCGGCAGCCACGACCTCCTGTCCCGCTTCATGGCCTCGGCCGGCGACGACGCGCACGAGGTCGACGACAAGTACCTCCGCGACATCGTGGTCAGCTTCCTCCTGGCCGGGCGCGACACCGTGTCGTCCGCGCTCACCACGCTCTTCATGCTCCTGTCGAAGAACCCGGCCGTGGCTGCCGCCATGCGCTCGGAGGCCGGCGGCGGCGACGGAGACGGGTCCACCACGCCGCCGCTCACCTACGAGCACCTGAAGCGCCTGCACTACACCCACGCGGTGCTGTACGAGAACATGCGGCTGTTCCCGCCGGTGCAGTTCGACTCCAAGTTCTGCGCGGGCCCCGACGTGCTCCCCGACGGCACCTACGTGGCCGGCGGCACGCGCGTGACGTACCACCCCTACGCCATGGGCAGGATGCCGCGCATCTGGGGCGCCGACCACGGCGCGTTCCGCCCCGACCGCTGGCTCACCGGGCCCGGCGGGACGTTCGTCCCCGAGAGCCTGTACAGGTACCCGGTGTTCCAAGCGGGCCTCCGCGTCTGCCTCGGCAAGGAGCTCGCCGTCACCGAGATGAAAGCCGTTGCGGTGGCCGTGGTGAGGGCCTTCGACGTCGAGGTGGTTGGGGACAGTGGCGCCGCTGCCTGCGCGCCCAAGTTCGTGTCGGGGCTCACCGCCTCCATCAGCGGCGGCCTTCCTGTGAGGATCAGGAGAGTTGTTCGTTAAAAAAAAGAGAGAGAGACTAGATAGAGTTGTTTAGGGAACAATGTACTGTGCATAGACTAATTAGAAGAAGAGGGAATGAAATAGCAAGTTGAATCTTTCGAGGTGAATGCAGGGTTTTTTTCCCCATATTTCTAAAGAAACCATCATAAGCTGCATGGAGGGGTTTTTAGTCACTTGCCAAGGAGTTTCCATCAGATTCAGAGTTTCTGGCTGTCCTGAATTCCTGGTGAGAAATCGATGAAAGAGCTAGAATTGGCCCAACAAGATGAGTTGTGTAGGGCCGTGTTTGGTTATTTTGTTTGATACATGCATGGAGTATTAAATATAGACTAATTATAAAACTAATTGCATAACTTGCGACTAATTTGCGAGACAAATCTTTTAAGTCTAATTAGTCTATGATTTGACAATGTGGTTCTACAGTAAACATATGCTAATGACAGATTAATTAGGCTTAAAAAATCGTCTCGCAAATTAATCTCCATCTATGTAATTGGTTTTATAATTAATCTATATTTAATGCTCCTTATTAGTATCTAAACATTCAATGTGACATGAATTTTAGGAGCGAGTAAAGAACCAACAAAGGAAACTATACACAAACAGTAACAAGATGGTCCCTCTGCAAATTTCATTGCCTGAATCTTCAACGTAACCTGTGTCGTAACATGAATTCTGATATCCTACAAACAGAGGCGGTCAGTGGTGGGGGGCTCTCCCAACCCTAGCCTTGGAGCCTGCCCAGCCGCCACCGCTACTGGCGCTGGCGCCCTACCCCTCCCCGCCACCCTCCCCTCCCCTATGCGCCTCCCCCTCCCTTCCTCCTCACCCGCACGGGAGTCGCGTGCAGGGGAGCCCGGCTCCCCGCCCACCTCCTCCGCATCCGGCGGCCTCTCCACCGTCGGCGGCGCCCTCTTCTTTCCTAGCCCCCGCCCCGCCGCCGTCGGCAACGGAGGGGCCCGCGCCACCCTCAGCGACGACAGGAGCGCCGGTCCCCCACCCGCCTCGTACACCGGCGTAGGGTTGGCTGGATGTGCGTGGATCTGGGCCCGCGCAGCCCACCGTCGCAACGCCGCCTCCTGGTGCGCCGCAGCTGCTGGACCCCGCTTCGTCCTGCCGCTCCGGGGGCTCTGACCGCGTCAGCACCGTCCGAGATCCGCTGGCCATGGGCGCTGGGTCGCCGGCAGCCAAGGGCCCACCCTTTCCGCCCCCTTCGACGCCGCTGGAAGCTGCTGCTGTCGTGGCCATCAACGCCGCGGCCGGCAAACGCGCTGTGGCCGCTGGGCCAGGTGCGGGCACCTTAGCTGTTAGCAGGGAGGCTGCGCCGCCGCCAACGTGTCCTGAGGAAGCCGCCGCCTAGCCGGAGTTGCCGCTGATGGAGGACGGGTCGATGGTCCTCGTCGAGGACATCTTGGATGACGAGGACGCCTCTGCGCCCAGCTCGCCGCAGCGGCCTACTCCGGCGTTGGGGCTCGACATCTTCCTCGTCCACCCCTCCGCGCCCAGCCCGTCGTCCTCTCTGTCCCCTCTCGCCTCCCCCTTCCACCCTGGGGATGGCTTGATGGGGCGTTCCAAGGCTCGTTGTTGGGCGGATGAGGACCTTGATGACTCCGATGCGGAGAGGTCGCCGGTCAGCTCTTCAACCTCCTACCTCGACGCAGTCCGCCAGGGGTCGCAGCTCCGGACGTCGCCTTTGCTGGAGCGTGCCAAGCCACGCCTCATCGTCGGAGGCAACGCTGCTGCTGAGCGGGGCAGGCGCCCCATGGCTGAGGGAGCCCGGCCAGCCAACGTCGCAAGAGGCGCGCACAACAGTGCTACTGGTACTGCCACTGTGCATGGGCGGCGCAACCGCAGGACTCACCAGCCACGGCCGCGCCCCCAGTTGGTGCACGGCTTGCTTGCTCGACCCGTGGTTGGCCACGTCCCCGTCCGGCAACGCCTCAGACATCATGGACGGGGCTCCGCCCGCCAGCGCATCTCTGCTCTGGACATCGACGGCTGGTGTGAGGTCTTGTCGCAGGGGTCATTAAGCGGTGCCGGAGGGTCTTGCTCCGCCCGCACTGCATCGGTGAACCAGCGGCCCCCTACCGGCTATCCGGCGGATCTGCACGGGAAGTGCTCCAACTGTCTCTGCACCGCGCACAGGGTGGCAACCTACAAGCTGCCCCCACGCTGCCTCCGATGCAAGGGATTCCGACACCTCGTGCAGGACTGTAAGCAGCGACGGAAGTTGCCTCCTTCTAGCTCCGGCACAGTTGATGCCCCAGAAGGCCGACAACGACGCCCTATCCAAGAGCGTACCTTGGGCAACCGGCCACGTACCCAAGGTGGCACGTCGAGCGCGGCCGCGCGGTGGCAGTGGGCGTAGACGGCGGAGGCGTCGGAGACATCGGCGCCGACAGAAGGGGGATGACACCGCTGCGGCAATGAGTGTCGCCACCGATAGTCACGGCTGGTCAACAGGGGCCGCCCAAGCGACACCGGACTTCACCTTGGTCGCCGCTGGTGCTCAGGCATGGCACGGTGTGTCGACCAACGCGACGGGCATCATTGAGCCCGACCCGTTGACGCTCACGCGGTACCCAGGCGCCACGCATATGATCGCGATATCTCGGAGGACCCGATGGTTGAGGAGTTCGTAGCCTCGCTCGTCGGCAGTCTGATCGACGCGTGGCCTTCCCTTGAGCGCCTCCCGTAAACTTCGGCGACCCCCAGCTTCCGGCTATGGCCCCGACAGTGGCAGCCCCCCAGCTGGAGGATGGGGACCCGGTGGTGGTCTCCTGTGAGCTGCGAACACCACCGCCGCGCCCCATTCAGTGGGCGGTGGACTCACCGACGACACACACGCTCGACCTCACGGTGGATGGCCCTCCCAGTTCACCATCGGGGGTTACCCACCAGGCTGTGGACAACAACGACTCCGCGAAACGACGCCTCGACAACTTCATAAGCAATGTCACGCGTAAGAGGGACTCTCCGCTGATTCCCGAGCCTCCCAAGCAGCCTCCTGCCAAGCCGGTATTGCCATGGCAGAGCAGGCGGTTGGCGGCTCAGAGCCTCTCCCAAGTGCTAGCTTTCAAGCGTGGTGAGGTGTTGATCATGCAACGTATGGGCTACACCAAGGGTCCATCTGCGTCATCCGCTTCGGAGTTGGAGATGTTTGACAGGCTCTTTGACGGCAACCTGATAGCGTCCGAAGCCGAGACGCTGGACGAGCTCTTCTCGGCCATTGGAAAGGCACCGTCTAGGCAGCCGCAAAGACGCAAGGCCACCTCCTAGGTCACAAAGCTACGTCAATATTGGTTGTTTCCTTTTATGTAATATTGAAATATGAGGTCTTTTGCTAGGATGGTCCAGCTTCAGCTGTGTTAGGTCGACCACCTTCGGCGATCGATACAAACGCGTTATATGTTTGTTTAAACTATTCTTCTTGATACAATGATGCGCAAATCTTTTGCGTATTCGAGAAAAAAGAATCTTCAACGTAGGATCCACTCTACAGTTCTATTTACACACACTGGCAGCAACTGCCAACCTGCAGTGACTGGTGCTGACTGTGTCTATCTGTATACCGATACAGGTTTTCCTTCAGAGCGCTGACAAGCATAGACTGTGTTGATGAACTGTGCTGCTCGTGCTGGCTGTTCAAGGGAGGATTTGGGGAAAACTGTGGCCTCCTGCATTTGTCTCATCAGTGAGATGCTGAATCTTGATCCAAACAAGAGAGGGAGCCCCCCTACTGACTTTATTAAAAGAAACAAAACAGGTCCAGCAAGAAGTAAATGTCTTTTCAACTGACTTTATTAGAAAGGAAGAAAAAAAGATAAGCAGGATCACAACAATGCTTGTAGCCATGAATCAATCAAAAGGAAATGTCTTTTGTTCGCCCTAAGGAATGCTGAGATGCTGAATTGCTGATGAACTTTTAGCTGATGTGAAAGTGGACTCATACATCTTCTCTTTGCCATCGTCAGATTGAAGAATAGTCGTCGTAACGCTAGAATAAGAACTCAGTTGTTGCTCTACTGGATAAGCAAAAGCAAAGGCCTTAAATGTGCTGCAAAAATTGACACCAACTTCCCAAGATGAGATAGGCAACATGCTATCCTCTAGAAAGTCTCCCTTTTTCTTGCCCAGTTTTTCTCCAGGTGTCCTTTTTTCACTGAATTGTTTTTGGAAGAGATCCTTATCCTTTTTTCTTTGAATCTTCCCAACACCTTTTCCAACTCATATTTCAGACAATACGGCTTGAAGTACAGTGGCCGGTGTCCTTTTGTCCATAGTTTAACAGCCAGCTCACTGTCATCTGCGTCATTGACAACCAAACATCTGAATAAATCTGATACCTCATCAATTATTGATTGCGTACTTGCTTCCGACACAATTAGTCACTGATGGGATTTGGGAAACTCAAGCGATGCATCATGTCCATGAAAAAAAATATTAGCTTACCAGATCATCCTAGTCGGTGCCGAGTGGACAGCGTCTTTTTTTTAGGGCAAGTTGACAGCTTCATCTGCAACGTGCGCAATGAAATCACCATCATAGACCGAAATCCGCAAGGAAACAACCAGTTGTTACAAAAGGTGTCCAATGAAAGCGAGACACATGGCCATGGCATGTGTAATTTCTATAGGATTACGTTGGTTAGTTGCTGAACCTTCTTACCATTTGTGTCCAGTCATGTCATTTGAGGAAAAAGATGAGATGGTAGCTCATGCATCCTTCACTGATGAAGTTGGAGGATATGTGGTTTTTGCATGTTGGCTACTTGTCCACAATTCTCAGAGGCAATGTAGCCATCTTGTAAATGTTTGGATGGTTACAAAGTTCAAGCAAGCTGGGTCTTCCCAATCCTATCCATCACCTGTTCTTGCAGTTTCTCTCACTCCCACATGCCTCCTTTTATCCTAATCGAGTAGAATGGGCGTTGTTTTCAGACGTGAGCAGCAAAATGTGCCTTGTCACCATTAGCATTGTTGTAAGTAGAACTACCATTTGCTTATCCATACGTGTGCTGACTGCAAAGCACTCCCGCCTCCTTCCAAATTATAAGACGCTTTAGGTTTTCTGGATACATAGCTTTTGTTATGCACTTACATATACACTATGTCTAGGTACATAGTAAAAATAATATACCTAGAAAAGCCAAAACGTCTTATAATTGGGAACGAAAGGAGTACTATATATTTGCAGCAAGCCAGCAACTTTTTCTATCTCAATCTCTTTTCCTGTGGCGCTCTTCTCGGTGCACCGATAGACTTCTTCTTTAGATATTCCTCTGAACCAGACAATTATAATTTACAAGATAGCAGCTGCCTCGTTTAACTGCCGGCGCCTTTAATTCTTCCTGACTTAAGGCCACTATAACATTGGTTGATCTGTTATCAGGCTGTTAATTACTCTTTCCATTCTTAAAATGTAGGTGACAGACAAAAGTTTGAAATTTGATTTAAGATAAAAACTAAAACAACCTGCATTTTGGAATAGAGGGAGTGCAAGATAAGAAGTTTGAATTTACATTTTATCACTACCTATTTAGTCACTGTAGGTATTAGTTACATAATTCCTTTGTTTCATTGCAATAAAAACTCAGTTGTTACTCTACTGGATAAGCAAATTAAAAGAAAAGACCTTAAACGTCCTGCAAAAATTGACACCAAGTTCCCAAGATGACATAGGCAATATGCTATCCTCTAGAAAGTCTCCCCTTTCTCATGCCCAGTTTTTCTCGAGGTGTCCTTTTTTTTTCTCTGAATTGTTTTTTGGAACAGATTATTATCCTTTTTCTTTGAATCTTCCCAACACTTCTCCAACTCATATTTTAGACAATACGGCTTGAAAAGTTGAAATACAGTGGCCGGCGTCCTTTTGTTCATAGTTTAACAGCCAGCTCACTGTCATCTGCGTCATTGACAACCAAACATCTGAATAAATCTGATTCCTCAATTATTGATTGCGTACTCGCTTCCGACACAATTAGTCACTGATGGGATTTGGGAAACTCAACTGATGCACCATGTCCACGAAAAAAAATAGCTTACCAGATCATCCTAGTCGGTGCCGAGTGGACAGCGTCATTTTTTTTTCTTTTCTTTTAGGGCAAGTGGACAGCTTCATCTGCAACGTGCGCAATGAAATCACCATCATATTGCCAGAATGGAAGGAAACTGGAGGAAGGAAACAACCAGTTGTTACAAAAGGTGTCCACTGAAAGTGACACAAATGGCCATGGCATGTGAAGTTTCTTACATTGGTTAGTTGCTGAACCTTCTTACCATTTGTGTCCAGTCATTTGAGGGAAAAGACAGATGGTAGCTCTTATATCCTTCAGTGATGAAGTTGGAGGATCTGTGGTTTTGGCATGTTGGTTACTTGTCCACAACTCTCTGGAGCAATGTAGCAATCTTCTACAAGTTTGAATGGTTACAAAGTTGATGCAAGCCCAGTAAGAATTGTTTCGCTCTTCCTATCCATCGCCCTTTGCTGAAGCTGCAGTCTTTCTCACTCACACGGTTACACATGACTCCTTTTATCCTAACCGAATAGAATGGGTGCTGTTATCAGACGTGGCCTGCAAAATGTGCTTTGTCCTTTTCTTAACAAAAAAGAACTAAAAAACTGCTTTATCACCTTTAGCGTTGTGTTAGTGTAAAGATTCTTTGGATCGACTAGAGTAGATCTAGGCGGATGAACTCATAGATCCATGAAACACATGCACATTTAGACCTAGAATACTACACCGAGAGGGAGATAGGGGAGAGAGGGCTGGTGATGAACCTGAGCCTCCAGATGATGTCGCGGTTGTGCTAGCCATCGCGGGTTCGGTGATGGAGGCAGCACACGGGCAGCGACGGGTGGAGTAGAGGTTGCACGGACGTCGATAAAGGCGGCGGGCGAGGCGTAGCTTGATGGCGACGACGAGGATCAGCGGAGCTTCCCGTCGCTGGCTGCGCGCCCTCTCGAGATCGGTTTAGGGTTTGTCGGTGGGGTTTGCGGCTCACGGCGAACCTCGTGCTTTGAGCCGCTGGCCCCCACCTCTTTATATAGCGCAGTGCAACGGGGGCCCACCAACCATGTAGGGTTGGGCGCCCCCGATCAGGGCGCGTGACCAAGGCCCAATAAGCCGTTGGGCTTATTGGTTAGGAGATCAATCTAACATTCTCCCCCTTGATCTCACCATTACTTTTATCTTTAAACTTTAAACTTCAATCCTTTTATCCTTACTCATTTTTTCACAGATGATGCATAGAGCATGTCTCATCGTCACGGTCAATCGCCGATAGATTTAACAGCTACAATGCACGTCTCTGATCTGAAATAGTTACTTTAACTTTTGGGCCCTTTATAGTCCAGGAATCATAGGCTTTCCCTTAAACCCATGCCGGCTACATGTTCTCTGAACACATTGGGTGGTAAGCCTTTTGTAAGCGGATCCGCGAGCATCTTTTCGGTACTTATATGCTCAAGACTTATCATTTGATCCCGGACTTTATCCTTCACAACATAATACTTTATGTCAATGTGTTTGGCAGCACCACTTGACCTATTGTTGTGAGCATATGCATCTTTGGATTATTATCGCGAGATAACTTCAAAGATGGTCTATTGATGTCGTCAACCACCTTCAAACCGGGTATGAACTTCTTTAGCAGTTCACCGCCTGTTGCCTCAGAACACGCTACAAACTCGGCATACATTGTGGACGATGTAGTGACGGTTTGCTTTGAGCTTTTCCATGAAATAGCTCCCCTGCGAGAGTGAACACATATCCAGACGTGGATTTTCTATTATCTCCGCATAATCGAATCTGAATATCCCACTATATGGAGTGAATCAGATCTTCTATATGTCATCATGAGGCCTTTCGTTCCTTGCAAATAACGCAAGACTTTCTTTACCAATTTCAGTGTTCTATTCCGAGATTGCTCGGAATCGCCAAGTAACCCGTAACAAATGCCAAGTCGTATGCCGTACACACTTGAGCATATTGCAAGCTTCGATACGGTGAAGCATATGGAACCACTTTCATTTGATCGATCTCATATTGGTTCTGGGGCATTGAAAATCCCCATATCTGTCGCCCTTGACTATAGGGCGGTGAGGGACTACATTTGTGCATACTGAATTTCTTTAAGACTTTTTCTATGTATGCTTTTTGTGACAGTCCTAATACCCCTTTACTTCTATCTCGGTGAATCTCGATCCCTAGAACGAACGAAGCTTCACCAAGATCTTTCATATCAAATTTTGAGGACAAAAACTTCTTTGTTTCCAGTAGTAGACTGACATCACTACTAGCAAGTAAGATATCATCCACATACAGGACAAGGAAGATAAACTTCCCATTCTTAAACTTTATGAGACACAATTGTCCTCAACATTATCTTTAAACCTAAAATTCTTTATTATGCGATCAAACTTCAAGTACCACTTGTCTTGAAGCTTGTTTTAATCCATAAATAGATTTCTTTAGGCGGCATCCCAAACGTTTTTTTTCCTCCATGACAAAACCTTTCGGTTGTGCCATGTAAACATTTTCCTCTAAGTCTCCGTTGAGAAATGCCGTCTTTACATCCATCGATGTAATTCCAAATCGTAATGTGCCACTAATGCCATTATGATTACGAAGGAATCTTACACGAGACCGGAGAAAAGTCTCATTGTAATCAATCCCTTCTCTTTGTGTAAAGTCTTTTGCCACAAGTCGGGCTTTATATCTTTCTATATTCCTTGAGAGTCAAGTTTGTTTTGTAGACCTATTTACTGACCCTCATCTGCTTTTGGCTCCTTTAGGAATTATCTCCAAATCCTAAACTTTATTTGCATTCATTGATCTCATCTCATCTTCCATGGCCTCAAGCCACTTTGATGAATGATCACTTTTCATGGCTTCTTCAAATGAGGTGGGATCATCCCCATTTGAAATTCTTCGTTGTTGTACACTTCATAATCAGCAGGAATAGCTGATTTTCTAACTCTTTGAGACCTTCTAGGGGCCTCCTCAATTGGCACATTTTACATTTGAGGTCTGTTGTTGCTCCCCCTCATGTGTGGCAATAGGTTCTATAGGATCCCGAGGCTGGGTTCCTCATCATCATTCATTGTTGCCACAGGCGGGATAACAACAGGTGCTGGCACCACAGTGTCTTGTACTGTCGGTGTAGTAACAGCAGGTAGTGAAAAAAATGGCTCATGAATGATCGGAGTGGGTGCATACACCCGCTTCTCTTCAAAGTCGATTTCTCGAGCTACCAGGCTCCCCCTAATCATTTCATCTTCTAGGAAGGCGTGTCTCGTTTCCACAAATTTTGTATATCTCATAGGACAAGAGAAACGAAAACCTTTTGACTTTTCTAGGTAGCCAATGAAATGGCAACTCAACTGTTTTGGGATCTAGCTTCCCAATGTTTGGGTTAAAAACTTTAGCCTCAAAGTAGGCTCCCCCACACACGCAAGTGGTTAAGTGAGGGTACTCTTCCATCCCACAACTCATACGGTGTTTTGGGCACCGACTTACTTGGTACTCTATTGAGAATATGAATGGCGGTTTTAACGCCTCCATCCATAGACTCATCGGTAAAGTGGAGTAACTTATCATACTACGCACCATATCCATCGAGTAATGCTGCAGTTCGCCTTTACCTACTCCATTCTCTTTGAGGTTCGTCCGGTGTTGAATATTTGAGCAACTATACCATTCTCTGTAAGAACCTTACGAATGGTCCAGAACTTGTCCATATGGGGTATGCTTAACCGTAGTACTCTCCTCCACGGTCGAGGACGACTATCTTAATCTTTAAATCATGCTGATTTTCAACTTCGCTTTAAATATTTTGAATTTATCCAACGCTCGTTCTTTCTTTAATTGGATAAATGTAGCCAAACCGAGAGTAATCGATACGTGAATGTTATGAATGAATCATAACCATCCACACTTTTCACAGGAAAAGGACCACATATGTCTGTGTGAATAATCTGTAGAATTCCTGCGCTTCGTTTGGCATCTTTCTTAATTTTCTTTACATACTTTCCTTTTATGCAATCTCTACATTGTTCTAACTCGAGAGCTCTAATGAAGGAAGAATATTATTCTTAACTAGTCTTTCTATTCTCCCCTCGAAATATGGCCTAAACGACGATTGCCATAATTTCGACAACGCATCGTGAGCTCTCTTTCGTTTTCTGTTTCCATTGTTCGATGAGGATACATTTTTATTCACATCACATATGGAATTCACATTTTCACGAAGTGATAACAAATAAAGCTCGTCTTGTCGGAAGGCAAGACCAACACATTTATTATTAAACAATATCTGACATTTGCCATTTCCAAAATGGCAATCATAACCATCATGGTCCAACTTTGATACACTAATCAGGTTTCTTTGCAAAGAAGGTACATAAAGAACATCTCTAAGAAAAGTATAAAGCCATCCGAAGCTCTAGAGGAAGATCTCCAACGGCCTCAACTTCTGCTTGTACTCCATTTGCGACTTTAATGAAACTTTCGCTTCTTTGCAAAGTTCTCATCGAACGGAATCCCTGTAATGAATTAGCAACATGAATAGTTGCACCTGAATCAATCCACCAAGTAGATTTTGAAAACTTTACATACAAGGATTCATTTACAAACGTAATAATGTTCTCACCTTTATTCTTCATTATCATCTTTAGGAAATCGGGACAGTTCTTTTTATAATGTCCCGTCTTCTTGCAGTGGAGACACTGATCTTTAGCCACTGGGAATTGCTGGTTCTGAGACTGTTGCATAGGACCTTTTCCAGATGACTTGGAGGAAGAGTAGTTCTTTTTCTTATCTTTTAGGTAGTTGACAGAACCACCTTGTGAAACTTTTATTCTTTCCTCCTCCTGCACACACATGGCTATGAGCTTTTCTAAATCCCATTTTTCAGGCTGTATGTTGTAATTAACAACAAATGTGTCAAATTCTTTGGGCAAAGAAGCAAAAATCAAATGAATAAGAAACTCATCCTTGAGTGCCAAATCCATTGGTTTGAGCTTAGATGCCAGATTGCTCATTCTCAGTATGTGCTCTCTAATGCCACTGCCGCCACCAGAGTACCTTTCTGTAACCAGCTGCTTGATCAGCTGGGTTGCATATGTCTTTGAAGAGCCAGTGAACTGACTCTTTATTCTGTCTAGGTACTCTGTGACCGTGTCACAGTCTGGAATTGAGCCCACTATAGCAGGCTCAATCGTGTTCTTTATCACTGCCAGACACTTCTTGTTGGCAGTGACCCATTTCCTATGCTCAAGGTCATAGGACATCTTTACGGAGCAAAATCCGCTCTCTGCTTACGCCATGCAAGATCGGGTCTCATCTGTTTCCCTTACCGGTGCCTCAGGTTCTTTAGGGCACGGTGTGGTGACAACCCAGTCCACCTCAGCGAGGATAAAGGCCAGGTCTATCTTTTTCTTCCACTCAATATAGTTATCACCTTTTAGAGTGGGGATTTCTTTGATACAACTCATCAAGTTGTATCCTCCTGAAAACATAATTCAAATAGGGTGAGAACAGAAATAACAACAATAATTGCATGCCTTAGTTTAACGTTGGTCAAAATTAAAACATACAATTATTTTCTACACTAATTCTACATCACCGTTGGGCAGAAATAGAATTAATGTATAACAAAAAAACATTATAATATTGTCATTAATCAACGTTGGTCAGAATAACAACAACATTATAATCAATTTAAAACATATCCATTTTCAAAATTAAATTCTCCCGTTGGTTCGAATTTAATAATGAAAATTACATCTTTAAATACGCAGCGGAAAACTTTAACATTTAATAATCTTTTTCCTATTTTCCAGAAGCAAATTTACTATTTACTGAACAAAAAATATCGTTGGATAAATTTTGTACAGAAAATTATCATAAAATAATCAATTCAAATTGATCAAACTGTTTTCTGGAAAATAAGAAAAACAAAACTGTGACAATATCTGTTCATTTGACCATTTTTATTGCCAAGACACGCCATGCCCACGGCTTTATACCATGCCTGCCAAGGCCAGTAAAACGGCCAAAGCAGTGCAAGGCCCATCATCCAGGCTCAGCAGCACCTTGCCTGTACCAGGCTGGCCTTTCTCCCAGCGCCCAGAGCCGCAACTGGGCTGGGCGGGATTTCGTTTTGCACTTTGGGCCTAAAAGCTGGTCCAGCAAATCTGTTCGCTGGATCGGATCGGACGGCTGTCCGCCGCTTTCGCCTCAACAAAATCCCCGCCAGCCCTCTCCTCCGAACCTAGGTTCATTTACTTCCTCTCCTTCTCTCTCACCCCGCAGCGCAGCTCTGAGAGACCCGCAGCAGCAGCCGTCCTCAGTGGCCGAGGGAGAAGAAGGGCGGCACCGTCCAGCGCCCTCTCGCCGGTGTGCGTGCTCGCCCGAGGCTGAGCACGCCGCCGTCGAGGGGCCGCAGGGTGGTGCCCTGTTGCCGTGACCGCTTGGCGAGGTGCAGTGCGGATCTCGGCCCTGTCCCGCGCGCCGTTCGGGAGCGACGCCGCGGTCTCCTATCCGCGCGGTGGCGATGCTGCCGGCGGTGGGTAGAAGCCCAGGTAGGCTTCCCTTTTTTTTAGGGTTAGGGTTTGGTTTTCCGATTTGAAATCGGTTCCTTTCCTTTCCTTTTCCCCCGCGCGCCGGCGTGCTCGACGGCGAGGTGACCGAGCCACCCTCTTCCCCTTTTCTTTGATTCATTTGTTCGGATTTTAGCCCGATTTGACGATTAGGGTTAGGGTTAGGGTGGAGACGGCCACTGTTTTCTTTTCCCCGAATCACCTTCGGGTTTTAGGGTTCGTTCTTTGCATGAAAACCGAGCCCTTCTTCTTTTCTCAGATCCGACGGATCGAGTTAGGGTTCAACTGAACATCGGGTGACCCCTTTTCTGCTTAGATCCACACTGGATCTAATCAACTTTTCCTTTTCTAATCAGTACCCGTTCTAGATCTACGTGCTAAAAGGCTTTGATACCATTGTAAAGATTCTTTGGATCGACTAGAGTAGATCTAGGCGGATGAACTCATAGATCCATGAAACACATGCACATTTAGACCTAGAACACTACACCGAGAGGGAGATAGGGGAGAGAGGGCTGGTGATGAACCTGAGCCTCCAGATGATGTCGCGGTTGTGCTAGCCATCGCGGGTTCGGTGATGGAGGCAGCACACGGGCAGCGACGGGTGGAGTAGAGGTTGCACGGACGTCGATGCAGTGCGGTCGGGCGTAGCAGTGGCGACGACGAGGATCAGCGGAGCTTCTCGTCGCTGGCTGCGCGCCCTCTCGAGATCGGTTTAGGGTTTGTCGGTGGGGTTTGCGGCTCACGGCGAACCTCGTGCTTTGAGCCGCCGGCCCCCACCTCTTTATATAGCGCAGTGCGACGGGGGCCCACCAACCATGTAGGGTTGGGCGCCCCCGATCAGGGCGCATGACCAAGGCCCAATAAGCCGTTGGGCTTATTGGTTAGGAGATCAATCTAACAGTTAGTACTACCATTTATTTGTTTATCCACACGTGTTCTTGCTGCAAAGTAGGAGTATATGCATACAGAAAGGCACCAATAATTCTCTGCTCTCAGGCTCAGCTCACTGCCGTCCAAATGAGCATGCTGCGGCACTATGAATTCCTTCCTTTTTCTCCTGCATATATGCCAAGCACAAGAACAAAAACTAGCCGTCGGAGTGCTCTAGCAGCAAAGCATCCAGGACCACTTTCTTGAATTTTCTTCTTGCTGGCGTGAGATTTGTATATCTGCAGCAAGCCAGCAACTTGGCCATCCTATCCACAATATTTTCTTTCATGTAACTTGCTCCACAGATGAATTGCAGAGTCAGTTAACAACGTGCTACAGTCAGGAATGTTAGATGACAACTGGTACAGTAAATGGCAAAGTTAGAGTACAGAACTATAAGTTATATTAAGGCCCCGTTTCCTACAGCTCTACGCTTTACTGGTGGAGTAGGAGTTTTTTTCGGCTTCACGAACAACTTCATTGGTGGAGCTGAAATTGTTTTAAAAAAGTTTGGTAAAACAAGTTTTTATAGTAAATCTAGGAGAGGGAGCTAGGAAAAACTGCTATTTGGTCCACCCATGTAGGTTTTAGGGAGCTCCAAACAACTCTAAAACTGCTGGAGAAGCTACACCAAACAAAACATAAGAAGAAAAGTTGTGGCCTCTCTTTTTTTCTCACTTTTTCTGGCGCTCTTCTCGGTGTGCCGATAGACTTCTTAATTAAACCTTCCTCTAAACCAGACTATTAAAATTACAGGATAGCAGCTGCCTTGTTAACTGCTAGCAAAGACTATACAAACAATCCAAATTGTGGATGTCATTCTGCCAGGCACGCTGCTACAAGTCATTGGAATTGGAACATGTGTTGCGATCTTTTATATGCGCTAGACTAGGACACGCAATTCCCTTGCGTCATGTTGTTTAGACCAAGTTGGACAGATTTTATATGCCTTTCTTCCTGAATTAAGGCCACTATAACACTGGTCAATCTGTTGTCATTGTGTTAATTAACTCTCTCCGTTCTAAAATGTACTAGGTGATTGACAGAAATTTGAAATTTGATTTAGGATAAAATTAAAACAACCTGCATTTCGGAATAGAGGAACTGCAAGATAATAGGATTGAATTTATATTTTATCACTAATTATATAGCCAGACTAGGTATCAGTTACTTAATTCCTTTGTTTCATTAGAATATAGTGTTTTTTAATCTTTTTCCCAAGTCAAATTTGTTTAACTTTGCGAATGGGCTTCTAGCTGCATTCCTCATGTCCTAGGTTCAACTCCTCGTAGGAGCGAATTTCGGGCTAGAATTGAATATAGTGGGGAGCTCTGCTCCAGAGTCTTCCTTTCAAAGAGAAATTCTTTAAATTTGATAAATTTAAAAATTGTGCATCGAATACTAAATAAATGCAATATCAATCAGGCTGTTCGCTTGCTCGTATACGATCGTGCATTATAAGCTGGAATAATATTTTTCTCTCACACCAAACCAGCCAGCAGTAAATAATCCAGATCGTTTACGGCCTGCCGAACAGGCTGAATGTATACTGCATGATTGATTTAATAAAACTAATATGATGTTACAGATTATGAAAAAAATTCTATAAATTTAGGAAGCAGAGAAATTTAACTTAGGAGTAAGTAGTCAAGCATCTAGCTAGAGCATAAATGGTGACTTAGTCCACTATATATCTTGCATTGTCTGCCCGTCTCGTTTTCTTTTAATTAACGTTTTCAATTAGGACACGAAACTACTCGTCACAACTAATTAGGAGTCGCAAACTTACAACACTGTTAAGTTTGCATATAAAAAACATACCAAAATGGAAAATATACTTCAAATAAATAATTTGAAGTAATTTCAGTCTAAGATAAGAGTTTCAAATTACATTGACAAGCTAGCAAGTTTAATTAGAACAGAAATTCTCTTTTGTGGATATTTATTTAGAACAGAGTATAACACCTGCAAGAAAGTAAACATGTTGCGATTACTACCAGCCTTCTCGGATGTGCTTGAGCACACAGGGTATACATGTTTTGTTCTTTTGTGCCGGTAGAATTTTACAGCCGTCTGATTTGATTTATATATAATCCAGACATCCTAAATTATAGACGGGCCTGCTTGGGCCAAGTCCAACTGGACTTTCCATGCGTTGGGCTACTTGTGTGAAGAAATACAGCTAATATGGGCTACTTATGTTTGTGGGTTGGGCCTCATTTTCAGTTAATGACAATTTTCAAAGGTAGTCTTTTTAAGATGCACATGTTCTGAAAATCCTTTCACATAGATGGTTGTTTGTGGTCGATAAACAAACCATCGGACTCTCAAAACACAAGGCATTTTGGGAGACCATAACACTTTTTAACCACCTCTATAAATTAAATAAACACTTCTCCTATATTTCAGGTGCCTGAATTTTAGCACGATTTCAGGCAACACTCTTATACTACCAATTAGTACAAGTAAATTGTCACTTTTGTGATTTGTTATTTATCTTTGTTCATAGCATATCTATTTTTTTGTCCTTATCTGACTATAGAAATAATTATAAATTGTTAAATTGTCTTTGTGCTAATACATATCAAATTTTATCATGTTTGGGATTTGTCTAATGGGTTTTTTGTTCTCAGAATAAAAAATTACAGACTGTGTCTACAGAAATTGTAATGAACCAAAGCTGCAATTTTAGTACAAAATATATGCAAACCGTCGCGTGAAAGGAAACTAAAATTCAGACACCTAAAATTTAGCAAATCCGTTAAGGAGATTTACAAATACGTATTGTATATGAATATGAAGTAGCACTCTACCAAATATTATGCTACCTGTTGCCTACTCCACTATGTTAACATGTCATTTATAGAACATTTATATCTGAAAAATAAAACATTTAACATGGGTGCAAGAAAATATTTGTCACAAATATAGTTGGTCTATATAATCAAATATGAATACATCAACCAATATTGGCCACACTTTATTACTGTGTGAATGTCATAGGATTACATTGATTATTGCTTAAACAACTCCGACATCATATATATATATATATATATATATATATATATATATATATATATATATATATATATATATATATATATATATATATATATAAACTCTCGTGCTTTCGTCGGCGTATAAATAAGTAGAAGCACACTTTGCTTGGTTACTTCTTGCACACCACGCCTTGGCCACTCATGCCACTGGCACAAGTGATGCCAGCGAGCTCTGACACCATAGCAACGCCATCGTCGTCACGGCGATCACCACCAGGCGCAAAACGCGCCACGGCGCAGTCGGCGGCGAAGAGGCTAGACGTGGTGAAGTTGCCCTCCCCTCCCATGGTGGGCATGGATGCCCTAACATCGAACCGGTTCACGTAGTCGGGGCGGTACGTCTGGCCGAGCACGCCGTGCACGTCGCCGGTGAGCGCGTCGAACTTGAAGGCCAGGTCAAGGTGCGCGAGGCAGTCGTCGGCCGTGACGCCGTACCGGTGCACCCTCGACTCCTCCTCGGTGATGGGTACGGCGTTTGCCCTGATGCTGAACCTGCCGTCGAGCGCGACGAGCACGCCGTTGGCCGCCCTGGTGCGGGTGACGGACAGCGCCGGCACGGCGCCGGACGTCCACGTGGCGTCAGCCCCCTCCGGGAGGCGCACGGGCTCGCCGTCCAGGGTGAGCTCCATGCGGTCGAGGTCGTCGTCCCACGCGGCGGCGGCGGTCTTCCTGGCGCCGACGTAGAGCTCGTGGCCGTCGAAGAGCATGGCGATGGCCTGGATCCACGTGAAGTCCCGAGACATGCCGTCCGCGCCGCGCTTGCCGATGAAGTGCGCGTTGATGTGGAGGTCGCGGTCGGAGAGGAGGCAGAAGTCGGCGTCCCGGCTGCCGTGGAAGTAGAAGGCGTTGCCGTCGCCGCCGATGAAGCGCGGGTCGCCGCACGCCCCCGGCACGCTGCACACTGCATGCGCCAGCCGGCCGGCAAGTTGTTAGTACTTGAGAGACATGACCATCAACCTTGAGGCAACAAAGACGAAGCGACGGCGCTCACCGCAGACGGGTTTGCAGGAGCTGCAGTCGGCGTAGCATGACTGGGAACACTCGGCGGGGCACTCCATCGGCTTGCCGGTGCAGTAAGGGTAGAGCTTACGGTGGTGGCACTTCACCTTCATGGGCTTGGGCTTCTCCTTGTCGTGCTCCTTCTCCTTGTCGTGCTCCTTTTCCTTGTACGGCTTGGGCCCCTGCGCCTTGGGTGGCCTGTCGTCGGAAGGCTTTGCGGTGGCCGCGACGGCAAGCAGGAGGATGGCCGCGATGGCCAGCGGAAGCAGTGCTCCCAGCCTGGCCATTTGCTTGGAGACGATTGTGCGCTAGCTGTTGCGGCGGCTTCTCCGGTGACCGGTGATCGAGTGCAGTGATGCTGTGTGATGATGCACTGAGATGAGATGGTGTGGATCCATGCAAGATTCCGAGGTGATTTATAGGCGGCTGATGATCCATCTTGGTGAGCACTCCATATGTAGGACTAGGAGTACATTTGAAGATGCATGGTATATGCCAAGGTTGCTTGCAACCGCCAGAAATGTGTGGCTTTTCGTGGCCTACGTTCATGCGTATATCCAACTCATTTAGAGTGTCAGATGATTACATGTACGTCGTTGTGCAGGGCCTTTCCTTTTCCATTGCTTCGTTGCAGGTTTTCAGGGCCAGGCTGCTAGGGCTGTTTAGATGCTAACTTTCGTTAGTGCACGTTATTTGGTGCAAGATAAGCTTGAAAAACACTTGATTTAATTTGAAGACTGCAAAAACGTGTTTATAAATTGAAGCGTAATAAGCAGGACGGCCGCGTGCATATGCCCATTCCTTCAAGAACAGATCGATCGATGCTAGACATGTGCTTGACAGTCTGCTCAATGAAGCAAATTAACCCTAATTACGCTGCTTATATGCTAGCTAGACGTGTCGCCTGTTCCTGATTACGTACGTACGCTGACACGTATACTTAGCAGTCTCATTATTGTCCTATATATATTCATCTGGATTGAGGATGAATTAAAGTCCATGCTTTCATTTGAGGAAAAGATGAAGGGAGATGGAGTGGTACGGCATAGTGGAATCTTATCCTCGTCTTGACACATCAAATTGTACCTTGATTCGAAAATAAGGAATGAAAACGTACATTCACGTTTGATTCTACTACTCCAGGAGTCCAGCCGTCCATAAACATTTTAGGTGATGTTTGGTTCATTCACTAGTAACACAAATGTAAGCGAATTGATCATAGATCAGTTGGTTGGTTTCCTTGTGGTGGACCCTGTCCACCTGGATTTAAATCCCCGACTTTGCGCGGGTGCTCACATTTTCTTGGTCAGGATTTAACGGCGCTATGCTTTCAGTGGTATGTGACGTTCCTATCAACAGCGAGGCGCCTATGGTGGCTTCGTAAATCTCAATATCTGCTGGCTTAGTATTTCGGAGGTGCTCATAGGGGTAGGGTTTGCGTACGTATGTTCATAAGGGTGAGTGTGCGTACGTGGTGTTGTGGGCGTGTACATTATACCGTGTAATCCTAAAAAAAGTAACGTAGATGTAAATGAAATTAATTGAAATTGCATTTGCGCTACCAACAGCTTTTGCTATCCCAGAAAGCTTTTGTTGGCTTACATACATGGGATGCTACATTAGTTCAAAAATGCCAATCCAAATAAACCAAGTTTCAACAGGCTAATTGTTATGTCTTTTCAGGTGAATTTTGGGCCGCTAGATCTACAAAAGATTAGTGCTCCGGTTGGGCTACTCAACATAGCATCATGGGCTACCACTACAGTGATTTATTTATTGGGCCTTATCTCCGCCTAGCGGCTTGAATCTTTTCCGAGGCCTTCTCCTTTCGGTCATTCTCTTTTCTTTCTTTGTCTGCTTTTCTCTAGCCTACTAGTTGTTTTTTTCTATTTCATTTTTTTGTTTCAATTATTGTGGACCAGATTTTTTTCTAATATTTTAAATTTTTGTCATCTATAACTAAAATATTGTTAATTTAATATTCTCTTCATTTGAATGTTCTTATACTTTTATTTGTTTAGAATAAGATTTTCGCGAACAAAACCTCTAGTCATCCCAACCGTCACTGGAGCTATTGCCAAATTCACCTCTTATTTATGCACGAAACCAAAATAATGAACATCAAACTAAAGAGTATTAGAAGATGCCCCGCGTATTGCTGCGGTGATTGTGAAGAATCTAGAATAAAATTGATTAGAGATGATATATGTGAATAGCCCTGCAATTAAGAGGTTCGAAGTTAGCGGAATGACAAGGCTATTAGTGGGGGATGATGTGGATGATTTGCATGTTGAGATAGACTTGTAGTGAGGATTAGTTTTATAAGAGATATGGATATTGTTGGAAACCTATATATTGTTACTATACACCAAGTTCATTTCCTTTTTGATAAACATGTTATAAAAAAATAGTTGTCTTTGGCATGCTCCCTTTTGGTAGAAATGTAATGGTGCCACACTTTTTTGAGCTTCCAGCATAGGAATTAAACATAACATGTTTGATTTGGAGCTTTATAGATAATTAGCAGAAAACACCTGCAGAACAATCCAAAGGACTCGTATACTATCTATTGGTTTGCCAAGTCTTTCACAAATGAGTCGTACAAGTGAAGCAAATACAACAATATACATGTGAAGGGGAGAGACAGCGGAAGACATCCAGATGGACCATGTACCTCGTGACTTTTGGTGTCAAAAGATGATACATTTATCTCAACTGAAAACTAATTTGGCACTATATTTAGAGATTATCTCAAACAAACTACAGACCTAAGAGCTTCACAAGACAATTAGCACAAACAACCAGATAAGCAAATAAAGGGAAGCTCACAGAGTCATGGTCACACTAAGATATTGGCTTGTGAAATGTAAAAACTAAAACTAAGGACACACACACTAGCATGGAGAACAAACCTAGTTGTCACTCAAAGTTCTTTCACCCAAACAAGAGCAAAGCACAAAGCTAAAACATGAATGGAAAAACAATAATTGAAAAGATGGATAAGACACAACCAGATTTCCCCCCTTGGTATCAAGTAGTTGCCACTACCCCTAATCCACGTTGGAGCATCGAAGAGTCACCAAGACTTGGTTACATTCCCTTGAGTCACTAAGATTCATGTCTCCACTAGGGAATACCCCTTCTCCACTTCGAATCAGCGGGTTTCAAACTGAGCATGACTCTCGGAGCCTCCCCACAAAGTAGCTCCACCGAAAAGGTCACCTAGTCCTCTATTGAGCGCTTAGGTGCTAGCAAACACCAAGAGTAATAAGTATTCAACCTTCACTTGATATCAATCCAAGCCAAGACCTCCAATATGCATACTAGGCACACTCTCCACCATGTGACCATGACTCGAATGCCCTCAAACCCTTCCCAAGGCACACTCTCCACCATGTGACCCTGACTCGAATGCCCTCGAACCCTTCCCAAGGTCTTTCTATATGTGTAGGTTGTATCCAAGGGTTGAAGAGAGCTTCAAATGAGCCAGGGAACACACACATATATAGGGTGGGAAGGGAATGCTGGCCGTTGGGGAAAAAAAATCTGCAGACACCGAAGTCTGATCTTTTTCTTTATGGTCCAATCCCAAGTCTTTATTTGTCTAGTCTGATCTTTTTTTCTTTATTTTATATAATCAGCAACTCTCCCTCGATTCATTTAGGAAAAGTGCATAAGAGTGATATCCATACTTTCCGTTATCACCAAAGATGGATTTAATAACAAATAGTATCAAACGAAATGGAAGAGATTAGTAATTACTCTTATCAACAAAGATGGATTCAATTTAATAACAAGTAGTATCAAAGGCCTGATGATGCCGCTGCGCGTGCTTGTCACCGTACCACGCATACTAGTATACTACACATTGGCATTTCGTGCGGCTGCGACGTACATGCGCTGGACTGGACCCTGCAAACTCCGTTACATAACAATGCAAGGAGGAGAAGCACGTACTATGCCTACGCTACTGATGAACTGAACAGCTGAAGCAGCTAGCGGTGATGATGCAGAAGGCGACGAAAGGACCGAATTTTTTATTTTTTAGCCTTTTTTTTAAAAAAAAATCACAAATATACCTCCGGAGGTATGATTTTAAAATCTGGACCCTTAGCTTGGCGCCATCGTTGCTGGTGCCGAGCTTACACGTCTCGGCGCCACCGTTGTTGGCGCCGAGGTCTTGGGCTCGACGCAGACGTGGCGGTGACTTGGCAGGTAGCTCGGCGCCGTAGATCTTGACGCCGAGCTCGGCGCCATAGATCTTAGCGCCAAGCTTGGCACTGTAGATCTTGACGCCGAGCTTGGCGCCGTGGTTATTGGTGCTAAGCCTGTCTTACATATGGGTCCTCTCTTCCTTTCTCTCTTCCTCTCTCTCGCGCGCCCTGAACCAGCGCGCCGCCGCCGCCACCTGTGACCTCGCCCGCCCCCGGCGGCCCGCGCCCGCGCCGTGCCGTCCGCACCCGCCGTGCCCGAGCCATGCCCGTCGTGCCCGAGCCATGCCCGCCGTGCCGTGCCCGCGCCCGCCGTGCCCGAGCCATGCCCGCCGTGCCGTGCCTGCGTCGCACCGCCCGCGGCCGCCGTGCCGTGCCGCCCGCGCCTGCCGTGCCAGCCTCGCCGCGCGGAGCGCCGGTCATCCCGCGGCCACCACGCGCCACCACCGGCCCCGGCCCCTACAACGCCCGGCCGTGCCACCACCGGCCCGGCTCGTCGGCCTCACCCACGCCCGGCGTCCGCTGCGACTCCGTCGACGTCCGCGACTCCATCGTCGGACAGGTAAAAATTGTGAATATGCAATGTACGTACTTAGTTAGCTTTGATTATAGTGTAGTAGTTTGGGCATTTGTTATTTACTAGTTAATGTGATGACTCGGGTAGTTGATTTAGTTAGTGATCTAGTGAGATAGATATGTAGATAGATAGAAACATAGATACATAGGTACATAGATATAGTTAGATAGATACTTAGATAGGTAGTTATATATTTAGTTAACTAAATAGGATCAAGCTATTTAGTGAGTACACTGTATATATGTATGTAGTTATTATCTTATTTACTTAGTTTGTAGTTAGAAAGTACTTGTTAGATACTATCTATCGTCTAATTTTGACTAAAAGACATATGTTTCGTTACATGTTTGAACTTGATGGACAATCTAGTAAGCATATATCATGGAGGCACCGTGGAAAGAGATCGCTATGGATATGTTGAGTTTGTTGAGATACAAAGCGTGCCTGTGTTATTCAATGAGAAGCCATCGTTTAGTGAGTTGGTTGCAAGGGCTCGGGAGGAGCTACATTGCCATGGAGCTGATGATGATGATGGCATCATAGTGGAGGGTGTACTTCACCTAGGTTCCCCTCCCAACATCCTTAGAAAGATTATCCCAATTGGATGTGCAGACTAGTGAGAGAATTATGTGAGATCGGCTATGAAGTGTCAGTTCCAAAGTTTGGACGTGGTTGTGCGTCGGGTGTTAGTTGATCTCCCTCATGGGTTTTCCCCACCAATGGGTCAGCAGGCACACTTTGACCCTCCCATCCCGGATCCTGATATGGATGCGGAGGTTGCACCTACGGTTCCCAATGCTCAATCTGCCCCCAATATGCTAGTTGGAGATGCTTGTCAGACTCATGATGTTGTGGCAGATCCTCCTCATGAGATCCCTTTGACACAGAATCATCCGAGTAAGTGTCTTATCCGCATGGTTATTGGGAGCTTACCCCATTCCTTACATCCAATTTTTCATTCTTTCCTCATTTTCTACTTATGTTGTAGTAGACATTCTTGACAATGTGGATGTGCCCACTGTTGTTGTGCAAGTGCTATGTGGAGATGGATTTCGTAGCTCCAATAGTGTTGAAATTATGAATGATTCGGAGCCATATGAGATGGCAAGGGCTCTTGATTCTGATGATGATCGTCCTGTTGGAGAGCTGACAGAGAGTGATGTTGAGATGCTGAGGCGTATCTTTCCCGGCCACCGTGATCCAAGAGTTCACGAGTTCAGCGATCTTGCTCATTCCGATCAGGCGTGTGCAGAAGGACGTGATGATGAGCTCCTAGAAGCTCCTGAGGCTGGCCCTAACATGGTAATTAAGAATGGGAGGGTATTCAAAGACCTTCCTGCATTGATGAGGTGGTTGCAGGCGTTTGTAGTGATACGAAAGAGACCTTACAAGGTCTTGCATTCATATGCGGAGCGCCATTACATAGTTGTGTGTGATAAGGAACGCTGCCCATGGAGGGTTTGTGCAAATCAGCAAAAGGTCACTAGAAAGTGGAAGATCACAAAAGTTGTCGGGCCACATAATTGTGCTGACCATGTGCTGACACTGAAGCATTGGCAATTGACATCTACCCTCATTGCCAAGCGGTTTATGGGAATATTGCAGGGAGAACCTAACATAAAGGTTAGGACAATTATCAGGACCGTTGAGGCGTTGTATGGAGGTTATGTGATAACTTATGGTAAAGCTTGGAGGGCTAAACAGTGAGCGTGGAAGATGATATATGGGGACTGGGAGGATGGGTATGAGCAGCTGCCAATACTTTTCAATGCAATCAAAGCGGTGAATCTAGGCATGCATTATGAGTACATCCCAAAACCAAATGCATGGAAGGATGGGAGGCAGATATTCTTATGTGCTTTCTGGTGCTTCCCTCAGTGTGTCGAGGCCTTTAGGCACTATCGTCCTGTCTTCTCCATTGATGGTACATTCTTGATTGGCAAATACCAGGGCACACTTCTTATAGCCATATCCTGTGACGCGAACAACAAGTTGGTTCCTTTGGCATTTCCTTTGGTTGAGAAGGAGAACAATGACAGTTGGGGATGGTTCTTGAGGCTAGTCGGGATACATGTGGTTGGGCCTAGCAGGGAGGTTGGCGTCATATCTGATAGGCACCAGGGCATACTTAATGCCATGCAAGAGCAGATAGAGGGGTATGCACCTTTGCACCATCGTTGGTGTACTCAGCACCTTGCCGAGAATCTACCCGGAAGGATGGTGTGAAGGATAAATTTGATATGTTCCAGGAGGCTGCTCAACAGCTTGAGGACAAGTACTTTCAGAAAAAGTTGGAGCAGGTTAGAACCGCATCAAATGTAGAAGGTAGACAATGGCTCATAGGTTTGATGAGGGATTTGGAGAAATGGACAAGAGCTCACGACGCTGGTGGATGGAGGTACGAGTTTCAGTGCAGCAACATGGCGGAGTCATTCAATAAGTTGCTATTGGGGATACGTGGTATGCCTGTGAATGCAATCGTTCAATTCACCCTCTACAAGCTTGTTGCCTAGTTCAACGATAGACACGCCCATGCATTAAAGTTGCGGAGTGATGGAGAGATATGGGCTCCGAAACCAAAGGCACACCTAGAGAAGGCAAATGAAAGGGCTGGCACACATGAGGCTACATGCTTTTTGACCATGCCATAGGGACTTATCAGGTCGAGCATAGGGGCAATACAACGTCCGACGGTGAGGTCCGAGAGTCGAGGATGCATGTGGTTATCCGCCAAGATTTCACATGCACTTGTGGTAAACCAAGGCAGTACTACTTTCTATGTTCCCATTTGGTGGCAGCAGCTAGGCATCGCAACTATAATATTGAGAGCAGGATACCTCACGAGTTCAGTGTTGACATGCTTGTGCACACATGGAGCCCCCGCTTCGTGCCTTTCTGGGACCCTGGAGAGTGGCCTCCATATGATGGGCCAAAGTACATTGCGGATCCATCTTACCGTTGGAATAAGCATGGATCAAGGAAGAAGATGAGGCATAGGATGGTTCTGGATCAGATACCCGGAAGAACGAGGCGTGGGAGAGGAACCCCATTTCTTACTGACCCCGAGCAGTACGAGTGCGGCAAGTGTGGTAGACAGGGCCACAATTCACGCACTTGCCATTGGCAGATTAGTGAGGTGCAACTATTGGTTGTTTTCATTATTTCATATTTGTCGTATTCATTTAATTAATTATGCATGCCTCAATTTATGCATGTAATTGTGTCAATTACTTGTACATTTCTAAGTTCATGTTTCATTGTATATTGAATTTCTATTTCATTGACTTTTTTTGTAGGATGGCGCAATTCCACCTGCTTGACCCGACATACGAGGCGACCCATCGAGGACGTCTCATAGCGGAGGGGCAGGTAATAATCTATACGTTTTGTTCAAATTTTTGTGAGCGTACATGTGTTCATGAAGTAATAGGAGACTATGTTTTATTCTATGCATGACCTTCCACTCCTTCGTCCTAGAACCCACAATGGGTTCTTGGACATGCAGTACGACAATAAGTACACTCCTTTCCTGCAAAGAACTGGCCTGGATATCATCTCTTTTTAGGTTCATCGTGGGTTGCCCAAGTTCAACTCAGTGGCCATAACTGTGTTGGTTGACAGGTATTATCTTCAATCATTGCCTCCATTCATGGCCATTTGTTCATGCGCTTGCCTTTTTGACATGTAATCTTGCTTTGTCTAAAATGTAGGTGACGGCCAGAGACTCACAGCTTCCACTTACCTTTCGGAGAGATGACAGTCACGCTCTAGGACTGTCAGAAGATGCTAGGCCTGAGGATTCACGGCAACACAGTGACTGGGCAGTGCAGGTCAGAAGGTTGGAGAGCACGAGTAGAGGCCTAGCATCTTCTAGAGTTCTAATCTCCTAGCTCCGACAAGAGTTCGCACAGTGCCCCGAGGAGGCAGATGAGGAGACAGTTGGGTACTACTGCAGGACATGGATCCTACACCTATTTGCCTGCGTTCTCTTCCCCGACGCCACGGGTGACACTACGTCATGGATGCGGGTCCACTGCCTCAGTGACTAGGACCAGGCAGGTTAGTACAACTGGGGCTCTGCAGTCTTTTGTTTTCTTTACCGGTAGCTTTGCGAGGCGTGTCGTCGAACTTCGTCCACTGCGTCACTTGGTGGATGCATGTACCTGCTCCCGTTGTGGATGTGGGCTCATCTGCCAGTTGGCCATCCTGAGGTTCTGGCTCATCATGAGTGGTTCCTAGGTCAGCCTCCACATCGGCTTTTTAGTGATTTATCATGTCAACGACGAATAAACTTTTCAGGAAACGAATCTAGGCTTTTTAGTGTCCATTGAAATAGGCTCTTCAGTGAAACTAATTAGGCTTCTTGTGACCAGTTATAACACATTGAAATGGCAACTAAACCTACCTTTGCCTATATATACGCAATGCTAGATGCATTGCTACTTACTTCCCAACTAATATTTTCTTTCGTTACAGTACCAATGTATGGAGGGTCGTCCAGAGGGAGAGGAAAGGGGAAGGGAACTACCATTGTGTAGGAGGGTTCTCTTGGTCCCGATTTCTTTGAGGAAGCTCTTTATCAGAGGTTCCTAGTTGAGAGCAAAAGTGATTTCACCAAAGAGGCACCACTGAGAGGATACGATGAACGAAAAGAAGAGTGGCCAAAATGCATGCATGGTGAGGACTGCCTAGTGCAGATGTTCACCGAGGGAATAGATGGAGGTCATCATTTCTTCAAATGCCCACGAGCATGGGTAATTGCTATTACTATTTGTTTCTTCAATATGTTCCTCTTCTATACAACTTACATGACATACTTATTGCGGTCTTCCTTGGCCGAACAAAACTGTGGGTTCACTAGGTGGGTCAATCCTCGACCTATTTATCCGCATGCAGAGTACATCTACTACCTGTAAGACCGTATCTTCGATCTAGAAAAAGAAGTTAGCAGCGGTTACAAGGACAACGAGGACGACGACAACAATGGTGCCAATTCACAGAAGGCACTCTGCAATAATCCATATTGCACCTACCCTAACCACAAGAACAAGGGGCCTCCACCATCACCCCAGCCACCACCACCACCAACAATGGGAGGCTACTGTGGAGAAGGTGCAACACAATTTGCTATGTGGCCACACTACTAGGATGACCCTATCTTATTCACATGGCACATCCATGTGTTTGTTGTTTGGTTTAATTACCTAAGGCATGTTAGGTTTAGTCGAAGGAACTCTGTTCCCTAGTTCAGTACATGTTCTCACAAGCCATTTCATGTGTTTTGTGTGTTGAATTATATAATGCCCTACTTCGTTAGGTTGTGTTTGCAGCACGTGATCACATTTCACTACATCCGCAACATTATACTGAATATTATGATCACAGATAATGAAAACAACTATATAATGAAAAGTCCAATACTATGCCACATTAAACAACACAATAATACTAGAAGTACGTGCCGACAGTAGACAACATTTTTCATCAATAAACCATAGAACTAGCAAGTTATAGAGACTACTGAGTGCAACGAGGCCACTTTCCCTTCCTCAGGGCATCGGGATTCTCCTCCATCGCTGCTTTCGCTCGGCGTGCACGCTCAAGCTTCTTCTCCCTCCCCTCCCTGTACGTAGCAACACGTCTCCTTTCCTCCTCTTCCCTGTGCTCCTTTTTTGCAGCCTCCTCTCCGCGTCTCTTCTCCATCATGTCCTTGTCCACTGCCTCCCACCGCAACAGTTTATGCATCCATTCCTTGCCTTCAGGCTTGATCTCAGTGTTGATCCACTGCTCAAAATCACAGAGCGGTAGAGGGGTCTGAAAAAAATGCAATTGTTACAAAACAAAAAAATCATGCAAGATGTCATATGACACAAACATAAATTCCTCACCATCTTGTTAATGCGGCGCTAACGAAGTGTAGGCTCAAACGTAAAATTGGAACACATCCAATACCTCTGCCTATACGTGTCCTCTTCATTGGACTTGACTACCTTGCAAGGATCGCTGCAAAAGCACATGGGCACTAGAACACCACTAGGCAGAGGCAATGGGTCAAAGGCATTTTCGGTCATCTGGCCATAACTACAATTCTACCAATTTCGTTCTAAGAACCGAAAGCAATTAACATTAAACCCTAAACCTAGGGTTTCCCATTTGATGCACAACAATGAACCCATAACATAACAACATGCGCTGAGGTTACCTTGGTTTGCTAGCTTTTCCACGCCTTGGCATCCTACGGTTGTATAATACAAATATTAAAAATTACATGAAACCCTAAGTAATGATGATTCTTAGGTTGAAAAATCCGACTAATATATACCGAATCGATGCGAAAAAAACTAGGAGGGGAGTGAGGATACCTTGCTCTCGAAGATCTATGGATCAAATCAAAGTTTCCAAGGTCCAATATGCTGATTCGTGAGGTAGGGCGAAGTGGGGAGAGAGAAAACCCGAGAGGGAGGAGAAAAAAGAGGAAGAAGGCTCGGGCAGGAAGGTTGGGGGCCAGGTTCAAACATCATCTTGGCACCATAGATATTGGCGCCAAGATCAATGGCGCCAAGTTCGGTGCCAGGATCTACGGCGCCAAGCTCGGTGCTAGGATCTACGGTGCCGAGCTGCTTGTCAAGTCACCGCCACGTCTGTTTTGAGCCCAAGACCTCGGCGCCAGCAATGATGGCACCGAGAAGTGTAAGCTCGGCGCCAGCAATGATGGCGCCGAGCTAAGGGTCCAGATTTTGAAATCATACCTCCAGGGGCATATTTGTGAAAAAAAATTCAAAAAAGGGCTAAAAATAAAAAATTTGGACGAAAGGACCGGTGGCTGCGTCGATCGAGCCGGGTCTTTTTGTTTCTTTTGTTCCATAGAAAAAAGAAAAAGAAAAGCTGAGATGTGCTTCTAGACCGATGCTACGAAGGTGCGGCCTACCTCGGTTCCATCTAATTGTGGCAAGACTAATGTCCTGACATCCGGACGGTTGCATGCGTCTAGACGCCCACACCAGCTCCGTCCTAGTCGCTGAGATTCACACGCTGTCTGTGCCAGCTTTGCTTCCCGCATCCATGTTCGGCGCTCCCTTCTGCTCCGCTGCCTACGCTGTCTGGATGACACGGTCCCATCTCTTCCGCACGGCGCCTTGCTTGCCTCTTTCCACACCGCTTCGCACACCTCTCTTCCACGCCGCTCGGATGACTATCCCGCCTCTTCCACACCGGCATCGCACGGCTTGCGTCTCCTCCCCCACATCCATATCTACTTTTGCAACACTCAGATGAAACAATTTGCAACATGCGTCTAAAACAGATGAAACATTTGGAACATACATTTGCAACATAGCCATTGCAACATATGCAACATTCAGATAAAAAACACTTGCAATATGCGTTTGAAACAGATGAAACATTTTGAACAAACCATTGCAACATGTGCAACATCCAAAAACTACCATTGCAACATCCATATGAAACATCTGAAACACTTCAAACATGTGTTTTTTTGCAACATATAGGGAAGGTCGGGGCCGGTCGATTCTAGGCGTCGGGGTGGGAGCTGGCGACGCGCGAGCACCACCATCATCAACACCGGCCTTGGCTCGGTCGGGTAGGTGGCACGCAATGGGTGGGAGCAGGCTATGCGTGTGACGGGAGGGAGCGAGCAAGGTGGAGTGGGGCAGCAGTAGCGTGGCGGAGTGGGGTAGGGGCACAAGGCGCGCAATGTGGGCGGGCGACACGGGTGAAGCACTACTACAAGAAATTTAATCGAGGCGGGTAAAAGCGCTTAACCGAGGAGGGCAAGCCAACCGCCTCGGTCCAAAGGCCACAGTTAATCGTGGCCTTAACCGAGGCGGTTGGACAACTTTAACCGAGGTGGTTGTCTAAAGCAGCCCACCTCGGTTAAAACATTAACGAAGGTGGTTGTTATTAATTGCCCGCCTCCGTTAATGATTTCTAGATTTAAAAAAATGCTTTTTCAAATTTGAATTTGAATTTGAATTTTGGTAATGAAAATAGATAAAGCAGAAAATAAAGGGCAAACATATATTACATTCATTCTCGTTCGATGAACCAACATTAAGTTATTACAATAGAGATGTCTTCATCATTGTTTCACAAACACACATCATTCATACACGAGCAATAAACCTTTTCACAGTGGCAATAAACCTTGTCACATGTTCCGGTAAGAAGGATCCAGCCTTGATGTCTTGTACATCCATTCCCTATCCATGACCGCAAAACCTTGCACACACAGACAATGAAAATGGCACATATAAGCAGAGCAGTATGGAAAAAAGCAGCCGGGTAGCTCTAGATATGATTTTCTCTCTCCTCCATATGGATCTGGATCTAGATCTAGAGAAAAAAACAACCAAATCATGGAAAAGAGAGAAGATTGAGGGGTTGAGAGCGAGAATCAACCTCTTGCGATGCCCCCTTTAACAAATCAAGGGCAAAACCTCTGCCCCTAGAAAATGGCCACTTTTTGGGGTTTTGAGGACAAAACCCAAAAAATGGAGGAGCCGTGGGGAAGAAGGGTGGGTGCGGCTGCATTTATAACCCAGACTTAACCAAGGCTGGTGAGGAAACCATCTCGGTTAATCTTCTGTTAACCGAGGTGGTTGCTTTATAACAAACGCCTCAGTTAATTGATTAACCGAGGCGGTTGCCTTACAACAACCGCCTCGGTTAATTGATTAACTGAGGCGGTTGTTGGGCCGGCTGCCCAGCCTCGAATAACCGAGGTGAGCAACTAGGCCGCCCGTCTCGGAGCCCTGTTTTGAACCGCCTCGGAAAAGTTTCTGTGTAGTAGTGAAGGCGCACGGCGCGCAGCTGAAAGGTCCTAATGGCTAGAGGGGGGTGAATAGCCAAATAAAATTCTACAACAACACTTAACAAAATGTGTTAGACAATTTTGCGGCGAAGCGAGTGTTGCACTAGCCTACTAAAATGCAAGCCACCTACCACAATTCTATTTCGAATAGTGTATGTCCACACAATAGCTATGACACTTAGCTAAATTAGTGTGCTCTCAAAGACTAACTAAAGAGCAACACTAATCAAACAAACAAGCTCTCACAACTAGCTACACTAAAGAGCTTGATAACTAGTTTGCGGTAATGTAAGAGTGAGCAAGAGAGTTATATCGCCGTGTAGTGGTAGGAACCAATCAATCACAATAATGAATACCAATGTAGACCAATCACCTCGGAATCAAATGATGAACACAATGATTTTTACCGAGGTTCACTTGCTTGCCGGCAAGCTAGTCCTCGTTGTGGCGATTCACTCACTTGGAGGTTCACGCGCTGATTGGCATCACTCGCCAAACCCTCAATAGGGTGCCGCACAACCAACACAAGATAAGGATCACACAAGCCATAAGCAATTTACTAGAGTACCTTTTGGCGCTCCGTCGAGGAAAGGTCAAGAACCCCTCATAATCACCACGATCGGAGTCGGAGACAATCACCTCCTCCACTCAACGATCCTTGCTGCTCCAAGCCGTCTAGGTGGCGCAACCACCAAGAGTAACAAGCGAAATCCGCAGCGAAACACAATCACCAAGTGCCTCTAGATGCAATCACTCAAGCAATGCACTTGGATTCACTCCCAATCTCACTATGATGATGAATCAATGATGTAGATGAGTGGGAGAACTTTGGCTAGGCTCACAAGGTTGCTATGTCAATGAAAATGGCCAAAGATGTGAGCCATAGCCGGCCATGGGGCTTAAATAGAAGCCCCCACGAAATAGAGCCGTTGTACCCCTTCACTGGGTACTCTGCGCTCTGACCGGACGCTCCGGTCCACTTGACCGGACCCTGGACTCAGCATCCGGTCCACAGATGGACGCCACGTGTCATCGGCTTCAAATGCTGTTCGTCAGATTCCAACGGCTATGACGCTGACTGGACTCTCCGGTTAAAACTGACCGGATGCTGGAACCTCAGCATCCGGTCGAGTACAGTAAGGGTCAAAACCTAGTTTTCCTCGACCGGACGCGTCCGGTCCACCTCGATCGGACACAGCCCAGCGTCCGGTGGTAAACCCTAGCCACTGTACCGACAGTCAACGCGACCGGACGCAGGCAGTCAGCGTCCGGTGCTTCTGGATTTAGCGTCCAGTCACTGGACCGACGCTGGCATCAGCTCTGTTCTCACTTCTATCTTCTCCACCCTTGCTCCAATGTGCCAACCACAAGAATTTGCATCCGGCGCAATAGAAAATAGGCATTCCATTTTCCCGAAAGCGCCGAATCCCGCCGAGCTTGCGACCCAAACCCATCTTAACCCTGCAAACACCACCTCCTTTGTAAATGTGCCAACACCACCAAGTGTATCACCTTGTGCACAAGTGCTAGCATATTTTCACAAACATTTTCAAGGGGTTTAGCACTCCACTAGATCCTAAATGCATATGCAATGAGTTAGAGCATCTAGTGGCACTTTGATAACCGCATTTCGATACGAGTTTCACCCCTCTTAATAGTATGGCTGTCAATCCTAAATGTGATCACACTCTCTACGTGTCTTGATCACCAAAACAAAATAGCTCTTACAAATTATACCTTTGCCTTGAGCTTTTTGTTTTTTTCTTTCTTCTTTCCAAGTCGAAGCACTTGATCATCACCATGCCATCATCTTTATCATGCTATGATCTTCATTTGCTTCACCACTTGGAGTGTGCTACCTATCTCATGATCACTTGATAAACTAGGTTAGCACTTAGGGTTTCATCAATTCACCAAAACTAAACTAGAGCTTTCAGCAGCGCAGGTGAGCAGCGTGAGTGGGTCGGTTCGTCTGGATGGACGCCGCAATTGAGTTGTAGTACAACGAAAATGTTTAGAAGTATTTTTAAGAAGTGTCCAGCACTCTAGCTCACATCTTGGACTGATGGGCTTGCAATCTGGGGAGCGGGTGAGACTGACGCCGCAAGCTAGTGTCAAATTATGGGCCAGGCCACCATGATTCGAAAACATGACAAAACCGTTCTTTATTTGCCTTCGATAAAATATACTCTGCTCGGGGTGGACCCACAGGGTGGGCCACGGCATACCCGGCATCCCAGCCATAACTATAATCCTAAGTCTCAGACTCAGTGTGGTGCTTAGACCTCCACCATCCCCGCCTTCAATCAGTCAGTTCGGAAAGAGCCGGAACCCACGACAAGAGAGCAACGAGCCTTCCTACTCCCATAAGCAAGTATGTGCTCAAGATAATAAGTCTGTGACCTGACTACCATCCACAGCAATGGACGGTCCTTAACCGATATGGATAGGGAAAACAGTGTAACCAAGCTATGCCCCATTGGCCGCGGGACACAACCTATTACACCCACTAATACCCATACCATATCCCTGCTCGGTCTCTATTTCTTTTCACCATTTTATCATGAGAGTAATAATAATAATCACCTATTGTGAGTAACGGCAGGTTACTCACACTACCGATAGCCTAAGCATAGCAGCTACTCGACCTATGCTAGTAGGACTCATAGGTAGGTTTATCTATGCATGTAGTTTCAATATAAATTCTGTAACGTAAATGCACATCACACACATATATATATATATATATATCCAGTGATTATTCAAAATAAGGGTTATGCACTAGGGCTTGCCTTAGGCAAGTGGATTGTCAGCTATGTCAGTCATCGGTGGCTCCAAGGCTTCCTCCTATACGAGGACCTCCTTCTCGTACTCCTCGATCACCTCCTCGTACTCCTGCTCTCTAATGGTCACGAACGCCACCAACTCGTTCTCTACATGCATGCGATGATGATGCAACACTTAGCATTTATGCAATAGCAACTCTTAAAAAAAGAATACGCATACTAAGCTACTAAGCTAGCTCTAATGACTAAGGCACTAATATCGCACCTAGTTTTAAGAACAAAACTAGGTACATCCCATATGTGTGCCCATGAATTCAATTCACACATATAGTTACAATGAAGGGGTAATATCAAAGACAATGCCTTTATTACATAGCGCATAAATATTTCTTACAAAAGACATAGTCTTACTTTATAGTATATACTATAACTCTATTCTTCTAGCGAAGCCTCCAACACCACAGGAATCATCAATTGGTTTATCACAAGCCTAACACCTCTTAGAAAACTCCACTGAAGAACCTCCATCTGGTACACATCCAGGATTTTGTCAAAGTATTGAAATAAAACAAGCGTAAGCTACTACCGCTTAGCAAGCATAACATGAGGGGATGCAGGCTCAAAAGGCTTGACACGGCTAAACTGCGGTAAGCACTTTTAGTTGGTCGTATTTTATTATTAATCATAAGTTGCTAAGTTATGCTTAGGCTCTTGAATATGAATAATTAGAGATATCAGTAATTTTAATCATAACCCAAACCATCCAAGTAACCAACTATTCAGTAAGGATCCAGGCTGCTCGTGTCCATGAGCACGACTGATATACCAGTTTTACACTCTACAGAGGTTGTACACTTTCACCATGAGTCGTGTTGCCCATATGCCCAGGTTAATTACTCCCAAAACACTTTCAAGGTGAGCAGGCAGGGTACACTACGAAGCTTTTCCCTAGTTGTTCTAATAAGGAGCAGCCGCTAAGGATTCCATCTCCCAAGTGTTATGGAGTCATCTCCAAAATGGCACTAATACTCGCAGCATAGTACACACCCTAGGGATGAGGCCCATATCTAGCCTGGTATGCCCCTCTTGCCCTTTCGGTAAACTGCTACAAACTAGAAAGAGCAAGGTACTGGACTAAGACCAGAGCCAAGTGGTCCTCATGGTTGTACTATAAGTCCTAGGTTCCCACTTAAAGATGAGTCCTTATGGAGAGAAACTAGAGCCCCATAAGAAAAGGCCCAATGCTCTAGCCCCTTTGGTTCCATGTTGCTAAAAAGCATCTTTTAATACCATGTTGCATATATCTTTAATTGTATTCTTTAATCAATATTAGTTGGAGCAAACTGAGCATACTCCCACATGCAAAACCCATAGGTAAATCAAGACATGATAATCAATATCAAGGTAAATAGACTCCAAGCGGTTCATTATCACATGCATATGAATAGTATTGTATTAAAGTGAATAGATAACAAGGAGCCTCATATTATACTTGCCTTAATTCAAAGTATCGCTGCTGGTCTTGATCTTCAAAGAGTTGCTCCAGATCACCAACACAAAACTCACCGTCTACTCGAGATCAAACAACACCACACATGCATCCATACATACATGCATAGCAAACAAATATAAGCTAATTAGAACAGTACACCAAACAGTAGAACTAGAAGTTAAGAAGGTTTTAAAACTATTCTACGTGATGCTACGAGCACATAGGCACGAGAATCACTCAAATCGGAGTTAAAACGGAGATTCTACGCTAATTTCAAGGTTCGGTGGTAGTTTTGTAGTTTTTAAAACGAACCTATACGTAATTTTGATTATAAACATGAGGTCTAACCTATAAAACTACCCTTATGGATGGTGGGTTCTATTTTTATAAAATATAGGGTTTAAAATGGAAGAAAAAGGACTTAATTTGAAATACTTTTGAAAGAGAGTGGACTGTGGGTTTATTCTATAAAAGGTGAAGGGCTCTTTAGCAAAACGCGCTGCGCGAAGGGGTAAGTTCTAATCTGAGCCGTAGATCCGCGGATGTATGGTCGAGGTGGGTTGGGGAGTTTTGGCCGGCCAGAACAGAACACCGGCGCGGTGGTCCTCCATGGACGCCGGCGAGGTTTTCACCGAAACTTCACCGGAATCGGGTTTTCGAGCTCGGTTTGCTTCGGTAAGGGCACAGGGAGGTCCTGCTGGCAATGATGAACTCACCTAGACACCTTTCATGGATAGAGGTAGTTTGGTGATGGTGCAGGGCATGGCGGGGCGGACGGTGGCTCCCTGTGACAGTTCGGCGGCGATTAGGGACCACACGAGAGCGAAGGAAAGAGGAGACAAGGGCTAGGGAGCTTCGAAACCTCGGTGCAAAATGCGACGGTGGGCTCAAGATGATGGAAAGGCAGCGAGCAAGGGTTCAACGGCAATGGGCGAGCTCTGCTTTGACGATGAGATTTGAAATGAGCATGCGTGCAGCAAGGAGCTAGGGTAAAGGCAGCGGTGTGTAGATGTGAAACAGGATGTGGACAGGGCATCGGGCTTTTATAGGAGTGGTGGAGATCTCCTACGTGGAGAATCCTACACAAGCCAGGATCGGGCGGCAACGGCAGTGACCGGCTCGGTCACGACGCGAGGTAGGAGAAGGGGGTGCTGCTGACGGCTGGACCCGTGTCGTCAGCGAGGGAAGGGAAGTGAGGGAGGGCCGCTGGTGGGCGCTGGGCCTGCAGCGGCTTCGACCCGTGGCAGGAGAGAGGGGTTCCCACGTGGGATTCCTCCACTGGGCCGCATGAGGAGTGAAGAGAGGAGGCTAGGCCGGAGCGGCTTCTACGTGGAGTGGAGCTAGGCCGTTGTGCGCTAGAAACGGCTAGCGAGGCTGCTTCGCTACTCGGGCCAGAAGGAGAGATGGATTGGGCTACGAGGGAGAGTAAGCCACAGGACAAAAATAGAGAGAGGGAGAGGTTTTTCTTTTTCTTTTATTTCAAACCATTTCAAAACCTTTCAAAAGCAACTTGAATCATTTTGAGTTTTGGATCAAAACCACTTATCACAATAATCTCAATGCACCAGCATGAATGCATAAACATGTTTCTAGACTTATGATGAATTTTAATTTCAATAAAAATTATTATTTTCCCTAGGTTTAAATGTACACAAAAATACATAATTAGATGAATTTAACTCTATTTGAAGAAAAGCAAATTTTAGGGTGTTACAACTAAGCTAACTATCATCTTTACCAAGTAAAGTGTTGGGTTCAACTAACAAACACCTAGCTTTACAAATGAAGGATATATCTTTATTTATACTAATGATTTAATGTATATTTAAAAAAAAGAGCATTTAACTACCCTTATGTTTAGTCTATTCTAAAGCAACAAAAATTATAGTGAGCACTTAATAATGCCATGATGCTGCTATAAATTTTTTAGGGCTAAAGCTATCACCAATTTACCACAAAAATTCCTACAATACTTCTCCTAACAATATTAAACATTTTCAAATGATTTAATAGCTCCTGATATCAACATGTATATATATGAACTAAGTACACTAACAGATAGAGCAAAATTTTAGGAACTTAACAAAATTTGTTTCACAATTTTTGGACACCTACATGATTTTATATGATTTACCAAAGATCAGCTCAAAAATTATATTAGAACCTATTTCTAATTCCTTATGAAAAAGAAAAACGAATTCTCCCGTGCAACCCACACGACGCAGCGCGCGCGCGAGCGCGCGGTGGCCCGTGGTGCGACCCATGCGGCGCCGACCCACGCGGAGACGGCCCGCGACGGAAAACCCCGCGCGCGTTGACATTTTTGCAAAATAGACCTCATACTTCACCCGAATTACAACTAAGTACTAACACACTATTTCCCCCTCTCTCATAACTTCTCACTTAACCCCCTGGCCTTTTCCTAATTCACCCACACGCACCCATGACAACTCAGTGCACGGCGGCGCCTACGTCGGCCACCTGGGACCTGTGTGGGCCCACCTAACGGGTCCATCACCATCTCTGATCCGAGCGGCTACGCTAAGAGGCGGTGCAGGGTGACATGACTGGCTGGGGAAGGCTGTAGCGGCGCGCAGCCATCCATGATGGCGACATCACTATTCTGGTGGGCTGGGGTAGCTACAAGCCTAATTGATTAGCGCGTGAACGTCAGGAGGCTACCATGGACTAGCCCGAGGTGACAGTTAGGGCAGAAGACAATGAAGGAAGGCTAGCCAAGTGCGGCCGAGCCGTGCAGCGGTGCACCGCGGCGGCACGGTCGCGTCAGCGATGAAGGGGAGGAGGTAGAGGTTTGACTAAGGTGCACAAGGTGGAGAGGGAGTCAAGGAGATGCTAGTGGTGCAGGTGAATTGGCTTCGAGGGACAATGGGAGAGCTGCCCTCACCCGTGGCCAGACGTGGCCTTATCGGCACGACGGCAGAAGAAACTCCAAATTGGAGCTTGGCCGTGCTCCCTTCAAAGCTAGGTGGGGTCGGGTAGCTAGGCAGCTGTGTGACGGAGCCAGCAACGCGATGAATCGACTTGAGGTGATCTTTCCCTGACGAATTTAATGGCGCGGCTCGACGGCGGCAGCAGAAGAAGAAAGAGAGAAAGAGAGAGACGGGCGCGACAGGTGGATCGGCTCGTCCTAGCCTTGGCGGGACGTGAGCGGTGCGATCAGGACACCCACGCGCAGGCGCTATAGGCAAGGCATGTGCGGGCGTGGCCCACGCGGCTACAATGTCTTAAATGACAAGGCGACGGCGGCTCAGCCACATGCGCGTGGCAGCGGCGGCCTTGAACTGGGCCGGCAGGGGCGCAGGGTGATAGCGCACAAGCGTGGACGCGACAACGATGCGACGGCAGCGGCAGCGTCGCAACGTGAGGAGGGTCGATAGTGCGGCGAGGCAGCAGTGGGCGGACGCGATGACAGCACAGCGCGGTCATGGCGGCACCAATGGTGGCAACGCGAGGCAGGGCAACAGGGCGCGGGGCCAACAGCTCGCTGCGGCCGGCCTCGGCCAAGCCTAGGTGGCTCGACCGACCCAGCGTGGCAGCACAGAGCGACCGTGCAAGGCGGCCATCGGTGTGGCGTTGGTAGGCCGCGCGGTGACCGCGCAAACGACGCCAACCAACCCGAGACATGTGACGCGCACGAATTTTAAAGCGCCCCAAACGACTAAACGGTTGCTTCAGCAGCCAAACCATCTTCACCATACTCAAGATGGCATATGAGACTACCAAATTGAGTTATAACACTACACCACTCCTAAACCCAATCTCTCCAAATAAATTGCTAAATATAGCAACGTCTAGCTGTCCACAGGCTTAGAAATTTTCTAAGTGTTTGGGCTAATCTTAATTTCAGATTTCATTTCTAAGCTACTGAAAATATTACTTAGCAATATTCTTTTTCAATACTAAGTATTTCATTGTCATCTACAAAGATCACATTTCAAACTTCATTTAAGTGTCACATACATGTTCAACAACATTTTTGCTTAATAAAAATTAGTTTTAAACCCTACTTGATATACCTGAACTGTTGAATCAACTTTCGTTTAACATTTTATTGATCATTTTAAGTTACAAGAAATTGATCTACACACTTTATCACATACATTAACACATAAACATGATGATCATAACATATTTTAGTAAATGGTTTAGGGTGTAACACCGAAGGTGTTACAATGTATCTCTTGGTGGTGTTAGCATATTTACAAAGGAGAAGAAGTTGAAAGCGAGGAGGAGGTCGCAGAGAGCTTGGGTTGCTTTCTGGACAATGGTGGACTGTCTACCCTTTGGTGGTGGACTTTCTGCTGTCCTCGGACTCACGTTTGGGAGGGATCAGACGTGACGCTCGTACTGTTCATGGTCTGACAAGTGAACGGTGGACTGTCCGCCGGCTAAAATCGGTGGCGAGCAAAGTTACTGGAAACTCTGTCTAGGCTGTTGAAAATCAATGGTGGACTGTCTGGCCCTTTAAGGGCGGACTGTCCGCCGGCTAATTTATGAGGAACAGAGGTTCGGGACAGGTTTTGGACATGTTCTCGGGTTTGAACTACGGACTGTCCGCCTATAATTCCTGGACTATCCGCGGTTACCGTTTGAATTCCAACAGCTAGTTTTAGGTGAACAGCGGACTATTCGGGCCCTAAGGGGCAGACTATCCGGGGTGACCGTTACTGCACCTAATGGCTAGTTTCAGCATAAGGGCGGACTGTTTGCAGTTCACTTTTCAGCACGCGTCCAAACAGCTAGTTTGAGTCCTCCCTCTATAAATAGAGGTGGTGGCTAGCCATTTGATGGGCTTGGCACCTTGGGGACTCAGTGTCCTTATGTGAGAGTGCTAGGGAGCCCTCCAACTCAGTTGTGATTAGTGCTAATCATATCCGCTAAGTGACAAAGTGATTCTAGTGCGGTGCATGAGAGATTGCAAGTGTTGGCACTAGGTGATTGAGTTGTAAGCCGGTGGTGCTTGTTACTCTTGGAGGTTGACACCTCCTAGATGGCTTAGTGGAGGTATCCGTTGAAGCACGCAATGAAGATTGTGCGGTGCTCCAGAGAAGAGATTGTGAGTGGTATTGTGCTCACTCCGCGGGAGCCACGAAGAGCAACTCTAGTAGAGCGAGATGCGAAGGGCGACAAGTGGTCCGGCCAGGTCAAGTGCTAGAGCTTGTGGTAAGCACTCCACATGGGAGAGTGTAACTTGCGGGTCACCACTAGCAAGAGGACTGGCGGCAACCTTGGAGCTTGTCTCAACGGGGACTAGCGTGTTGGCAAACACGTGAACCTCGGAATAAAAATCATCGTGTCATCTTCTTCCTGTTGGTTTGCGATCCCCATACACAAGCTTGTATTTACTTTCATATATATTATGCTTGTGTAGTTGCTCTTGTAATTAGTTAGCTTGTGTAGGTTGCTAGTTACCTTCTTGCTTGTATAGCATAGAAGTAGCTCTTGTGTGACTAATTTGGTTTGAGTAACCTTATTAGTCACATTGCTTAGTTTGTGTAGCTAAGTAGTTTGTGCTCTCTAATTTAGCTTGTGTAGCCTTGTTATTGAGCATTGCTAGTGAACTTAGGTGGCTTTGTGCTTTTGCTTACTAGATTGTGTAGGTTCTTTCCGGTTTGTTTAAAGTACTAGTTACATAGGTTTGTGTGACCTTGCAAGCTAGAATTGTTTAGGTGAGCACTAACTAGCCCGGCACCTTTGTTGCCTCTTTAGGATCTTTATAAGATGCTTGTGAATTTAGATAGAGGGGTGTAGTCTTAGCTAGACCGATAGTTTAAATTCCACATTTATTTCGGTTACCCGGCGCATTTAATTTTAGAAAGGACTATTCATCCCCCTCTAGTCCGCCATCTCGACCCTACAGGATGGACTTATCAAACATGGGAGCAAGGTGTGGCTTGGTCACAATAAGTTAGCTCAACAGCATGTGTTGCAAGCTGTTCACAACACTGCTGTGGGAGATCATGCTGGGATTCAGGCTACATATTATAGAATCAGAAATCTTTTCTCTTGGCCTAGAATGAAAACTGACATATATCACTTTGTTCAGCAATGCCAAGTGTGTCAGCAAGCTAAAGGAGAGCATGTTAAAGCTCCAGGGTTACTGCAACCATTACCTGTTCCTAAGCAGGCTTGGTAGATTGTTTGTATGGATTTTGTTGAACGTCTGCTTAAATCTCAAAAGTTTGACACAATTATGGTCGTGGTAGACAAATTCACAAAGTATGGCCACTTCATTCCTTTAGCACATCCCTTCACTGCCTTACAAGTTGCTCAAGCTTACTTGGCTTCCTTAGGGCATTGTTTCTGACAGGGATAATTTTTTCACAAGTACAGTTTGGAAAGAGTTATTCAGGCTCACTGATACTCAATTACTCATGAGTTCTTCATATCATCCTCAGACTGATGGTCAGATTGAGAGGCTTAATCAATGTCTTGAAACATTTTTTAGATGCAGTGTTAGTGCTTGTCCAAGGCAGTGGAGTAAGTGGCTTTCAGTTGCTGAATTTTGGTACAACACCAATTTTCATTCTGCCTTAGGGCTCGTTCGGTTAGCTCCTTCCAGGCCCAGGATTCATTCCAGATCTGCTTCCTTATACAAATTAAGCCTACTGTTCCGGCTGGATTTTTTCCAGGGACTCATTCCCTGCTAAACGAACGGGACCTTAGGGAGATCACCTTTTGAAGTTTTATATGGGTACCCTCCTAAGCACTTTGGTATCACCGATGTATCTGCTTTTTATTCAGCTGAGCTAGAACAATGGTTGACTGAGCGGAATTTGTTGAATGATTGCATCAAGCATCATTTACATCGTGCCCAGCAAAGGATGAAGTCTCAGGCTTATAAGAACGGAACTGAGAGGGAGTTTGAGGTAGGAGATCAGGTGTATTTGAGGTTGCAGCCTTATATTCAGTCATCTGTGGCTCCAAGGTCCAATATGAAGCTGTGTTATAAATATTATGGACCATTTCCAATTCTTCAGAAGGTGGGTGCGGTGGCTTATGTTGGCATTGCCCGATGGAGTCAAAATTCATTCGGTGATACATGTTTCACAACTTAAGATGCATATACCACCTGCTGTGCAAGTGGAGGATGATATTACTCAGATACCCGTTGATCCCAATGAGGTGGTTCATCCTGTGTAGTTTACTGGGGAGCGCATGGTTGTCAAGGGTGCTTCCGCAATTGCTCAGATCCAAGTCATTTAGGGTTCTCAGCCATCATCCCTGGCTACTTGGGAGGAAGTAAATGATTTGAAGCGTCGATTTCCATCCAGTCCAGCTTGGGGACAAGCTGGTTTTCGAGGAGGAGGTAATGTCAGATACCGTCGCAAGAGCCACGGCAAGGGAACTGTAGCGTGTCCGGCAACAGGTGTTGGGAGTGGCTGAAGCGCATTTGAACCTGAAGCTAATCGGTTAGATAGTGGGACCCAGTTGAGTTGTTTGTTAGGAGGTTAGCTGTGAATTCTGTATTCGGTTTTGGTTTGTAATGGTGTCGGTGGAGTCCGGGCATCTATATAAGCCCGTGTAAGCAAACTCTGAAGATTATTGAATAGAACTGAACTCTTATCCCTGAACTCTGTTCCCCGTCTCCTCTCTGTTCTTCTGGACCTACCCCCCGTTCGTGCTCTTCCCGGTCTGGAACTCCGAATCCAATCCAGTTATCAGTTGTGTGCCAATTGGAACACAACAGCAACCTGCGTAGGGTATCTGAATCGTCGCGATCGATGTAATCGGCAATTAGGCATAGAAAGTTAGAAACGCGAACGGTCGCGTACTCGCGTGACGGCCGGGAGGCTGGACTATGAACCAGAAGGCAAAATCGTGAAAGATAAATGGGCCTAATAGACTAGATCACTTAAGCCCACACAGCAGCCCACGGACCGCTTCGTTAAATTCCGGTCAGTAAATCTTAGCTTTTTTTCTCTATCTTACGTTGACGCTGGGCAAAGCCGTCACCGATGAGACCAGGATTTCTGCTTCTTCAGCATCCCATGTTCCGGCCATAAGAATGATGCTGAACCACCTTTCTTCCGTTGGCTGTGTAGTGATCCCAGTTGGTGATGGCAATTTTCTGCATCTATGCTTTACATGATGCGGTGGTTTTCTATCGATGAAGCTTGACTGAAACTACTTTCCTTCTCCCGCTCTTGAGATGCTGCTGCAGGGTTAACAATCATGACCATATGCTCTTGTTTTTCCCTTTGGTTGTATGAAAGTCTCTGTCGTTCAAATACTCTGTATGTTGGATGTTTGCTCAAGTTTGGGACATGAACGAGGGCCTGTTCGCTTGGAGAAATTTGGATTGTTTGGAGGAATGCTGGAGGAATTTGTGAGAGAAAAACACTGTTCTGGATAAAAAAAGAAGCGGATCAAGCCGGGTTTAAGGGCACGCGAACAGGGCCTGAATGTGTAAGATTCAGGTGCTATAATTGAATATGCAAACCTCTGTTGGATCTTTTGTTGAGCAGATATGTTCAAGTTAGATACTACTATTGCAATGGTTCACGTATCTTCAACTAATTAGCTTGTCAGATCCATTTCTTTCATATAATTGAATTTGCAAACTGGCCTCTTGTTCATTGGACTGGAGTTTGGGATCGTATGCTCCTGTTTTTTTTTCCCCATTGGTTGTATGAAATTCTCAGTTCCAATGCTCTGTATGTTGGATTCAGAGATGCTGAAGTTACGGCCATGAATGAATGTGAGAGATTCATCCATTCAGCCATTCAGGTGCTAGGATTTCTCTCCATTTGCGAAGCCTTTGTTCGTGCCGTAGCCAGAGACCTGGCCACTTCCTCTGTTCTCTGTTGTCAGTCATCCATCTATCTCCTTGCTGCAGCGGATTGCCGTGAATTTGGGAAGAGAATCTCTTGGCAAGTGGCTCTGCAGTGTTATTGAGAGGTCGATGGGCTCAAGCTTTTCCCTTCAGTTATCTTCGAAAATTGTGCTATTGTTTAGAACGTGGCAGTGTGAGAAACAAAAAAAGGTTTCTATACTTTTGAATGCTGATAAAATGGTAGTAATAGACAAAAGTGTTCAATTTCCATGTGTAAATGTCCTTTTGAATCCTGAGCTGAAGTGAGGATGCTGTATATATATTTCAATACCACTCATCTTGCATTTCCAGTGAATGGTATTTGCACTTTGCTGCACAGATGACAGCATGTCATCAGCATGTGGCTCAATGGATTGAACACGTAAGGAGCACAGCATTGCGTCAGTTAAGCGTGGTTGCCATCTATTTATTCTCAAAATTTTGAATCACAATTAAAAATACTACTCCCTCTATTCCAAATTATAAGATGTGCTGGTTTTTTCTAGATTCATACCTTTTTATATGCAATTAGATATAGTGTATGTCTAAATATATAGCAAAAACAATGTACCGGAAAGCTAAAACATCTTATAAATAATTTGTAATGAAGGGAGTATCCAGTTGTCAGCATGAGTCATGTATCCCCGTTCGGCTTGCTGAATTTTAGCTGAAACTGGCTGAAAAACACTGTTCTAGCTGAATTATTGTGAGAAAAAAATATTGTTCCGACTGAAAAAAAAAAAAAAAAAAAGAAACCGATTAAGTCAGCTTCTGGGTAAGCCGAGCGGGTTTTATCACGACGTAACCGATAATGAATTCCAGTGTTGCAATAAAAAATTGGAAGTGGACTACTAATGTTGATTGCATGGTCCCAGCAAATTAATCGTGCTGCTGCGACGTACGTACGTACGTACGCGCGTCTCAACAGCTGGACCCTGCAAATTATGATCCGTTCCACGGCTGATGAACTGAATAATATAAGCATAGACTGTCTCCAAAAGTGTTGGCAAACCGTGACCCATCCCTAAAATGGGTAGTACACATTGCTTTTGCGGTAAAAAATCACCCTCCAACAGACTATCCAAACACGGAAGGCATTTTGCGTCAGAGGCAACACGGTAGACAAACTTGCGTCCTCTCTTTGTCCCTTTGCATCTCCTCTCCATCCCTTTGCCTCGGCCGCAGCAGCAGCACGCGAGCTCCCTCCCCTCCAGCCGCAGCAGCATCCGGCCGTCCCTCCTCCTCCCTCCTCCGGCAGCGCTCCCACGGCGAGATCCGGCGGCGGCGAGCTCCCTCCCCTCTCCCAGCGTGAGATCCGGCGGCGGGGGGCTCCCTCCCTCTCCTAAGGCGAGATCCGGTGGCGGCGGGCTCCCTCCCCCCCCCACGGCGAGATCCGGCAGTGACGGGCTCCCTCCCCATCCCATGGCGAGGCGTGGCCCCTCCTCCTCCCTCTTACCGAGCATCCGACGGTCCCTCCTCCCTCCTCCGGCAGCGCTCCCACGGCGAGCTACGGCGAGATCCGGTGGCGGCAGGCTCCCTCCCCCCTCCCACGGCGAGATCCGGCAGCGGCGGGCACCCTCCCCCTCCCACGGCGAGATCCTGCAACGGCGACCCTATGGACTTTTGCGTTCGTTGTTGGAAACGTGAAGTTTTGGGTACGCAACTTTTTCGCTGTGCGCGACTTAAACCAACGAATACGTCTGGTATTTGGGTTCGGGCTGTTGGAGACAGTCTACCTGTAGGCTGAGGGATGTGGCAGTTGCGCTCAACTGCTGATGCACGAAAGACGACGAGCGACTGACGGCTGCGTGCGTAGAACCAGGTCTTGGCTTCTTTCGTTCCATAGAAGAAGAAACAAAAAAAAACTGAGAGGTGCTTCTAGACCGGTGCCGCGACGAAGGCGCGAGCTGCCACCCAATTGGGTTCTAGTACAACCAAAATCCTTATTTTAAGGGGGTGTACAGCTCACAGCTTGGACTGATGGACCTGTTATCTGGGGAGCAGGTGAGACTATGACACGCTAGCTAGCTAGAGTCAAACCCTGGGCCAGGCCAGGCCACCATGAATGTGGGGTCTAACCCCACGGCAAGGGAAGTCAGTGGTGGTTCAGCTCACAAGACAAAGACTTACGGTGTACGGTGCTGCTCAGTGTGTACCACAGGACATTAAGGGTGATATTCTAAAGATGCTACGAGATTTGTTCGAATATGCTCGATCCTGTGATTCTTGTAACATGTTATTACTTACAGGTTATCTCTTAGATCTAACCGACTTGTAACCCTACCCCCGCTATATAAGGCGGGTAGGGGACCCTCTCAAAACACACGTAATATCATATGATAGCCAATACAAACCAACAGACCACAAGAGTAGGGTATTACGTCGTGCTGACGGCCCGAACCTGTCTAACTCTTGTGTCTCTGTTGCCTTCTTGTTCTTGATTACACGCACCTCCGCCGATCAATCTCCCTTCGTGGGATACCCTTTGGAGGACTGTCGACGATATTCTGTCGACAGTTGGCGCGCCAGGTAGGGGTGTGCGTGCTGTTTCCATGACGAACAAGATGGTACACTTTTCAAGCTCTTCGTCCTCTCTAGAGCCCGGCCAGATCTTTACGGTCAGATCAATCTCTTGGATCATCAATACTGACGGAGATAGAGAGATCTTCAAGCCGGTACAGATCAATTCTGCGCTGACCACACCAACGCCTGCGACAGCAGAACCACCTCCGATGTCGTCTTCACCAACAACTCGCCGCCTGCTGCCCCGCTGCTCGAGGAAGCAGGTCGACAACGATGATCTGATCGCATCCATCGATCAGGTCGGCCAGAAGCTTGCCGACTGTCTCTCCCTCACGAAATCGGCTCTGACTACTCTGGTTTGGCACCGACCACCTTCCGGTTCCGATCTATCGAAAGCCGGTCGAAAAACTCCAGGGGATACGGCCACCATCCATCAGGATGCCGTAAGGGACAAATTCGCCGACCAGATTGGAGACATACATCCTCTCGTCGACCCGATCGCCGATTGTCAATACGCTGCAAATCGGCCAACGTCCCAAAGAATCCCTCTACACCATCTTTGAGGAAAATCCAGACTCTGAGTCCCAGGGCTCTACGGAGATTGTCTCCGAAACCGCTGCCGTCCAACCTCCTTTTCCAACCTTCCGAGGAGGCGGGATTTTTAATGTTAGCATTGACAGCCCTCCATAGGATGGAGAAACTGATGAGGACCGCGCAGCTCGTGTCAACAGAAATGCCAACCGTGCGCAGCACCGAGCGAATGAGGCCGCCATTGTGTTAGCTGAGGCTGTTCGCAACGAAAAACAACTCGACTCGCAAGGGAGGCCACGCCCACTCCGCCGCAACCTCGATGATGAATTCGTCCGTGTTGATGGACACGAAGTCTACAAGACCCCAAGTGCCAACTTGGTCATGGCAGCTAACGAGCTCGCTCAGCTCGAACAAACGCCAGAGGTCGCCAAGGTCGCCGCAATGCTTAAAGCTGCGCACTGCTAGGTCAACGAGATCCGCCAGGATCAGGGACCGTCCTACTGCTCCTACACCATCGCCGATTGCGAGCCACTAAGCGAACCGCCTGAGCCATCAAGCTAGCCGCTAAGCGAGACACCCGAGCCATCAATCAAGCCGTCCACGCAACATTCACCTACTCGGACATCGTTACACATCGACTGCTTTGCTCGACCGTCTATCAAAGCGCCATGCAGCATCGCTTCTCCGACCAGATCGAATGCAATTATGTCAACAATCTCCCCGAAACTGATCTGCCTAAGGCTGACCAGCACCATAAGGACGACGTCGCCCGGACTACTCGTTCCGACGTCAGCTGCATCGCAATGATGATCGCCGCATAGAACTGTGCTATGACGACCACGACCGCCGCCATGATGACATGCCAAAGAGCTCCAAACCTGACCAGATAACGTCATATGTCGCCGATCAGACGTTCTCACTAAAGATAAATACCCTTCCTATATCTAAATTTAATACAATTTTCTCCAAGTTTCGCCATGTTTTCTCCTATTGTTATTTCTCAAATATCTCCATGATTAATGTCTCCAATAATCTCCATTTGTTCTCCATGCGAATTATGATATTCTCCACTCGACTCGCCGATCAGCCATGTTCTTACTCGTGGCACCTAGAAACGGTCCTAACCTCGACTTTGGTCCTACATGTGCACGAGCCACGCTCTGCGTTATGGACAGTCAGCAGGGGCTCCTTGGTGATGCTCTCTCTCTTATGTGTACACGGGTGCTGGCCACTCTGCGCTATAGAACTTGGGCTAGTCAAGGCTGGTGATGCGATATAGAACCAACTGGAAGGAAGTTACATATATTTAAAATATGATCACTTCAAACAAACATAATGTTTATCTACTCCGCTCTGTTTTCTTCATCGTCGAGTTCATATATTTTATTTTTACATCATGTATTGCAGGATCATTGTTCAGGTGGTCGGACCACCTGGTACTTGAACTTCTCCACCGATCAACTGGTCGGACTGCTAGGTTTATGGACTTTGTCGCCGACCAGTCGATTGGACTATTTACCGGTCACTTCTACTCAATGCTCACTTCATCGACGACCAGTTGGCCGGACTGCTCGTCGCTCGGGCTTCATCGTCAGCTACGCTGGGGCCTTTTTAGCTAAGCTAGGGACTCCTCGATGTTCGGATTGTTCATGCAAGAGTTATCAGCTAAGGCTGGAGACTCCCTTGGCGGCCGGGTCTTGCTACGTCTCATCAGTGTGCTATCAAGCTGCTCCATCTAGTTCGGATCAGGGTGCTGATTGTGGTAGAACCGCCTAATCTAATGTCTCCCAGGAGTACTTATCTTCCATTAGACACTAAGTACTCAAGAGAGAACACCAAATTACACAGTTTCATTGGGCACACCCCAAGAGAGAACCCGAAAATCAACATTTTTTCCATCAGGATCACAAATGAGAGAATAAAGCTTACATCATTCTTAACCATTTCTTACATCACTTTTTATGCAATATCAGAGTATAATATTTACTGTTGATAATAGCAGAATATGATCATGTTATCAGAGTTATGAACAATTTAATTTGACAGCGAAATATAAACATGTGATCAGAGTTACAGCGGAAATAATATCTATTCATGACATGATGAAGTATTGATATACATAAACTATGACAATAGATTATAAAACTTCCATTTATAAAAACATTTAGTGAGGGTTATAGATAAAGACTATGATCGCAGCATAAAGGAATTCCCTCTGAGCCCCCCAGGAGGAATCCACACACAAAAGTCAACTCTAGCATCTGCTTGTCACCTGCAACAAGGGAAAATAAAACCCTGAGTACTCAGTTGTACTCAGCAAGACTTACCCGACAGGAGAAAAGAAAAGACTCCAAGGATATGCAAGGCTATCTGGCTTGTGGGTTTATTGCATCTACAGGAAGCATTACTAAAAGTGTGCCCTTATATTCGATTATATTAGCAGTCAACATTGGTTCATTAACTAACCATTCTATGTAAGCACCTGTGCTACTTTCAAGCAGGTGGTAATCAATCAGAATCCTTTTACCATCTTTCATCTTCCAGTTTGTCGGTGTTTCGCACAAGCACCGGCAAGTAAATTTATAGTAATGCGCGTTAGGCTCGGATGGTGCGCTAAAGGATACAAGATTTATACTGGTTCGGGCCGAAAGTCCCTACGTCCAGTTTGTTGCTGCTCGTGTTATTAGCACCGTGAACGGTTTGCAGTAAGGGGTACAAACGATCGAGAGAGGGACTGGTCCCAAGTCTCTGATGGAAGGGTTGAAGGGATGTCAAGAGGTTCGACACCAACTTGACTGTGCGTATCTGAGAGTCGTCTCGTTCGATCTCTTTTCTCCCTCTTTTATGGAGGAAGCGCATCCCCTTTTATAGATGAAGGGGCTGGCTTTACAAGGGTAAGGGCTTTAGGATGCGTACTCTACTTAGTCTTGTGGCTCACGTCTACCCGGCCTGGTTCTTCATTCCGATGAGTGCGAAGGAAGATAAGCGCCTATAATACTGTCGATGTCCCTGTAGAATGTCAGGTTGGCTACAGAATGCTACCCTGCGTAGGGTATGGGCCGCAGTACAGTGGTTTTGACTTTTGAGCCTCCCCCAGCCTTGCTCCGCACGCCTTCTGGTTCCTACGAGTCTTCGTCGGAGGGACGCGGGGTCGGGGTCTGGAGTAGCGTCGTGGCCAAGGTCTTCTGTCTTGGTGGACCTGAGGGGTCGGGAAGCGGGCGCCGCTCCCTTGGGTCCACCACATGGTGACGGAATATCCGTCGTTCATGGAGATAGCAGATCCTTTTCTGGAGCGTAGTGGTTGTCGTATATCTTCGTCGGGTTCCGTGTCCCGGAGATGAAGGCGGCGCCTACAACTCTACAGGGTGGAGAGCTCACACCTGTGACACCTTTCGGACTCTGCGGCGCCTGGAAGGGCCTAAAGCGCCCGTCCTGTCATCCCCTGGCAGTACTTTTCCTGCCAGGGTGCAGGGTATGGCTCTTGGAGCCACGGTTGACCTGAATGTCGTGTCTTGCCCTGTCTCTACCATCTTGAAGGAACAGGGAGGAGTGGTCAGGTAAGATGAATCCAATCTTTAGATATAGAGCAGAGTGAGGCTTGTTTCTTGCCGTCAGGCGAAGCAGAGACCAATCCCTATCTCCTGGGCGAGACCGACCCTGCTCCTCCGGGGTCGTGCGAGGCGGAGTCTATCCCTCAGTCCTCGGGTGAGACCGAGCCCGCTCCTCTGGGGTCGGGCGAGGCGGAGTCTATCCCTTAGCCCTCGGGCGAGACCGAGCCCGCCCTAAAGGCGTCGGGCGAGACGGAGACTAGCCCTGGGCCCTCGGGCGAGACCGAGCCCACCCCAAAGGCGTCGGGCGAGGTGGAACCAAGCTCCTGTCATTCCCGTGAGGGGTGAAGCAACGCTCTTATGCGTCCAGAAGTTTTTAACGTACGGTGGTTATTGGTTCCACCTTCTGGGGTACCCCGGTGTTAGGTCCCCGACAGTAGCCCCCGAGCCTCTAGGTGATTCGAGTAGAACCGCCTGGAGGGTGTTTTTTGGTTTTGTCGAGGTTACTTTGTCAGAGGGTGTGCGTGAGCGCACCCGATGGGTGTAGCCCTCGAGCCCCTGGGTGATTTGAGTGGAGTCACCCGGGGAGTTATATCGGTCCCTTCGCGGGTAAGGCTGAAGGACTTAATTTTTCGTCAACTGGACATTTTTCCGAATGGGTCGTGGTATCCCGTTCGCTGGGAACTGATTCGGGGTTGACCTAACTGGTGCTTCTGCCCTTGATTTCGGATCGTCCGCGGATCCTTTCTTAGTGGGGCCGGCCAGCGAGCTTCTGGGCCCTAGGTGGGCCAAAGAGAAAAGAAACAGGCCTTTGTGGCTTGCGTTTCCTAGGTGGGTAGACAGTCCGGATTCGCCTAGGGAAGGCGATCCGTCCGCCGAGATTTTTGGGGTGAGAGGATAAGGACTGCGGGCGCATGTCCCGCGACGTGACGCGGTGGCGCGCGTGGCAGGCCTGGAGATCGAGGCGGACGGTTGCCCTTCTCGCGTCCGTCGCCCCTTATAAAACCACGGGGTTTGCCCCCAAGGTTCCGTATTTCGCTCCCCTACCTTTGCGTTCTGAAACATCCGTCGCCAATCGTCCCAGCCTCTTGCGCCCGCATCACCACCGTCGATCGGCCTGCGTTTGTGTTCCAGCCGCCGTCAAGCTCGCGCCTGCCCTTCCCCCTACTGCTTTAATGGAGTTGTGGGGCAGATCAAGCATCACCTCCCGGTGTCTGGAGGGCCTCGTCCGCCGTGGCCTTCTCCACCCACTGTCCGCCATCCAGGAGTGGTTGCTACCTAGCGACGAGGGTGAGCCGGTGCCGCCTGAAGGGTATGTCGTCTCTTTTGCCATCTTCCATGAGCCGGGATTCGGGGTACCCATGCATAGATTCCTTCAGGGGCTGTTGGATTACTATGAGGTAGAGCTGTAGCATCTAACTCCTAATGGGATTCAGCACATGGCAGCATTTGTTGCCCTGTGCGAGGGTTTTCTGGGGATCGATCCCCATTTTGATCTGTGGCGGTATTTCTTTACCATTAGTCTATCAAAGAGGAAGATTGGGGGGAAAGACGTGAACGCACCGATGGGGTGTGCCAGCATTCATCTGCGCCATACCCGGTCGAAGGGTTACCCATACATGCGTCTGGCGACATCCAACAAGGGATGGCTTTTCGCGATGGTTTTACGTTAGGGATGACGCGAGTGCCACCCTACCAAGTACACGGACGTCTTATTGTGGACGTTCCGAGTCGTGGGGTGGGCGCCCGGACCAAAGACAAGAAACACATCTCCGACCTTCTTTCCGCCTCCAAGCCACGAAGGGTCGGGGTGTAAAGGGGGCGAGGATTATCGGTGCCTACCACGCTAGGAGGGTGGCGCCTCGATGGCGCTGTGCTTCCCCTACATCGGATGATGCCGGGATATCGCTTTCGAGGGGACGGTGCTTGTTGACGAGGCGCGCCCTTACTCGAAGTGGTGCGGCGCATCAAGGAGGCGACGGAGCCGACGAAGGATTCTCAGAGGCGGGGTCCTCGACATTGTGCATTCGGTGCCCGGACACCCCAATGCGGTGGAGCACGGATTCTTTGAATTAAGTAAGTTCTCCTCTCCGTGCTCTTTTTTTTTCCGGATCTCCATTTTTAACACTTGCTTTATGACGTTGGGACGGCCGAGGGTGCTGGTCTTTAAGGACGCCCAGTTCCACTACCGAAGGACAAGGTCGTGGCGGTGGCGCGAATTGACTTCATGCCGAAGCGGGACAAGAAAGCAAGGGAAGAGATGAAGAAGGCGAAACGACTGAAGCAGGAGGCACGGGATCGGGGAGAGGACATGAGCAGTGAGGACGATGACAATGATGATGATGATGATGACGATGACGAGGTAGCCGTCGGCGTGGATTGGGACGTCCTGGAGGACGAGGACACGCCGACGAGTGGCCACCCATCCGCAGGCGAGGGCCCTTCGCTTTCACGCGCGGGGAAGTAGATCGATGAGGTCAGTGGAGGCCGGCGAGTCCGCCGCTTCACACGGCGTGCCTACTGAGGACCGATGGATTGGGGGGGTGGACCTGCCGCCGCCATTCTCGAGGCGACGATGGAGGGAGCAGCTCCGATCTGCACCTCGTGAGACGATGGAAGGGACGGCCCGTGCCGCACCCGACGAGATGAACCCCCGCCCGGGAAAGGGGGCGGGGCATGAAACGGTCCCGCCCAGATGAGTCGAGGCGGGGATCTAGGGATCCATCCCCAAAACGCTTCCGCCGGCCGAGGATGTCAACGTAAGCTGTTGATTCCTCTATTTTCATCCTTTTTCCAATTTTATTTTGACTTAATGGTTATTACCTTTGTGCAGGTTCTTGCGGACGGGTCACCCCCTGGGGCTGGCGCCCAAGAAGAGTCTCGCCCTTCAAGCAGGACAGACGGCATTGCCTGGAGTCACCCCTGTTCCGGGCAGGAGTGGTGCCGACGTCGGGGCCGCATTGGCCGACCCGACGGCGCCCATGGTGGCTCCCACGCCCGCGGAGGTTACTGAGTGAGCGGCCTCCTCCGTGGTGGTCGTGGAACAGCCGGCCGAGGGCCGCATACCGCCGGTGGAGGTGGTCGTGACCGCGCCAAGCCAGGATCAGCCGGGCGCGACCGTGGCGGTGCTTGAGGACGTAGTGCAGTCCGCGCCACCAGGGACCCAGGTGGATCCACCCGTGGCGCTCGAAGCGGCCCAGACGAGGGAGGGTCCAGCCGGAGGGTCCTCGAGTGCGGCGGTGGTGCCGCACAGGGTCAGGAGGGAGCCGCCACCGGCCCCTTTGTCGGGAGGAAACCACTCCCCTACGTGGGGGGAGCCGCCGCTCCTGTGGATGGCCGCTAAGGACCCGGCGTCGGCTCTTTTCTCTCTCGATGATCATTCCGAGAGCATGGAGCGGGAAGGTCTTGACATCGGGATCTCGAGCATGCTGAACGCCCTAGACCAGGCCAGAGGAGCCCTCCGTGAGGTCGTTATCCCTGCCACTCAGGTATTTTCTGGGCTTTCTTCTTTCTTCGTATGTTTTTGTGTTTTCGCATTTCTGATACCAGTCTTCTTCCTCTTCAGGTTCTTGTTGCTCGTAGTCGGAATAAATCCCAATTCCTCCGTGAGCAGAAGGCGGAGTGAGATCGCCTCTCCGAGGAGGCCCGGCTGCAAGCAGACATGGCCGCACAGCTTGCTGCCGCCCAAGAGCGGGAGACCCAGGCGCGTCAGGACGCGGAGGAGGCCCATGGGATGTTCGAGGACCTAGCGGCGAGGTCTAAGCTAGAGGGAGAGGAGATTGCCAGACTCCAAAAAGAGCGAGACGAGCTGCTGCAGAGGAATGCCGTGGCTAATGAGAAGGCTAGCGAGGTCCTGAAGGAGTTGGAGATGGAGCGAGAACTCCGGCGGGAGGCCGAGAGTAGGACCACGGCCCTCCAGCAGAAGGTGGACGAGGACGTCGAGGTGGTCCGCTCTCTCCGGGCGGAGCTTGGTGACGCGGTGAACCGAAGGTTGAGTGCTGAAAACGCCTCCATCAAGCTGGAAAAAGAGGCTGCCTATGCACGAAGGACCCTTCAGGTTGAGAGCGACGAGCACGATCTCTACAAAGCTCTGGCCGGGGTGGTCCTTAATGCCCCGAATGTGATGGAGCCGGTGGAGACCAGCCTGCTCATGGCTCGTGTCGCAGTATCACGGCTCAGGGTGGGCGCCTTGAGGAGAGTGCCTTCCACGCCGGGATTACCCAGGCCTTCACCGTCACCCATGCTCATTATGGGAAGGAAATCAACCTGAAGGTGATGAGCAAAGGCTTCCCGTCCACCTACGAGGATGAAGAGCTAGAGGAAATGGAGAAGATGGTTGCTCCCCTTGCAAAAAACCTGGCAGACAGTCTAAAAGAGATGGTTCTCCCTCCGCGGAAGTAATTAGTCGAACAATTTTGAGAATAACTTATATGTAATATGTGGACAAGTGTCAGTATTTCTTGGGTCTGGACGCTTTTCGTGATTTTGCGTCATAATTTTGTTTTGTTTGATTTTTTACGATCTTACCAATCTGTTCCTCTGAATTATACCGTTGGTTATAATGCGAGGAGATTGTTCCGAAAGAAAGAAAGGAGGTAGACATACCTTAACCAGCCCCCAAGCAAGGTCCGACCCCCTACATTTGCTGGGGTCGGGGGTTGCTGGAGATTGGAACTGTGGTTTTGGTGACAGGGTTGACGAAGTCCATGGACGTCATCGCGATATTCCCCGCCCTGTCATCCAACAGAAATCCCGAACTGGGGACTCTATGGGCTCGGCAAGGTGGGGCCTTTGAACCTGTGTCCCTGTATTGTTTGGCTCAAGCCCCCGAACCTTGTTAGGGTCTAATAGGGGTCGGCTGTTATTTGTGTGTCACCCCATCCTCGGTTTTCGCAATCGGAGGGGCTGAGTGAACGACACTTGCCTCGACGGCTCGAGTGTCGCGCTCAACGAGCTCACTAACGGGTACGTTCGTGTGGAATCCGGGTCCATCATTTGCTGATGGGGTCGGCCGGGCCCTCTGGTGGCACCTCACAACTTCTTAACCCGCCTCCCGGTAGATACCTGAGTCGTTCGATAAGCTCAGGGGGCCCGATGGCCTCTCCTCGATGGAGATTCTGTGGGTTTGGCTCAGGGTTAGAATCGAACGAGAGAAGGTCGAGACGTCCCTGTTCGCTTCTGAGCGGGGTCAGGTAGGGCCGCTAGGGCTTGTCTTGGTTATCTCTCCCTGGCTCTGTTCGGCGTGAGGCGGCCTCGAGTCCTTCGCGGGCCGACCTTCGAACCTCGGCCTGTGGTCGCCTATATCGAATGAGGCGACAGCCGTTTTGTGGTGCGACACGAATCGTTGGGATGTTTTGCCTATGTATAATATAATTGAAATGAAGGCGGGGTCGGTAACGTTACCTTGGTGGCATGAGTGGCGAAAAAGCTCCTACCAGATGGGCTTGGGCCCTGACGTTTGTGACGAGGTTGGAATAACCTGCATAAGATTTGCTATTCTTTGTTTTCGTGTCTCGGTGGCGATCCGAGCCGTTTGATTAACTTGGGTAACCTGACAGCTTCTCCTTTGGGGGAGATTCTGTAGGCGGACCCCTCCGATCCCTTCTTTGATAAGGCAGATGTCGAGACTAGGGACGCGAGGGGCGTTGAGTATGATTTTTCTGGTGAACAGAAACACCGTAGCTATTGGGGCGTAGGGTTTGCTAGTTCGTCTAGTTTTACTCAAAGCTTTGTGCCCGTATGCCGCGCCCTTAGTTTCAAGCGTACGAAGGGGTCGGGTGAGGGGGATGTTTAGACTGGTTGACATCCTCGGCATCCCCTGAGCGATGTTCGTATCCCTGCCATTTGACGGGGTCAGAAGCTCATGAAAGAATTTTAATGCATAAAGTAAGAAAGCTGAGATGCTTATCTTTCTTTGGACGTTCGTTCGTCGTGTCTTCTGGGCCAAACGGCCATCCCAGGAGATCCGAAAGGTCCTGTCGTTGGGTCGTCCGTGGTCCTGCATGGGGAGGCGAAAAGTTGTCTGCCTATGTGGGTGCCTTAATCGCCGCGTCCGGAGCGGGTCAGTAGCGGGCCATACCCAGGCAGTGCTCAGTTTGACCAAAGGGGGACGCCTCGTCGACCGGGGTACGTCCTGTTAGTTCTGGCGCGTCCCCTCAGATATCAATCAGCATTGATTCCGTATTTAAAGAGGGGAAGGGAGAGGGTTTTCGTCCAACCTTTCGCCTTTCCTTAGCGACCACGTCTCCTCTTTAAATAGGGAGGGGGCGAGGAGTCCTCATCCCACCTCGTCTTCTGCCTCCGAGCCGCTATCTCTCCTTCTTCTTCCTTTCCGCCGAACGCGTCCGTGCGTCGCGGCACTTTCTGAGTGAGGAAGAGTAATGCTAGAGAGAGAGAAAACTCACAAATTTGCTCGCGAGTCTGGTGTGTGATGTCGAGCCGGAGGTTATCCAACATAGATGAGATGGTGCGTGTTGCCCTTGCTGAGGAGTCGCTGTTGTCGAAGGAGAAGAGGCGCCGGTGGGCGTCGTACGTCGTCGACTGCGCCGTAGTCCGCTGTGCTCCTCCTTTGGCAGGAGGCGTTTCTTGCTCATACTCCGTTGTCAGGGCTATGGCTGGGGATGATGGCGTAGTCCCCAGACGCCATGGTGGTGGCGTCACTGTCGAGGTTGCGGCTGACGATGATGGCGTAGTCCCCGGACGCTCCGGCGGAGGCGTCGTAGATGGTGGCGCCTTCGAGGATCCAGCGAGGGGGCGGGATATCGGGATGCCGCCGATTAAGAGTGTGGCACGACGACCGCAGTAGACGAGCTGGTCTGTGTATATGCCCCGGGCGTCGCCGATGGAGAGCGTGGCGTGGCGGCCGTAGTAGCACTCGTAGTAGAGCTGAGCAGAGACTGTAATGAAATAACCTTGTGGGGAAGCCCCCGAGTAAACAGTCCTCTGAATTTATAAGTATATTGTTCCTTTTTGTAATGAAATCACTTTGTAAGTGATGAGTTTGTGCAAAAAATGAACAAAATTACATCCTTTGCTTATGGCAAGCAATTTTTTTATCTTTCTCCCTTTTGCAGGAAAAATTTTGGCGCTTTCCGACCCTTCTCATGGTCTAAGTCATAAGAAGCTAGGAACGTGGGTGAACTAATTCTGATTGAACTGGTGAGCAAAGAGGTTACACACTGGGCGTGGGTGTCTCATGATCCTACCAGGTTGTATTCGTAATCGGTCCCCAAAATCTTAGCCCTTGGGACTTGTTTATGAGGTGAACGGAAAACTTAGAGAATGTTTGTAAGTATAACATGAGAGTTTTTACTGCAAGCTTAATATTTATATCACATATGTCACATGTTATGAACACATGCCAGCCCCCGAGTGAGATCTGACCCCTCACCATTTGCAGGGGTCGGAAGTCACTAAGGGTCGGGGTTTTGTTATGACAAAATCTGATAAGGAAAAGTGTAAGCTTATTTTAAGGATAGAAACGACGTAGCTGTTCGATGTTCCAGGCATTGGTGAAGACCTCGCCGTTGATGGTTTTCAACCGGTAGGCGCCTTGGCGAAGTACTTCCGCTGACGACGTGGGGCCCTTCCTGAGCGCGGGAGAGTTTGTGGCGGTCCTTGTTGTTCTGCACAAGACGAAGGACGAGGTCTCCAACGTTGAAGGCTCGACCCCGCACCCATCGGCCGTGGTACCGTCGCAGCGCCTGCTAGTACTTAGCCGAACGGAGGAGGGCGATGTCGCGGGCTTCATCTAGCTGATCCATGGCATCTTGGTGAGATGCTTCGGCCCCCTTTTCGTCAGTCGTGCTGCTCGATTCTTGGTGCTCCGTGAGTCGAGGTCTGTTGGGAGAATGGCCTCGGAACCATAGACCATGAAGAAAGGTGTGTAGCCGGTGGCCCAACTAGGAGTTGTCCTTAGGCTCAGAGAGCACGGCCGGGAGCTCAGCTAGCCGGCGTGGAGCCAATTTGTTCAATCGGTTGAAAATTCGGGTTTGAGGCCTTGAAGAAGCATGCCGCTTATGCCGCCGACCTGCCTGATTCGTTCGAGGGTGTGCGATGGCTGCCCAATCGATCCGGATGTGTTGTTCATCACAAAATCGAATGAATTTCCTACCGGTGAAGCGTGGTGCCGTTGTCCGTAATGATGGAGTTCGTGACTCCAAAGCGATGGACGATGTCGAGGAAGAACAAAGACGGCTTGCTCGGATTTGATCGTGGATATCGGTCGAGCTTCAATCCATTTTGTAAACTTGTCTATGGTGACAAAGTGTAGGTAAAGCCCCAGGCGCTTTTTTTGAGTGACCCAACCAGGTCGAGCCCCTGACCGCGAAGGGCCACGTGATGGGGATCATTTGGAGAGCTCTGGGCGGGAGGTGTGTTTGCCGTTTAGCGTAGCATCGGCACCCTTCGCAGTGCGTACAATTTGTTTCGGCATCGGCTCGCGGTGCGGTGGGCCAATAGAAACCTTGTCGGAATGCGTTTCCAACCAAGGTTCTTGGTGCGGCATGATGGCCGCATACTCCACCGTGGATGTCGCCCAGCAGGAGTTTTCCCTGTTCGTCAGGGATACAGAGTTGCAGAATTCCGATGTGACTTCGTTTGTAGAGTTCGCCCTCTATAAGAACGAAGGACTTGGCGCGTCGTGCGAGCCGTCGGGCTTCCGTCTTGTCGGTTGGTAGCACGTCGTGAAGGAGAGAGTCGAGGTAAAGGGTTCTCCAGTCATCGGGAGGATCGGACTCCACTGCTGGGTCTTCTTTAAGCTCCATGACCTCGGGGTCGGGCGGAGAAGTTGGCGGATCGGCCCTGGGGGTCGGACTAGAAGGGCCATCATCGGCTTGTTCCGACCCCGCGTAGCATACCGAGGGTTTGTGTTGATCACTGGCAAAGACGCCTGTTGGGACTGGCTCTCGGCTGGATGCTTCTTTTGCAAGCATGTCGGCCGCTTCGTTGAGGCGCCTGGGGATGTGATTGAGTTCGAGGCCATCGAATTTGTCCTCTAGACGTCGGACCTCTTGACAGTACGCCTCCATCTTGGTGTCATGGCAACATGACTCTTTCATGACCTGGTTGACGACCAGCTGAGAGTCGCCCCTAACATCGAGGCATCGGATGCCTAGCTCGATGGTGATTCGTAGGCCGTTGATGAGCGCTTTCCGATTCGCGTAAAGATTGTTTGATGAGGGAAATGAAGTGAACCATGTACCTCATGTGGACCCGAGGGGGGGATACAAAGACTAGTCCCGCTGCCGGCGCTTCTTCTTCATCGTGATCCGTCAAGCACGTTATCCGATTACTCTTGATCGACAAATTCGGTGGTGGCATCTGGACCTCGGTCCACTCTGTGATGAAGTCAGCTAGTGCCTGAGATTTGATCGCCGTTCGGGGGACATAAGAAATGCCCTGATCCATCAGCTCGAGTGCCCACTTTGCGGTTCTTCCCGTAGTGTCATGGCTATGAACGACCTCGCCGAGGGGGAACGATGTCACCACTGTCACGGGGTGTGACTCAAAGTAGTGGCATTGCTTCCTTTTGGTGATGAGGATGGTGTAGAGGAGTTTCTAGATCTGGGAGTAGCGGGTTTTGGAGTCAGATAACACCTCGCTGATGAAATAACCAGGGCACTGTACCTTGAAGGCGTGCCCCTCTTCCTCTCGCTCTACTATTAAGGCAGAACTGACCACCTGGGTGGTGGCCAATATATAGAGCAGGAGGGATTCCCGGTTGTACCGAGGAACTAGGACCGGAGGTTTAGTCAAAAATTGTTTAACCATGTCAAGTGCTTTCTGAGCCTCGGCTGTCCACTCGAAGTGGTCAGATTTCTTCAGGAGTCGATAAAGGGGGAGTCCTCGTTCGTCGAGGCATGAAATAAATCGGCTGAGAGCGGCAAGGCACCCTGTGATCCACTGAACCCCCTTTATGTTTTGAATCGGGCCCATCCTTGTGATGGCCAATATTTTCTCTGGGTTGGCTTCGATGCCACGCTCAGAGATGATAAAGCCGAGAAGCATGCCCCTCGGGACCCCGAAAACACATTTTTCGGGATTGAGTTTGATGCCGTTTGCCCAGAGTTTTGCAAAGGTTCATTCAAGGTCGGCGACAAGGTGGTCAGCTCGCTTGGATTTGACTACGATGTCGTCGACATAGGCCTCAACGGTTCGCCCGATGAGGTCTCCGAAGCAATTAAGCATACAGCGCTGGTACGTTGCCCCTGCATTCTTCAGACCGAATGGCATTGAAGTGTAGCAAAACAATCCGAAGGGCGTGATAAAAGATGTCGCGAGCTGGTCGGATTCTTTCATCGCGATTTGATGGTAGCCGGAGTATGCGTCAAGGAAGCAGAGGGTTTCACACCCCGAGGTGGAATCGACTATTTGGTCTATTCGTGGCAAAGGAAACGGATCCTTTGAGCACGCTTTGTTGAGGCCGGTATAATCGACACACATTCTCCATTTCCCGCTCTTTTTTCGGACAAGAACAGGATTTGCTAACCACTCTGGGTGGTATACTTTCTTAATGAATCCTACGGCCAGTAGTTTGGCTATCTCCTCGCCAATGGCCCTGCGTTTCTCCTCGTCGAAGTGGCGCGGGCGTTGTTTCACTGGCTTGGAGCCCGGGAGGATTTGGAGAGTATGCTCGGCGACCTCCCTCAGGATGCCCGACATATCCGAGGGTTTCCACGCAAAGATGTCTTTGTTGGCGCGGAGGAAGTCGACGAGCGCGCTTTCCTACTTGGAGGAGAGCGCGGTCCCGATACGGACTTTTTTGTCCTCGGGGCTGCTGGGATCCAAGAGGACCTCCCTGGAGCCTTCTGCCGATTCGAACGACCCGGTTGATTTCTTTGCGTCGGGTGCCTCTTCGATGACCTTCTCCCTGAGGGTGGCGAGCTCTTCGGAGGCGATGACTGCGGATGCGTGTCCGCAGCATTCGACCTCGCATTCGTAAGCACGCTGGAAAGAGGTGCCGATGGTGATGACCCCGCGGGGTCCCGACATTTTCAGCTTCAGGTATGTATAATTGGGGATGGCCATGAACTTCGCATAACATGGACGCCCTAGGATGGCGTGGAAAGTCCCCGGGAACCCCACTACATCGAAGGTGAGGATCTCGATCCGGTAATTGGATCGATCCCCAAAAGTGACGGGCAGGTCGATCTGCCCCAGTGGTACGGCTTGCCTACCAGGCACGACGCCATGGAATTGTGCTCGGATGGGACGGAGGTTTGTTCGGTCGATGCCCATTTCGTCGAGCGTTTTGGCGTACATGATGTTGAGGCCGCTGCCCCCATCCATCAGTACTTTGGTGAGCCGCTTTGGACCGACGATTAGATCGACGACAAGCGGGTACCTTCCCGGGTGTGGGACGGCATCCGGATGGTCAGTCCGATTGAAGGTGATGGCGGATTCCGACCACCGGAGGAAGGCTGGCGTGGCCGGTCCGATGGTATAGACCTCGCGACGGACGACCTTCTGACGGCGCCTGGAGTCGTAGGCCGTTGATCCTCTGAAGATCATAAGGGCGCCGGTCGGTGTTGGGAAGGCGTCGTCTTTCTCCTCTGCGTCCTCTATGGCGGGAACAGGTTCCTTCCCCTGCTCCCCTTTGTTAAGTCCATCGGCCAAGTATTTGCGCATGAGGCCGCACTCCTTGTATAGATGCTTGGCTGGGAAGGCGTGGTTTGGGCATGGCCCCTCGAGCATTTTCTCGAAGTGGTTCGGAGTGCCTTCCGCAGGCTTCCGGCTACCTTTGTGGTCGGCTGTGGACACGAGCGGGTTGTCGCGTCGTTGCTTCCTATTTTTTCTCTTGGCGGGACGGTCGGAGGTGCCTTCGTTGGCGGCCTCGTCCCGTCTCGCCTTGCCGTCGGTGCGGTCAAAGATGGCTCCGACCGCTTCCTCTCCAGAGGCGTGACTGGTGGCGATGTCTAGGAGTTCCTTGGTAGTCCGCGGGCCCCTGTGTCCCAGCTTGTGGACCAGGGATTCGCAGGTCGTCCCGGACAGAAAGGTTCCTATCACGTCGGCGTCAGCGACGTTCGGGAGCTCATTGCACTGTCGAGAGAAGCGCCGAATGTACCCGCGAAGGGTTTCATTGGCCTTCTGGCGATAGTTTTTGAGATCCCATGTGTTTCCAGGGCGTTTGTACGTGCCCTGGAAGTTACCCACGAAGATCTCCATCAGATCCGCCCAACCCTGAATAGCATTGGACGGTAGGTGCACCAGCCATGCTCGCGCCGAATCGGCCAAGAACAGTGAGAGATTGCGAATAATGAAGTTGTCATCACTTGCACCACCGGCCTGACATGCAAGCCGATAGTCTTCGAGCCAAAGCCCGGGATGTTGGTAGGCGGTCGATACCTTAGGGGGAACGCAGCGTTGAGGATGTGTCGGGCGAAGGCCTGAGGGCCTGGCAGGCCAGGGCTCGGGCTTCGGTCCTCGTTGCTGTCGTAGCGCTCACCACGTCGGGGATGATAGCCGCGGCGTGTTGCTTCTCCATTGTTGCCGTGGGTGCGTCTCCGAGCGTCGATGATGCTGCGTACGTCGCGGCCAAGGCCGAGGCGTTGATGTACTGGGACGACGGAGGGCTGCCCGCCGGCTGGCGGTGTTTGGTGTACGGATGCGTCCTTGGTGGGACGCACCGAGGGCACGCGTTGGCTGGTGTTGGGTTCGCGTCGTCGAGACAACGAACTTTCCGCCTGCTGCGCCGCTGCTCGCTCGAGCAACGTGCGAATCTCCCGGTAAGCGCGGTGATCCTTGGGTGTCGTGGCCTCCGGAAGGCCATGCAGCAAGGCGGTTGCTGCGGCGATGTTTTGGCTGGCTCGGGCAAAGTGAGGAAGGGCCCCATCATCGGTGAGGATCCTCTGATGTACGGTGCGGGCCGTGGTGCGTGCGCGCCCCCCGTTTTTGTGGCGTTCAATCTCGCGATTGATGTCCGCGTACTCCCGGATGAGCCCTTGCCCGGCCTCATCGATCTCCTGCTGACGGGCCTTCAGCTGCTCCATCCTTAGGCGAGATGGGGCTGTCGTCTCTTCCCCGGATCTGCTGTCAGGGTTGTTTGTAGGGGTGACCTCTTCCCTGGAGGCGCTTTCGACGTGACCTTCGGGGGTCTGCATCATGAAGCACTCCCGGGAAGGGTGGTGACTCTCCCTACTGGAATCCGAGCTAGAGAACGATCCCGGCTCCTCGTTGAGGAGCCCGTAGAGGGTCTTCGTATCATGTTCAATCGCCCCATGAACTTGATGTCCGTGGGTGACTGAACCATCCGTAGTGCCAGAAGGTGGCTAGCGGTTGCCGCAGCATTGCGGAGACCGAACGGAAACGCTGTCGGGGCGCTCTGTATGGGACCTTCTGGACATAGGGTGACATTGTGCGAGACCTCCCTTGGTGACCGAACTCCTAGGGAGTTGCCCGGTGGGCCCTCAAGCCTAAGACGGCAAAGGTTGATGGAAGGAAGAGATGGGGCGGCAGAGTGAGTCAGCGCCAACTCTCCTTCTAGTGTGATGATGAAATCTAGGTCGCCGAAACGCACGTGTGCGCTCAGGACCCAGGTGATTGCGTGGGTGGCCATCCGAGGCCTGATTTGGAACACGCAAGCCCCCTACCTAGCGCGCCAACTGTCGGTGTTTCGCACAAGCACCGGCAAGTAAATTTATAGTAATACGCGTTAGGCTCGGATGGTGCGCTAAAGGACACAAGATTTATACTGGTTCAGGCCAAAAGTCCCTACGTCCAGTTTGTTGCTGCTCGTGTTATTAGCACCGTGAACGGTTTGCAGGAAGGGGTACAAACGATCGAGAGAGGGACTGGTCCCAAGTCTCTGATGGAAGGGTTGAAGGGATGTCAAGAGGTTCGACACCAACTTGACTGTGCGTATCTGAGAGTCGTCTCGTTCGATCTCTTTTCTCCCTCTTTTATGGAGGAAGCGCATCCCCTTTTATAGATGAAGGGGCTAGCTTTACAAGGGTGAGGGCTTTAGGATGCGTACTCTACTTAGTCTTGTGGCTCACGTCTACCCAGCCTGGTTCTTCATTCTGATGAGTGCGAAGGAAGATAAGAGCCTACAATACTGTCGATGTCCCTGTAGAATGTCAGGTTGGCTACAGAATGCTACCCTGCGCAGGGTATGGGCCGCAGTACAGTGGTTTTGACTTTTGAGCCTCCCCCAGCCTTGCTCCACACGCCTTCTGGTTCCTATGAGTCTTCATCGGAGGGACGTGGGGTCGGGGTTTGGAGTAGCGCCGTGGACAAGGTCTTCTGTCTTGGTGGACCTGAGGGGTCGGGAAGCGGGCGCCGCTCCCTTGGGTCCACCGCGTGGTGACGGAATATCCGTCGTTCGTGGAGATAGCATATCCTTTTCTGGAGCGTAGTGGTTGTCGTATATCTTCGTCGGGTTTCGTGTCCTAGAGCTGAAGGCGGCACCTACAACTCTACAGGGTGGAGAGCTCGCACCTATGACACCTTTCGGACTCTGCGGTGCCTGGAAGGGCCTAAAGCGCCTGTCCTGTCATCCCCTAGCAGTACTTTTCCTGCCAGGGTGCAGGGTATGGCTCTTGGAGCCACGGTTGACCTGAACGTCGTGTCTTGCCCTGTCTCTACCATCTTGAAGGAACAGGGAGGAGTGGTCAGGTAAGATGAATCCAATCTTTAGATATGGAGCAGAGTGAGGCTTGTTTCTTGCCGTTGGGCAAAGCGGAGACCAATCCCTATCTCCTGGGCGAGACCGACCCTGCTCCTCCGGGGTCGGGCGAGGCGGAGTCTATCCCTCAGTCCTCGAGCGAGACCGAGCCCGCTCATCCGGGGTCGGGCGAGGCGGAGTCTATCCCTCAGCCCTCGGGCGAGACCGAGCCCGCCCTAAAGGCGTCGGGCGAGACGGAGACTAGCCCTGGGCCCTCGGGCGAGACCGAGCCCACCCCAAAGGCGTCGGGCGAGTTGGAACCAAGCTCCTGTCATTCCCGTGAGGGGTGAAGCAACGCTCTTATGCGTCCAGAAGTTTTTAACGTACGGTGGTTATTGGTTCCACCTTCTGGAGTACCCCGGTATTAGGTCCCCGACACAGTTCTTACTATGTTGCTAGACTATAGATAAGTCGTTCCGACATGACGGCGATTCACGAATCAATAAGCCCAGCTAGGTACCCCGAAACACACACCCCACTTGTACCCTAGGCACAAGCAGGACCAACTCACTACCCTCCTGTCACGGGGTCCAGGTCCCCATCCAAACTTAGACTCCAAGCCCCCGCCCCTGAGTCCCGAACTCAGTGCGGTGCAAGGACCTCCACCCAAAAACCACCCTGAAAGTCGGTCCAAAAACAGCCAGAACCCATGACAAGAGAGTAACAAGTCTTCCCTACGCCCATACCCAAGTATGTGCTTGGAATAATAAGTTTGTGACCTGCCTAGAACCCAATGCAACGGCCGGTCCTTAACCGACATAAACAGGGAAAAAGTGTAACCAAGCTATGCCCTGTTGGCCGCAGGACACAACCTCTTACACCCACCAATACCCATACCATATCCCTACCCGGTCTCTATTTTTCCTTTCCACCATTTTATCATGAGTGATAATAATCCAGTAATATATTTCCTATCTCTCGCGAGTGATAGACAATCACTCGACTTCTACCGGAGTCCTGTAGCATAGCAATCTACACGGTCCTATCATACTAGTAAGACTCATAGGATAAAGATATAAATATGCAAGTGGGTTTTATTCAACTCCTTAAAACTTAATGCACAAGTATAATTTAAAGTTCAAAAAAGTAAGGGTTATGCATCGGGGCTTGCCTGGGTAAAATATAACCAAAAGTTAGCATTCCATCTTTGTGACATGATCCTTGGCACCATCTTTTTAGCTATTCCAATTGACTCCATGATCCATCATCGTCCCTATTATGATATGCAATGCGATGCAGAGATGATGCAACAGTTAATTAACAAGGCAACAACAACTCTTAACACAGAGTACATACTATGAACTAATAAGCTAGCTCTAATGACAAACATACTAATCCATGTATCAACATCATCAAGACCGGTGTCATTCCCCAACAAGTGTTTAGTTATAAAGTTCCAAGGTGTTTCCTTATTCTATTCTATCGATTTAATCTTTATTCGAAACAGGGCATCATTATCTATCTAGCAAACTAATTATTCTAGAGCTACAAAAATTACAGTGAGCATCTAATAATATTAGTAATTTACTGTAAAATTTTTAGAGTCAACACTACCACCGATTTATCACGAAAATTTCTACAAGTTCACATTTTAACAATACTAAAATTTTTAAAATAATTAGAGCAACCCTGGAAACATTTTAAAACTAGATGAACCAATTATGCTAATAGACAAATCATGATTTTAGGAACTTAACAAAATTGGTTTGGAATTTTTATGATTTTTCTATGATTTACTATGAATTTCCAAGCATTCAGCCGATTATTAAAATTAACAAAACACCGAAAAAGAAAAAGGATCCTTGGGCCCGAAGCGGCCTAGCTCGGCCTGGTCCAGCGGGAAAGGTAGCCTAGGCGGGGCAGGCGTGCGTGGCCCAGGCGCGGTGGCAACAGGCCAGCCCAGCGCGCGTGCGCGAGCGGCCCAGGCGTGACGGCAACAGGCCGGCCCACGCGGTCAGTCAAGGCGGTGGTACAATCGCGAAGAGACCCCTGGGTTTCCCCAAAATTAACTAAGCCCCTATTTGCAAATCTATGAGTCTAGCATTTATGCAAGGTGGACACAGTAAAAAATTCTATTTGCGTTCAAGTCCTTTTCTACCTCAAAACAGAGCATCGAGCCGGGGAGGTACTCCTCATGCTGATGGGGCGGCTCATCGGCGGCGGTGCTGTCGCGGGGCGGCGTGGGGAGGTGCGCGGACAACAACCGAACCTAGGCCTAACCGCGACGTAGACCGAGGCGGGGCACAGCATGATGGCCACGCGCGCCCATCACGGCGGCGCAAATCAGTGGCTCCGGCCGCACGCGTGGGCGGCCACGGCGCATCGAGGGGTGGCGCGCAGACGTCGGTGGCGCCACGAGGTACCGCACAGAGGTGGAACGGCGTGGGGCAACACGGGCCCAGGCACGCTCACACGCACGGTGGCAGGCGAAGGAAGCGGCCACGCTGTGGAGCGCAGCGGGGCCAGAAAAGGAGCGCGAGAGGGCGGCGCTGGCAGGATGGTTCCTCGGCACCGGGTGGCATGGCGCGCTCATGCACGCGGTGGCGGTGGTGGAAGAGGCCACAGCGGGCGCAGTGGGGCAGCGAAAGGAGCCGCAGGGTGTGAGGAGGAGCGAGGCGAGGTGGAGCCGCACGCGGGCTTCAGTGAGCAGGAGGAGAACGGCGGCGTGGGGGGAGCAGGAGGTGGGGCTATTGTCCCATGCTCAAGTACATACTCTGATGCAACCAACTGTGCAAAAGCATAACATTATAGCTTTTAGTTTTGAACTAACATCCACGAGCGCTCTTTGCCTTAATTTCTAAAAGGTCTAAACCCTATCGATTTCAACTAACAAGTATATCATGACCTAGCCCATACTGCATACTAACCCATAGGAGCGAAATACTTAAGCACTATTGAACTGTTTTGCTCAACATAATTTGTCAAAATTGACCTTTCGAACATAAATCCAATTTCTTGTCGACTCAACGAAAGGTTGTAGTTTAAATCTCAGATCCGATTTCTGAGCTATCATATATGCTATTGAATAACTTTTACTCACCAAAACAAGAGTTGCATTTTCATCTACTAAACTTGCACTTCAAATTTCATTAAGTACCAATTACAAGTTATATTTTTCTTTGTTTATAAAAATTGTTTTCATGCTCAATCCAACAGAACAAGCCATTCCCCATTTACTTGCTAGAATCGTTATTGGACATTTTTAAATACTTTTACGCACTAAGTGAATTAACTTAGATATTTAGTTTAGTCCATCAAAGCGAACCACATAAGACTCACTCGTCATTCCACGGATGTTTTTAAAACCCAAAAATTTATTGGCTGATTTCTCTTAGGTCTAAATCTCGGTGCTAAACGAGCTTGTAACACCAGAGGTGTTACAAGCAACCCCCCTAAAAAGAATCTCGTCCCGAGATTCGAAGCAAGAACCAGAAGAGGGGAAACACGATTACATTTCATAGATCTAGGATTACACGAAAGATTACACGACCTCGAATACTAAACCACACGGGGATTTAGAGATACATAGTTATGAGCAACCTAATACAACCAAAGCTTAATCTAGAAGTCGAGATAGACGAGGACAATGGAGAAACAGTAGGAAGATGATTATCCAAAACATGGCATAGGTCCAACAGATCCAGAAACATGAGGCTGAGAAGTTGAACATCGTAAACCCTAAGACCGAACTAACGAACAGTGGACTTGAACTTCTTCGACGAAACCAGATCCCTCTTCTCCTCAGATTACACTATGACCTCTAACTGATGAACCTAGTCCCCTGGATGAGGACTGGATTTCGTAGCTCTACTCCAAACACAAGGGGAGTGGGAATGGAGAAGAAGAGCAAGGACCAAGGGCATCTTATAGTGGCGAACGGAGGTGGGGCGCAACACACCGGAAGTGAAGGCGGTGTGGATGGGATACACAGACGGTTCATGCTATGGGGATAAGGTTGGCCATAGTGCGCTCCATACACGAGCGACAGAGAGGGTAAGGAGATGAGAGGAGAGGGGTTCGCTCAACGAGGTAGGCATGCGGGCGGCCGTGTCCCCAAAAGAAGAAAGAAGGGGGGGTTCGGTATGGGGACGAGGGTGCGGGGTAGAGAGCTAACCGGATATGGGGGAAAGAGAATGCACAGTGCATGAGGACGGCGAGTGCGGCACGATGCCGTGCCCAGGCCAGAACGGGGTGCTAATGGGCCCGACACAGACGGCGTCCGCAGGGCACACAACGAAATAACCCAGCATGCGTAGCGTGGGTGAGCTATGCATAGTGCTTGGGACTTGAGGTCCACGCAGACTTTTACAATCGCTCCCTACTACCCGAGTCTAACTTTCCTTACTACTCTTCTTCTGCTTTTCCTTCCTTGACCACATACATGTTTCATGCAGACTAAGACCATGTCATACGTGCTTCCTCCCAAAACTACCTCCTCTTGTTTACTCTGAGAGAACACTATTTCATCGACCCGTTGTGGATTTCATGTTTGAACACCTAAACATTTCCAAGGAAAATATTTTCTAGCAAAAGCAGTACGGCGATGTAACTTGGTAAAGGTACTTGGTCAACAACCTCGATACCAACACGTGCCGAGCAGCGTCACCATGTGGCTACTATTCCACAGGGGGCCTTGGTTTTGTCGCGGCACCATAAGCTATTAATCAGGCAACTACTACCAACTTACACGCAATGAAGGCGGTGGGGTCATAGACCACAGAGTAAGAGGAGTATTGCAAGGGAAGATTTAGACAACAAGGATTCCCTTCACAACATGGGACAAGGAATTCAAATCCAATGACGGATTTGATCTAAGGAAATTCAAGTGTTCTGCTGGGACATCCATAATTAGTCGATACAGTGTCCTATGTCATCCAATCACGGCTAGTCTGCTGGCATCTGAATGGTAACTTCTCTTGTAACCTACTTAACATTGCCCTTGAAAACTCTAAGCACGTCTCACAAAACTTAAGGGTAGATGGACGCAATAAACACAGTGAAATAAATAAAATGCATATTCCAATGGTCTTATACGGGTACAACATACAGGCACTCAGTCTCCCATTCACGATACATCATTCACCTTCCCTACGGGAGGACGATCTCAACAACTAGGGACGAAAAACAACGGCAAGAGTACAATATTGGAGAATCAGCGACGAAAAGCACAACCAACTACGGTACACCATCCCAAGGCAACTAATCTACTCTAGACTACGCATCTTCATTCCCGGGCTCGGCGAATTCTTCTACCGCCCTGGCTATGGATCTGCCTCCTCTTTAGGTAATGGCTGAGTGAGAGGAATCAAGGGTTCTACTTCTAACACTTCCGAGGGTGGGGGTGCTGGAGGTACTACAACACCGGTTCTTCTTCTTTCTGGCGGGTGGATAGGGATTCCCTCCGTGATCAAGGGATCCTGCCGCTCAGCAGCCAGCGTCCTCCGCTTGGCCCTAGTGACAAGATACGCTTCTCCCAACTGATGGATATGCCGATCTTTAGCCTCCTTCAAAGCTTCTGACATGGCATTCTCCTGTCTCTCTACGGCTACCGCATTGGCATGCGCTTTAGCAAGCTGCACCTGGAGCATCCTGGAGAAGATCTTGGCTCGCTGGAGGCACTTCCTCAGCTCTGAGGCTTGCTAGTCATACTGCTCATTCAGAGCAAGCAGATACGTGGTCAAGTGCACCACAGTTGGACTGTCTTCTTGCGCATCCCGTCCTTGCAATGCCTCCATGAGAGCCCTCCATGCCCATCGATTCTTTTCCGAAGGTGGAAAGAACCTCATGGGGGTACAGGCAATGGGGTCTTCATAGATCTAGCAAAGATACCACAAGGCTTTACGGGCCACAATCTGGTAGGTGTCGATGAAGCGAAACCCGATTGCGGTCACATTCTAGGCTTTAGTGATGTCGGTGAACTCTTCACTCTTCCCAATGTAGATGGTAACCTCACATCGCTCGGTGCCATGCTTGTCATACTCATGGACCTCATACTCAGGACGATCTTTGACTCCGAGCTTTTTGTAGGGTGGCATGTAGGATTTTGGGAAAACCCTCAACGTTCAGGCAGTAACTACTAACACAGGCTCCTACCATTCCTAGCGGTGGTTGCAAGGAAGGACTGAGCGAAAAGCTTGCTCAAAGGAAAAGCTAGACTAGCTAAAGTGCACCGAGTGGTAGTATCAATGGCTAAGCCAGGCCCTGCTTATAAAGGCAGAGCGGCCAGTGGTCCTGGCGTAGTCCACTAGGGCTCCTGCGTGGGATTAGTACGAATGAATCGACCAAAATTCCGTGCGTTCGAGGCGAGCGACGTCCGAGGCCATTAATGACTAGTACGATTGCAGGGAAAGTGTCTGACAAGAGCACAAAAAAGAGTATGGGGAGACGTGAGTCGCGACAGGCATGAACCACGGGCGAACGTGAAGCACGAAGCCACAGTGCAAAAATAACTCCAGAACAGGACGGGTCAGTCGTGCACAATACGACACGCGTGACACCTATGGATGGCATATCCACAAGCAATATAGGCACTACAATGCACAACCAAGATATGCATGAGTGCATGTCCTCTACGTCCTTCCACTATGGCCAACATATAGGACAACCGTTCTTAGATTTTGGTACATCGTTCTCTCCCTGTAGCTAGTCGATACTATCGGACTATGCTCGGGGTTAGTGTACCTACAGAAAACTTGAGTAAGCCTACCTAAGTTAGCAGAGTACCATCTATCCTGGATACATAACCATAGTAATAGGGCTACTTATATAACTTCACATACAAACGTCCTCTTCTTTTTTGAAAAGAATTTGTTGTCAAATTTTAGTTTAGAAATAGGTTCTGAAGCTTTATTTCCTCATTTATGCTCTAATACCACCTGTGGTAGAACCGCCTAATCTAATGCCTCCTATGAGTACTTGTCTTCTATTAGACACTAAGTACTCAAGGGAGAACACCAAATTACGCAGTTCCATCGGGCACACCCTAAGGGAGAACCCAAAAATCCATATTTTCCCATCAGGATCACAAATGAGAGAATAAAGCTTACATCATTCTTAACAATTTCTTATATCACTTTTTATGTAACATCAGAGTATAATATTTACTATTGATAATAGCAGAATATGATCATGTTATCAAAGTTATGAACAATTTAATTTGACAGCGGAATATAAACATGTGATCAGAGTTACAGCGAAAATAACATCTATTCATGACATGATGAAGTATTGATATACATAAACTATGACAATAGATTATAAAATTTCCATTTATAAAAACATTTAGTGAGGGTTATAGATAAATACTATGATCACAGCGTAAAGGAATTTCCTCTGAACCCACCAGGAGGAATCCACACACAAGAGTCAGCTCTAGCATCCGCCTATCACCTGCAACAGGGGGAAATAAAACCCTGAGTACTCAATTGTACCCAGTAAGACTTACCCAACAAGAGAAAAGAAAAGACTCTAAGGATATGCAAGGTTATCTAGCTTGCGGGTTTATTGTATCTGTAGGAAGCATTAATAAAAGTACGCCCTTATATTCGATTTTATTAGCAGTCAACATTGGTTAATTAACTAACCATTCTATGTAAACACATGTACTACTTTCAAGCAGGTGGTAAGCAATCAGAATCCTTATACCATCTTTCATCTTTCAGTTCTTACTACGTTGCTACCGTAGACAAGTCGTACCGATACGGCGGCGATTCATGAATCAATGAGCCCAGCTGGGTACCCCGAAACATACGCCCCACTTGTACACCAGGCACAAGCAGGACCAACCCACTACCCTCCTATCATGAGGTCCAGGTCCCCGTCCAAACATAGACTCCAAGCCCCCGCCTCTGAGTCTCGGACTCAGTGCGGTGCAAGGACCTCCACCCAAAAACCACTCTGAAAGTTGGTCCGGAAAGAGCCGAAACCCATGATAAGAGAGTAACAAGTCTTCCCTACGCCCATACCTAAGTATGTGCTTGGGATAATAAGTCTGTGACCTGCCTAGAACCCAATGCAACAGCCGGTCCTTAACCGACACAGACAGGGAAAAAGTGTAACCAAGCTATGCCCTGTTGGCCGCAGGACACAACCTCTTACACCCACCAATACCCATACCATATCCCTACCTAGTCTCTATTTTTCCTTTCCACCATTTTATCATGAGTGATAATAATCTCGTAATATATTTCCTATCTCTCACGAGTGACAGGCAATCACTCAACTTCTACCGGAGTCCTGTAGCATAGTAATGTACATGGTCCTGTCACACTAGTAAGACTTATAGAATAAAGATATATATATATATATATATATATATATATATATATATATATATATATATGCAAGTGGGTTTCATTCAACTCCTTAAAACTTAATGCACAAGTATAATTTAAAGTGTAGAAAAGTAGGGGTTATGCACCGGGGCTTGCCTGGGTAAAATATAACCAAAAGTTAGCATTCCATCTTCGTGACATGATCCCTGGCACCATCTTTTTAGCTATTCCAATTGACTCCACGATCCATCATTGTCCCTATTATGGTATGCAATGCGATGCAGAGATGATGCAACAGTTAATTAACAAGGCAACAACAACTCTTAACACAGAGTACATACTACAAACTAACAAGCTAGCTCTAATGACTAATGTACTATTCCATGTATCAACATTGTCAAGACAGGTGTCATTTCCCAACAAGTGTTTAGTTACAAAGTTCCAAGGTGTTTCCTTATTCTATTCTATCGATTTAATCTTTATTCGAAATAGGGCATCATTATCTATCTAGCAAACTAATTATTTTGGAGCTACAAAAATTACAGTGAACAGCTAATAATATTAGTAATTTACTGTGAAATTTTTAGAGTCAACACTATCACCAATTTAACATAGAAATTTCTACAAGTTCACATTTTAACAATACAAAACATTTTAAAATAATTAGAGCAACCCTAGAAATATTTTAAAACTAGATGAACCAATTACGCTAATAGATAGATCATGATTTTAGGAACTTAACAAAATTGATTTGGCATTTTTATGAAATTTCTATGATTTACTATGAATTTCCAAGCATTCAGCCGATTATTAAAATTAATAAAACACCGAAAAAGAAAAAGGATCCTTGGGCCTAAAGCGGCCTAGCTCGGCCTGGTCCAGCGGGAAAGGCAGCCCAGGCTAGGCGGGCGTGCGCGGCCAGGCGAGCGGCCCAGGCGCGGCGGCAACAGGCCGGCCCAGCACGCGGGCACGAGCGGCCTAGGCGCGGCGGCAACAGGCCAGCCCACGCGGCTAGTCAAGGTGGCGGTACAATCACGAAGGGGCCACTGGGTTTCCTCGAAATTAACTAAGCCCCTATTTGCAAATCTATGAGTCTAGCATTTATGCAAAGTGGACACAGTAAAAATTTCTATTTGTGTTCAAGTGCTTTTCTACCTCAAAACAGAGCATCAAGTCAGGGAGGTACTCCACCGGCCGATGGGGTGGCTCATCGACGGCGGTGCTGTTGCGGGGCAGCGTGGGGAGGTGCGCGGACCACGACCGGACCCAGGCCTAGCCGCGACATAGACCGAGGCGGGGCACAGCACGACGGCCACGCGCGCCCATCATGGCGGCGCAAATCGGTGGCTTCGGCCGCACGCGTGGGCAGCCATGGCGCACCGAGGGGTGGCGCGGGGTGACACGGGGCTAGGTGTGCTCACACGCACGGCAACAGGCGAAGGAAGCGGCCACGCTGTGGAGCGTAGCGGGGTCGGAAAAGGAGCGCGGTAGTGCGGCACTAGCAGGACGGCTCCTCGGCACCGGGCAGCATGGCGCGCTCACGTGCGCGGTGGCAGCGGTGGAAGCGGCCACAGCGGGTGCTGCGAGGCAGCGCAAGGAGCCACGGGGTGCGAGGAGGAGCGAGGCGAGGTGGAGCCGTGCGCGGGCTTCGTTGAGCGGGAGGAGAGCGACGGTGTGGGGGGAGCAGGAGGTGGGGCTGTGGTCCAGCGCGGGCCGTGAGGACTTGCGCGCGCTCGCACGCACACGCGAAGGCCGGGCGACGGTAGGGGCGGCAACAGCGGGTACTTGGCTCGGCCGAGGCAAGCAACAGAGGTAGAGACCGAGAAAGAGAAACTGCAGGGCGAATGCAGTACGCAGCAGCCGTAGCTCGGGTAGGTGGCATGAACGACCGAGAACGTGCGGGACGAGGTAGTTGGGGTGAGCAGCCGAGATCGTTCGCTACAGTTGCCAGTTCACGAACAGAGCGCCAACGACACGTCTCCAACGCATTCTAGCGAAGTTCGGTTAATTTTAGAGTGAGCGTCGTAACCCCTAACGCAACTATGACATGTCCCATGCTCAAGTACTTACTCCGATGCAACCAACTATGCAAAAGCATAACATTATAGCTTTTAGTTTTGAACTAATATACTCTTTGCCTTAATTTCTAAAAGGTCTAAACCCTGTCGATTTCAACTAACAAGTATATCATGACCTAGCCCATACTGCATACTAACTCATAGGAGCGAAATACTTAAGCACTATTGAACTATTTTGCTCAACATAATTTGCCAAAATTGACCTTTCGAACATAAATCCAATTTCTCGCCGACTCAATGAAAGGTTCTAGTTTAAATCTCGGATCCGATTTCTGAGCTATCATATATACTATTGAATAACTTTTACTCACCAAAACAAGAGTTACATTTTCATCTACTAAACTTGCACTTCAAATTTCATTAAGTACCAATTACAAGTTATATTTTTCTTTGTTTATAAAAATTGTTTTCATGCTCAATCTAACAAAACAAGCCATTCGCCATTTACTTGCTAGAATCGTTATCGGACATTTTTAAATACTTTTACGCACTAAGTGAATTAACTCAGATATTTAGTTTAGTCCATCAAAGCGAACCACATAAGACTCACTCGTCATTCCACGTATGTTTTTAAAAACCTAAAAATTTATTAGCTGATTTCTCTTAGATCCAAATCTCGGTGCTAAACGACCTCGTAACACCAGAGGTGTTACACTGATCTTGGGCAGCACGTCTAGGGTCTTAATACGCGCATGTCAGATGATGTCGGTAAGCTTTCAGACTTCTTTTCTTTGACCCTACTTCAAGATTCATTCTTCATCTTCCAGCAGGCTCGGGGACTAAGTGGCCAAACGTGTTCCATCGGAAACATATCGGTTGCAAACCATTTTGGATGTTGCTAGAGCGTGCGCGCGTAGGATTTCAACTTCCAGTGTGCATACCTCTGTAGCATAGATTTGAGTCGCAAAAAAAAACTCAGCAGCTCTCTCTTCCCCGACTATGGCGCCCTCACCCCGCCGCCACCCCGCCGCGATGAGCTAGGGTTTTGTCGGCGAAACCCTAGCTCGCACACCGATGAGGTGCTCATCGGAGAAAGAGAAAGAGAGAGAGAGAGAGAGAGAGAGAGAGAGAGAGAGAGGTGGGGGGCGTGCGGTGGGGAGGAACGAGTGGAGCGTGCGTGTCTAGTGGAGGCCGTGCGGGAGGGTGCACAGAGGCTGTATGGGTGGGTGTGCGTGCAGAACGAGTGGAGCGTGCGCGCTCTTTACTTAGCATTTTCCAACCATTTTTGGATGGGAGTGGACATGAAAAAACTCTTAAAAAGACTTGTTACATGTACTGTACCTCGGGAACAAATTAACAAAATCGGCCGGCCTTCCATTTTCTTTTAGCTTTAGGGCTTGTTTGGATCAATTAGCTACTAATAATTTGCTAGCTAATAGGTCACAACTATTATTAGCTGTTATTTGCTACTTTAGTTCAACTAGTGAAATAGTTGTTAGTTGAGTATTAAGCTAACAATTAGCTAAACTATTAACTAGACCTGTTTGGATAAGGAACTAATTATTAGCAGCCAACTACTATCTGCTTGATCCAAACAGGACCTTAGTTACTTAAGGTCCATAGTCTATCTCCAGTTGTGCTAAGTGTGTTGTTCAAGTTGTTAGTAGAGTTAGTGTTAGAGTGAATGAAGCTGGTAGTTTGGTCTTTTCGACTGAGTTGTTGCCTCGTGCGCTAGAAGTTGTGTAAAGTTTTAGTAGTTGGCCTTTGTGCTTGAGCTATTGGTCTTTGTATCCTAGTCGGTGGTTTTTCGATCCAATTGTTTATATATTTCTTTTAATAAAAATTACGGCAAAGTTTTAACCGTCGTCCTTTAAAAGAAATAGGGTGTGCATCTACCTAGGTACTTGGTCAAAAGAAGTTAAGGTAGATAAATCCATACAAAAATCACAAATTCTGGACGATGCCTTGTCACGGCAGTAGTTAAGCTACGTAGCTATCGTGTTTAACCTTACATTTCTTGCTTTGTTAGGACCTGGCAAGTCTGTATTTGTGTGGTATGGGACCATCACGGTAGTAGAAAAGAGTCAATTATCAGGCAAATTCGTGTGCCCTACATCTCAAATTTCCAGGACGAAGTACGTACCCACTGCACAGACAATAGTTCCTGTTTAGCATTTAAGGTCCCATTTAGATTGTAAGTTTTTTCACTCTCTCTTCACCACATCAAATCTTTGGACATATGCATGGAGTATTAAATATAGATAAAAAAAATAACTAATTACACAGTTTGATTGTAAATTACGAGACGAATCTTTTAAGCCTAGTTAGACCATAATTTGACAATAATTATTAAATACAATCAAAAATACTACAGTACCAAATACTGATTCCTAACCTCAACCTAAACCCAGCACTAAAGAAGTTGCGGTTACGTTGAGAGAGTTTTTGCACCGAAAACGACGCCTTGCATCGAATAGTAGTGTCCCACGTCCCGTCGATATTTCACAGCCTGTTTGGGAGGCCGTATCGTATCGTGGATTATTTACTGCTGACTGGTTTAGTGTGAAAGAAAAACATTGTTTCCGGCTAGAAATTTACGATCGTTTACGAGCAAGCGAACAGGCTGTCAGTCCGTGAACCGGTGGACGTCACTCTGAAACGTTACACATGGTCTCCTGCTGGTTGGTGGGCAGGAGAGGAGAGGGCTTGGGCCATGTTTAGCCCTGGTTTAGTTCACGAAAAGTTTTTCTAGAAAATGCTATAGTATCTATCATATCGAATCTTGTGATACATATATAGAGTATTAAATATAGACGAAAAAAATTAATTACACAGTTTAGTTGAAAATTACGACACGAACGTTTTGAGCCTAATTAGTCCATAATTGAACACTAATTGCCAAATAAAAACGAAAATGCTACACTACCCAAATTTTCAACTTTTCACCAACTAAACACGGGCTTAGTTCCCCAAATTCTTGAATTTAGCACTATGCAAAAAGAAGATTCCCGTCACATCAAACTTGCGGTACATGCATGAAGTACTAAATGTAGACAAAATCAAAAACTAATTGCACAGTTTGATTATACTTTGCGAGACAAACGTTTTGAGTCTAATTAGTTAATATTTGAACAATTATTACCAAATACAAAAAAAAATGCTACATCACGCTACATTGCGCTACAGTATATTTGGCGGCGCCTACTTATTCCCCGTACATCTAGTTGGTGCGGTGTTTATGGCTCGTTTAATTTCAGGGCTTATCTATGCCAACCCAAAAGCTAAAGCTAGGATGACTTTTATATTCATTTTAAAGATGTTAACTAAGGTACCGTTTAGTTCCACTCTAAAATATCAAAATTTTCAAGATTCCTCGTCACATCGAATCTTTGGACGCAGACATGAAGCATTAAATATAAATAAAAAATAAAACTAATTACACAGTTTAGACGAAATCCACGAGATGAATCTTTTAAGCCTAATTAGACTATGATTGGACACTAATTGCCAAATAACAACGAAAACTGCTACAGTATCATTTTGCCAAATTTTTTGGCATCTAAACGGGGCCTAAGGAAAATGCTAACATAATATTGGAATAAAAAAGATAGAGACAAAAAAATGGTCACCTAGACAAGAAACTATTACACTGTTCCTCAGCAAGCTGTTCCTCGCAGCTGCTGTTTTTGGCTCAAGGAAACACCCTCTATGTCTAAAGGCAAAAACCAAGATACGAAAGACGTAATAGGTGGATAACGAAGAGAGAAGACATGTAAATTATGGTTAAAAAAACTTATTTTGAAGACACTATACATTAGAATATAATTTCGACATGTATGTCTATATGATATCTTAGAAATTTTTTATCTACCGGGCGGTGCTAACTACGTACTTCCTCTGCTGTAAGATTAAAATAAACATATTTCTAGCATTTGAAATTTATTCTAAAAAAAGTGCACTTTTAAGTATGGTCCACCTAGTTGTAGCATACATTTTTTATTTTAGCCCTTCGGCTGGCAGGAAAAACGGCTGATGCTGATGTTCATACTGATTTGTTGTGAGAGGAACACTGTTACTTCATTGAAACGGTACGGCTGATAAGTTGAAGCGAACATGGCCTTTATCTATTTCTAAAGTGCAATCATTACATGTTGAGATAGCTTTTGATAAGAGTAAAGTATGTAGTTTTCATATAACATTGATTTGTAACCAAAAAATCCTACGAGTGTATTTATGTTGAGACCGAAGATGTATTCTCTCCGTTTTCTTTGACCATCAGTTTAAAAAATATTAGATAAGTTCCTAACATAATATTTATATTTTTGGATTCACCATAAGACATATTTCATATCTATAATTCAAATGCTATAAAACTATAATATTTTTAAAAAATAAATGGTCAAAAATAGTAATGTTTGATTTTGAAGAAAACAGTAATACTCCCTCCAGATTGGTAAAGAAAGTTATTTTGGACAAGGTTTGAGTCAAATATTAGGAATATAAATTATAAATAACTTTTAAGGTATTGAGTTTGAAAATATGAAAACCATATGAATAGATTTGTCTTGAAAAATACTTTCATAAAAATATACATATATTACTTTTTAATCTATATTCTTATAGAAACCAGAAGTGAAAATTATGCTTTGAAGACCGTATCGCTATTAAAATGAGTTCTTTTACCGAGGAGTATTTGTTTGGCCGGCACGGACAGCGCATCCGCTCCGTGCCTACTGGCTAGCTAGCCTAGCATACGTACTACGTACACGGGAGTACACTTCTGGACGCGAGGTGCTGACGGGCCCACATGATTCGTGCAATAGCAACATGCAGACCGACCGATGCAACGGAGGACGCTGATTCAGTTCACACTAGTAGCTACGAGCCAGCGTAGCTGGGCGCATGTCAATATGATGTCGTGCGTGCACGTACCTGTGCGGCCACGAATCCACGACGGCGACGGCGACCAGAGAGCCTCGTCCCGTCCCGTCCAGATCCGGCGCGGAGAGCGACCGCTGCCCCGCGTGGGTGGGCATGCATGACCCCGGCACGGCGCACCACGCGCGTCCTGTCGGTCGCCGGCCGGACGCGGGTCAAACCCGCTCCGGCGAGGCCTCACCCGGGCCACCGGTAAGGAGCGAGCGAGCCGCACAACGCAGGCCAGCGCGCGTGCTGCTCTCCTTGACCCTGACTCGGTCAGTCTTCCCAGCCCCGACACGAATACAAATAACTGGTGGCTCATTACTCTGTAGTTTTAAATTATAAAATATTTTGACTTATATACTTAGATATACATTGTACTTAGAAATAGTTAAAATAATATATCTAAACTAAAACGTTTTATAATCAGAAACGTAGGGAGTACTATAGAAAAATAATAGCAATATTGCTATTGTTTTTCTAGAAACTTAGGGCCTCTTTAACACGGCTTATGTCGGCTTCGGCTTCATCTATTTTGCGCAAATCGATACACTGTAGCGTGAAACCGTTTCGTAAGCCGGGGTTAAAATGAACTAGGAGCCGGAAAAAGCCAGTTTTTTTGGCTTCACCAGCTTTGACTTCACCGGTGAAGCCGTTTTGGATGAGCCGTGCCAAATGGGGCTTTAGTCACAAAAAGCTAAGCCCTGTTCGCTTAAACTTATCAGTTATACCGTTTCAACGAAATAACAATATTTTTCTCTCACAGCAAATCAACATCAGCATCAGCATCAGCCGTTTTTCCAGCCAGCTGAACAGGGCCTAAAATTATAGCGGCTAAGTTTTAGATCATAGGATCCAAATAAGACATTAGGACATCAGGCTTAATTAGAGCAGGCCTGAAGATGAAACACCTTGCACTCCGTTTACGAATATGGATGAGTCATATATATACAGCTAATTGTCGTGAAGATAACATGATCAATAAACTTAAAAAGGTACATAACTATTGCTCACTTGTGCTATACGATAAGTCATGTTGTTTCATCCATCACTCATTGCTCACTTCTGCTTTACATTAAGGTCCTATTTAACACGGCTTCAAACAACAATTTTAACTCTTTACTATAATATCCAAAGGAGCCGCAACTTTGTGAAATAAAAGATAGTGGTTTCATATGCTTTTAATTTGTTTCGAGAGGAGAAATAAAATAGTTTATTACTATATTATACGGAGGACCCGAAGTCGATGGGAGCTCCACCAAAGACAGAGAGCCTAAAAGTACTCCTGACGCTATACAGTATAACATATGCGCCTACAACATACACGTACACTCATCTCTATGAACACACGAACGTAAACCTTACCCCTATAAGCACCTCCAAAGGACTAAGCCGCTTGATCTCGAGATTCATGAAGTCATCACAGACGCCTCGCTTCGTAAAATCCTAGAGTAAATCTAGGAAAATAAGAGCACCTGAAATAAGTAACATTACTGTAGCATGAACGAAAATTCTCTAGTGAGGATGTCCATCCAGTCATATCCATCCAGACTCCCATGTTCTCGGGCCTACGTAGCCATCCGGACCAACAGGCCTGCTCTGCTTCATCTTAAGTGTTTCACACTTTCTTAAAAAAAAGACAGCGACATTTTCCTTTCCCCACCGTCGCACACATGCGACCGCCGTCCCCATCCACCATGCGTCTTCTCTAGTCCGGCGGCCTTCTCTAGCTCGCGTTCTCCAGCGTGGGTGCGCCGCACCCGGCCCCCATCCGCGCTCCTCTGCGCCCGTGCCACGCCCCCATCCACCTCGCGCCGTCGCGGCCATGGCGTGCTCTGCGGCCGGCCGAACATACCACGGCAGGAAAGGGAGGCCTGCGCCTGCGCCTGAGTATATGTTGGGTAGCTCTCGATGTCCCTTAGACTCGAGCTTGCTGGCTACCACAGTTCCACACTAGGTAGGCCATAGTCACCGGCGGCGCTGTGTTTTATGTGTTTCAGCAATTTTCAGATTTATGTTTCAAGTGTTTCGTCTGGATGTTACAAAAGTAAATCTGTGATATTGCATATGTTGCAATGACAATGTACGCATGTTGTAGGCCTATGTTTCAAGTGTTTTAGATGTTTCAAACGTATGTTTCAAGTGCTCCATTTGGATGTTGCATATGTTGTCATTGCTCTACCCACATGTTTCAAGTGTATATTTAAGTGTTTCATATGTTTTATACTTATATTGGAAATGTTTTATCTGTATGCTGCAAAAGTAGATTTTGATGTTGCATAGGTTGCTATGCCTATACACGCATGTTTCAAGTGTTTCATTTGTTTCAAACGTATGTTGTAAATATTTTATCTGGATATTTTAAAAGTAGATCGAGATGTTGCACGACGCGATGGCTGGTGAACAGCGCCCTGTCGCTGCTGCTGGGACGTAGCCGTGGGTCAACCCACGTGGATATTCCCCGCGCGGGCGTGGGGTAGGCGCGGGGATGCGGGCGCTGGCGCTGGGCGGCATGGGTGTTGGACGGGATGCAAACACAGATTTCCCGTGTTGAGCGGGACGCGGGACACAGGTGTGAGAGCCGCGTCCTGACGCGATATCCCGTCCGGACATCCGGACGATACGCCTTCCGTAGCATTAAACTCATGTTAGGACCTGTAAAAAAAAACCTCGTTAGGAATTGCACCACCCACGCCTTTGCTCATGCGCTATTTACTTTATGACAAGTGGGCCAGCCACGCCATGATGACAAGTGGGCCAGCCACGCGCAGTTACGGCGCCACCCCCCGCCACGGGACACGAGCCAAGAACCGGTAGGTGGCGCCAACGACTCGTCGTCGTCGTATCCGCGGGCCGGTTCCCGTTCCTCCCGCGAATGCGATACCCCGATCCCCGCCCTGCTCCCCGTTCTAGATTAATCGCCTTTAATTATTCCCTCGGGCCTCGGCTCGCGTGTTAATCCACAGATTAAACTCCCACCTGCCCCTCGTCGTCCTTGACACACTGCACGAGTGCCGGGCGCAGAGCCATTCTCGCCCTCGCCTCCGCGGACGAACTAATTGCCGGCTCGGTCCAAGTTTAGCGCGTCAGACCCTTCGCTCCCCAATCTCAGAGGAATGGAGGTGGAGGCGGCGGGGCCGGATAAGCTGGAGCCTCCTCCCTCGCCGGTGGAGGGGGCCGGCGAGAATGGCGCGGCCACCAAGCTGCAGAAGGTGTACCGCAGCTACCGGACCCGGCGGAAGCTCGCCGACTCCGCCGTCGTCGTCGAGGAGCTCTGGTATGGTATCTTCTTCGGATCCTTTTCCTCTTCTTCTCCATGGCCCATGCCTCTGGTGTGGTTTCCTCCCCTCTGTCCGGAGCGGCGGCATGCGCCCCCCTTTGGTCTTCTTGGGGATTGGCTGTTCCCTGGCTCTTGCTGGATCATGTGTTGTTCCGTTCCATCATCGAAAGGGCCCTCCTTTGGTTCTTGGAGATTTTGGTGTCCCAGGAAAAAAAAATGCCTGAATTTGGCTCTTCTTGATGTTTATTTACGTTACGGGTGTCGGAAATCGGTTACAGTTACAAAAGAGCTCCCCCCCCCCCCCCCCCTGAGGTGGAGTTTTGATTGAGACTGATAGGATTTGTGGTTGGGATGATGAATGAAGGTGGCAGGCGCTGGACTACGCGCGCCTGGAGCACAGCACCGTCTCCTTCTTCGACGAGCCCAAGCCGGAGACCGCCGCCTCGCGCTGGAACCGCATCAGCCTCAACGCGTCCAAGGTCCCAACTCCCAACTGCTACCACTACCAGAGAAAAAGTCCCTCGTGTTCACCAGAAACCAATTTGCTTCAGACTTCTTCAGTCCTCTGTTGCTCATGTCACTGGCTTGCATTGCAACAGGTGGGTCAGGGTTTATCCAGAGACGCCAAGGCCCTCAAGCTGGCTTTTCAGCACTGGATCGAAGCTGTGAGTACATAACCGTACTAATAATCCACTAGTACTGCCTTTTAGTTTAGTAGTATTGCTTTGGATTTTTTTTTTGGGTGCTGTTCCTATATGTGTGTGAAAAGAGGCTGCTTTACATTATCACTTGACTTGGACATTACTGCTTTAGCCATGTGTGGATCATAAAAATGTCCACCTGTTCAGCTCTTAAAAGTTACTGTATGTCCGTTTCTTGATACAGTGGTAGTCAGTTGTTTGCAACACTAGGATGCAATGGAACCTTTATAGCTGTATTCATTTGTTCTGTGTAGATCGACCCGCGGCATAGATATGGGCACAACCTGCACTTCTACTATGATGAATGGTGCAAAAGCCAAGCTGGCCAGCCATTCTTCTATTGGTAAGAACCTCACTGCAACTTCCAGGAGCCATAATCACATTGGCAAATTCTGCTGTTTGAACAAAGTAGCGCAATCGGCACAACTGATGGAAAAGAGATGTACATATTCAAATGTCTACTCATTCCAGAGATTTCAGTTACCATAGGAATGTCTGTTCATACCTGGAATTTCAGTTATCAGTTTGAGGGCACAACCATTTAAGTTAGTATTTGTGCATATGTAGGCTTGATGTTGGAGAGGGAAAGGATCTAGACCTTCCTGAATGTCCAAGAGCTTTGCTCAAGAAGCAATGCATTATGTATCTTGGTCCGTAAGATATGTTCCACCAACGGCTACCTGTCTTTATTTAGAGCCAGTGACATATATCCTTGCTGAAAATTTTCTGTGAAGAGCAGTAAGATGGCTTGACTCACTTCATCCACAAAATCTCATGTCGGTGTCATAAAACTTTCCTTTGTTGATTTTATTTTTTGAACGAACCTTTTGTTGATTTTATCACTATCTTTTCAAAAAAAACTTTTCTCCAAGTTTGCCTTTAATTTTTTTATCAAATAAAACATGTATCTTTCATCTTCTAGTTACTACATAAAATTGTTTTATATATGAACTGCATTTGATGTAGCCTCAAGTCTGAATTATTGTTACATCTGAAATATGAATGGAATCCAGTCACACCCTGGCCTGCTATTATTCACATTATATTTCATTTGTTCATGAATCTGGATGACTAATAAAACTACAGTTGCTTTTTGCAACGTTAAACATAGTTAACAACAGGAAAAGGGGTTTGTTTTAAGTTTTAACAGACTCTTTGGATGACTAATAAAACTACATTTGTCCATTGTTTTGCAGCAAGAGCGTGAGCACTATGAATACATCATTAACGAGGGAAAAGTTATCCATAAACAGTCTGGAGAACCACTTGATACAAGGGGTCCTAACGGGACTAAATGGATATTTGTTATGAGTACAGCAAAAAAACTTTATGCTGGCAAGGTAATTTGTCTACTTTTACTGTCGTACAATGACTTCGCAGTTTCGCACTCTGCTGAAACAATATTATATCTTTGTTGCATTTCGCTACTTTACTTCTGCTAAACCTATTTCTATATATTCATCAGAAGCAGAGAGGCGTATTCCAGCACTCCAGCTTTTTGGCAGGAGGTGCAACTATAGCTGCTGGGAGATTTACTGCAGAAAATGGAGTGATCAAGGTATTCTTTTTAGCAACCACTGCCTATTGGAATGTTTGTTTTATATCACGGTATTTTACTTTCATGGTATTCCTGCTTGTGCTATTGTTACCTTTGATCAAAGAGCCTTTTACCTGTATGGCCCTAGAAAAAATGCATCTTCCTTGTGTGGCCCTATTTTTTTTGAACTTACCTGTATGGCCCCGAAACGAAATTTCCTTCCTTCTATGGCCTTCCGTCCGTTTTGAGCACTTGACGGTGTTAAGTCAAGGGTAAAATGACCATTTTACCCCTGGCAAAAAAAATAAAATGCAGAGTTTTGTTTGTCTCTTGTACATTTGGAGTAATGTTACGCAAATAAATTCACACATAACAATACATAATAACACACATAATCAAGTACACAAATATATTGCAATAAAATGAGCTTATCAAATGCATAAAAAATTACACAAATGCATTGCAATTAACCATAGTTTCAGTCTCACATAAATTTGGTCTCACATAATTAAAGTCACACATATTAAAAGTGTAATTTCAAACATACATTGGTCTCACATACAACAAGCTTGAATCGGGCTATTGCTAGACTCCACTATTGTGCGTTCATTAAAATTTCATTAATCATTTAACAAGGACGAGTTCACTAGAACATAGCACTGCCACCGGCAACACAAACAAGTTTTCAAAAAAAAAGAAACACAAATGACACGCAGCACTGGCATATACAAGCATGCGGATTCTTCATCTTGTCGTCCTTCAGGCCGCGGTCACCTCCTCCACGAGCCGCTGGAACTCGGCGTGAACCGGAACGAGCGGTGCAGGAGCTGGGAGTCCGAGTCCTCCCCGTCGTCCTCGTCGTCGTCCTCATCGTCGTCAGTGATCTGCGCAAACTCGTGGTGCGGGAAGTAGACCTGTGGAGCGGCGGGTGTATGCGAGGGGAGGGGCAGTGGTCGAGGGCGGTGGGAGGCGGCAATGGGAGGCCGCGCGCCCTCTCGCCCCACGAAGTTGGCCGAATTGCATGGCGCCGACACGCCGAACATGCGGTGGTTGATGGCGACCATGACACGAAGCCGCCACACTTGAACTTGGTCACCTTGCATGTCCATGGATCGATCGCCCATTGTTATTAACTCCGTCCATCGATCCGGGAGAGGCGAAGCGGCAAATAGTACTTACAGGCCGCAAGCTGCGGCATCTCGAGTATGTTCTGGTGCCGAGGACGCCAGACGTCGAGCTCGCCGAGCACGGAGGGGTCGGGGTCGGGGTTGGGGTCGGTGGCGTCGCCGATGTCCGCCATGGCGCGATCGCCTCGGCCTCCACGAACCTGGCGCCTTCGCGCGTCTTCATCAACGACCAGCTTCCTTCGCGCTGATCGAGATCGCCGGCCGCCAATGAAGCGGGTAGTAGTGGGACGAGCACCTTCGCCGATGACTCCCTAAGACGTCGCAGCGCCGATTCCGTCGCCGGCGCGCCGTCGCCATCTGGCAAGCGAGACACGGTGCGCACGATGACGGCGATGTTCTGGTCCAGGTTAGAGAGGTAGTAGAGGCCGGTGGGCATCTCCTCCGCCGGCGGCACCAGCGACGGCTCCCCCTGCTGCTCGATGCGCAGCTCGAACACACCCTACAGGAGATCCCGGGGCCGGAGATCCCGGCGGTGGCCCCTGGCCGGTGGCGGCAGCGCCCTGGCCGGCTGCGGCGGCGTTGGAGTCCTCCCCCATCCTTGGTCTCGTGTGTTTCCGCCCGCTCGGTGTCGGTCTGGATCGGATGCCGTGGAATTGACAGAAACACAGAAGGGCAATTTAGACATTTCTCTTATCAACCAGTGGCAAACTAACAGAGTACCCTAACAGACTTGACAGAAGGCCATAGAAGAAATAAAATTTCATATCAGAGCAAGTTCAAAAAAAATAAGGTCACACAGGGAAGATGTATTTTTTTCAGGGCCATACAGGTAAAAAGCTCTTGATCAAAATGTTTTATTTGTGTCATTCACTGTGTGTGATCCTCCAAACCATTCTTTGCTGTTCCATGGGCTACCATGAATAACTATTTTTGACAATCCATTCTAAATGGCAAATATGAAATATAAACCAGAACATTAATATCCATGCACAGAATTTTTTTGGCACAATTCTTTTGGCAGTATATCAGAAACTATAGTTTCTGAATGTCCAATACACATCAGATATCTACTTATCTTGATTCAACCACTGTGCGAGTTGATGTGGACTCAGATGACTATGTCGCATCCTTCTATTTTTGAGCTATGCAGCATATAATAATATCATTTGGTTACTTTGATTACGTCATTTTAGTGTACGTTTTCATCAGTGCATTTGGTTTAATTTTTCTATTTGTTCTGGATTAAGTCCATCTGGGCGTACAGCGGTCACTACAAACCTAGTGCAGAGAACCTCCACAATATCATGAACTTACTTGAAGAGAATGGAGTTGACCTCAAAGAAGTTGAGGTACACTATCTTAAACATTAACAGTTGAAATTATGCTCATGCCACCAAATGGTAGATGGTTTCATTTAGTGAGCTTTGTTTTTGGTTGCAGGTGCGCTCATCCACCAGAGAAGACTACAACGAAGATCCAGTGCCTAATGACTCACAGAAGTTTACTTCAGCTATCATGGAACCAGATCTTCCACAAGTGGTTCCCCCTCCAAACACCACAGAAGGCAATGAAGGAGACAACGCTCCTGAAGAACAAGCCAGGCCAACCTACCAAAGGACCTTATCGGGTGGTCTGCAAAGCCCTAGAGCCACCGAAGTCCCCCAGAAGGCGATTCTCGAGAGGATGAAATCCAAGAGCGAGTCCAAGTCCTATCAGCTCGGGCACAGGCTGTCCCTTAAATGGAGCACTGGGGCTGGTCCGAGAATTGGATGTGTCAAGGACTACCCAATGGAGCTCGGATGCAGGCACTGGAGATGGTGGATCTGTCGCCAAGGGCATCAACTCTGTCAGCGTCAAGGAAACTGCCTCCTTTGTCCCCCACTAAAGTCACATCGCCAACATCACCGCTTGCGTCAATTCAGGCCTCCCTGCCCCAGCCAAGTTAGGAACTTAGAGTAGCTTATTATGCCACATAAATAGCACGAAACCATGCTTTTCAGCTGGCCAGTTACTGCTATTCTGGAATATCATTTTCAGCACTGCAAAGATCACATGCCTGGTTTGTCCATGCTGCTTCTCCGCTGTCCTGTGGTTCCATTCAGAGAAGCACAGTGCAATGTTCTCCAACTGAAATAGGCTATGGGCAGAATCTGTCACATTTCAGATATGATAGCTTTGAAGCAGATGTGATAGTATGTTTCATTACCGTGGTTAAGGCATTACATGTGTCAATGTTCTCCAACTGAAATAGGCTATGGGCAGAATCTGTCACATTTCAGATATGATAGCTTTGAAGCAGATGTGATAGTATGTTTCATTACCGTGGTTAAGGCATTACATGTGTCAGTCCTCAGAGCTCAGCAGTAGTCTGCTGGCCATCAGACCCAGAGCTCAGCAGTAGTCTGCTGGCCATCAGATAAAACCGCTATGCATTCATCAAGAACAAGGTGTATACTCTCAAGTCAGCACACCAGTATAGCAGCCTTAGCATAACATGATGTATTTTGCCTGTTTTGCATTGACCATTGAGAATTCTTCAGGGGTCCTCAGACCTCAGCAAACACAGGTAGCTGCAGAGTGAGAGCCTTTGTGCTGAGCCCATCATTGCAGACGGGCCTAGGAATCATTTCTTTTCTTTCCAAAGATGGGCCTCGCTAGAAGTTTTCTCTTCCCCTCGGAATTCTTTTTTTTTAACGCAATGGTAGGAGCTCTGCCTTTTAATTAAGATAGAAAAAGATTGTTTATGTACAAGCCATGACACTCCAGATGAGGGTTTTAATCCCCCCGACGCAGGTAAAGTGGGGGGAAACACACACCCCAATGGAGGGAACAACAGCTAAACATAAGCGAGCGCTCTCTTCCTTTGCTCTATGTCTTCCTTTATCCCTGCGGCACCGTTTCTATTTTGTTGTCGAAAATTCTCCTATTTCTCTCTTTCCAAATATTCCAAAAGGTGTAGATAACTACCCCGTTTAGTCGTCTACGTTCAGATTTTGGCACTTTCCTTGCCACCTCTTCCCACCATGTCCTGATATGGATGGGGTCTGCCTAGGGTTGTTGCAGGTGAGTGAAGTTTTTTCAAGAGAGGATCTGACCCCAAACCGTCTTAGCAAAAGGGTAACATAGGCATAGGTGGAGGCTGGTTTCTAAGGAACCGTTGCACAGCACGCAGTTTTGTTGGTGTGGCCACCCTCTCTTTTGTAGGTTTTGTGCCGTAAAATTTTTATCTTGCACTAAAATCCAGGCGAAGATCTTGCATCTGTTCTCCACCTAAGCTTTCTAAATGAGTTCCGTACGGAAGGGGACGAGCGAGCCTTTGAATTGAATTTTGTAATCTGAGCGGGCGGAGTAAATCCCATCCTGGGTCCAACGCCAGGTGATGGAGTCTTGCACGCCCTGTTGTAGGTGCACGTTCTGTATTCGTATCAAAGGGACACAAACTCCTCTATGTGGACAACCGAGGTGATTATCATTCCTAGCGAGCGCATCCAATTGTTGTTCCGGAGCTCTTGTTGCACCGTTTGGTTTCTCCTTGAAATAAGGCGAAACAAATTCGGGGCTAGGTATCTTGGAGCCTCACTTTGAAGCCAATTATGGTGCCAAAACTTAGTCTTTGCGCCATCCCCCAAAGTTATAATAGAGTTGAAGAGTAGATGATCACCGTCAGTACATGGAAGCTCTGAGCCGCTCCAAGGCTTGGAGTCGTCCACCCATTCTTGCCAAAGCCAGCACAACCGGAGGGCTCTCCCAAATCTTTCAAGGTCAGGCACGTCTAAACCACCAAGGTCTTTTGGTCTGGTAACTGTTGGTCAGTTAACCAGACATTGTCCGCTATTGGCATTCTCCTCCCCCTTCCACGAGAAAGATCTCGGAATTCTGTTTTCTTCGTGCTCTGTATTTTGACGTACAGCTCTAAAGAGAATATCGTTTCAGGACAAAAAGCACACACGTCAAGGGTCAAGGGTGAAGCTAGGGGAGAAAAGGTTCTTGCTGTCTGCATGATGAAATGAGTTACTATGGATTACAAATATTCACTTTTGAATTCAGTTAAAAAGTCAGGATGTCAACTAGCCATCAACAAGCACACAATCTTCTTTAGATAATCCGTTCGCTAGCCATCAACAAGCACACAATCTTCTTTAGATAATCCGTTTGCTTGTCTTATAATTCGTACTTTTCAGCTTGTTTTTTTCAGCCGGAACAGTGCTTTTCTCTCACAACAAATCAGCCGGAACAGTGTTTCGGCTTGTTTTTTCAGCGAAGCGAACGGAGTCAATTACTTCACATGCAGTACGCCATGAACAAACACGCATCCATGAGCAACCTGGTGTCCTATCACTCTATCAGAAATTCAATCTTTAATGCAGAAAATGCAAGACCTCCTAAATACTTCTGCTCCATAGATCTCTCTCTTCCAGGTTTAACTTACAATTAGCTTCCTCAACATAGCAATGCTACGATATTTCACGCAACAAAATGGTCAGCGCCAAAACTACAACACTTAGATACAATGTTTTCTGATCCAATACACCTAAACACATAATGCTGAATCAGCCAGTCTCATGCAAGATGTGTCAAACTCTACAGTTCTTTCGAAACACAGGATGGATACTAACAAAACCTCTCACACCGAGCAACAGTTTCATTTATTTGCTCAAGTACCTTGGGCAAATCCGCAATATTAGCTTTGATCTTGGATTTGAGGATCTTTACTTTCTCAAGCTCTTGGTCATCTTCGGCAACTGATGTTTCCGAGACAACTGGAACTTCTGCAATATCAATGGACGTATTAGCAGTTATTATGGTATAAATAAAAACTATAACATAAAAAATCAAAGCATGCCGAGCTTGGGAAGCATCAGTTGTCTCTGAAAATGTTGGAGTTTTTAATTTATGAAAGTAACAGACCAATACAAGCGAATTGTGGCAACTGGCAAACTAGCAGCAACAGATGTAAAAGACTAGCCATTTTTAAATTTTGATAGGTATATTTGAACTGTGCAAGCATAACTTGGTACATAAAGTCAAACTTCTCTAACTTCGACAATGTTTTTAGAAAAATATAGTAAAACTAGAGGTTTAAATAAATGCAATATCAAAACATATTTCATAGGTGATCTTTTATCCTGTATCCACCTGCTGGTGTATTTTTCTATGAACTGTCAAAGTTTACGAAGCCTGGTTTAGGACAAAGTAAAAGTGAACTATAATTGCAATGGGGGGAGTATTAACATTGCCACAACTAGCAAAGGCAGTGGAAATTGGTGATTAGTACCATTTAACAACCGGGTACGAAAATTCACTAAACCACATCCATAGGCAAACAATGGACTCTGAATATACGTCAGAAATTTGCCATGCCAGGAAAACTGAATCTCTTCCATTTCTTCTCTCGCTCAAAGTCAAAGGATTTTATTAGACAAAAAAATATATAAACAAGGCTTCCCCAAATGTAACCAAGCAAAACCGAGTGGCCGTGCGTATCCAAAATTAATCCCCCCTAAAGTGACAATTTCTTCACGTATGCCGCCGAGAACAAATCCACGGAACACACAAATAAGCATCACCGCCACACAACACAAGAGGGCGGAGGGAGCAGTCTCAAACCCTAGCACGGCACGGTAGCTTGACTGGAAGGACGAGGGGGCGTACCGAGGCGTGCGGGAGGGCGGAGCGAGGCGAGGCGGGAGAAGGCAGCGTCGGGGAGGCGCGTGGCGGTGCGGCGGAGGTGCTCGAGGGTGCGGCGGTCCAGATCGGCTACCTCGCTCTCCAGCTCCTCCACCTCCGCCTCCGCCTCGTCCTCGGCGGCTGCGGCGGGGGCCGGAGACTTGCGCTTGCGCTGGTTGGGCGGGGCTCCACCTCCACCAGTCTGGCCTGGCGCGAGCGAACCGCCAGCCATGGTGTGGATTTGGGAGCGGCCGCAAGGAGGGAGAGGCAGGTCGCGCACAGGCGGGCCGACGAAGAGGCAGGGAGCAGAGCGGATTCAGTTTGGGGGAGGAGCGCAGGGTGCGACCGTGCGTGCCGAGCAGATAGGCCCGGCCCGGTTCAAAATTAGGGGCTTCTCAGACATGGGCTCCGCATGGGTTAGGTCGGACCAGATACGAACGGAAAAATTAGGACATATTTAGAGCAAAGAAATAGATCAAAGAACGAAACACTTACGATGTATGTCTGAAAGAAAGCAGATAAAATATTTGAAATATGCATCTAAAACACTTAAAAAAACACATAAAAAATATTTAAAAAATCATTGTAAAACATACGTAACATCTAGATAAAACGCTTGCAACATATGTGCAAAACATATGGAACATCCAAATAAGCACACTTGCAACATACGACTAGAAAAAAATAGGTCAAACATTAGGAACAGAAGCTTGCAACATACGTGTACAATCATTGCAACATATATGCAATGTCCCGATCTACTTTTACAACATCCACATTAAATACTTGTAACATACCTCTAAAATATCTGAAACACTTGTCACATACGCTTTCAGTACAATGTCACCTTGCTACTTTGACGAATGGACACTCGTCGTTGTGGAGCACGACGGTGGCACGGAGGTCGCCGGCGACACATGGAGCTCGCTGGTGCAGCAGTGGCACGACCCTCCTGCGATTCTTTATTGCTTGCTCGCGGCCCAGGCTTGCGCCCGTCGGCATGGCCCTGTTGTTGCTACTCCAGTGGCGCTGCTCCCATCCCTTTATCCGCTTGTAGGGGATGGGGGCAGCCGGCAATGGGGTGCAGCGCGGTGGGGGAAGGGCACGGCGCGACGTCGTGATGGGGGATGGGACGCGGTGGGAAAGGGGGCGCAGCGGGGCAGAGGGATGAGCGGCTCGAAATCTCAGCATGCCGCGACGGACAGACAAGCGGAGTGAGGATTTTTTTTGAGAGGCTGGTTCGCTGCGTAGCTCAAGACTGGGAGCCAAGTCCGATGGGATGGATGCCCGAGAACGAGACGGTAAGATAACCAGTATGTTGAGACTAGCGGTATCAGACAATGTGGAGGAGGAGGAGACCTCCGCCCGCCAGGCGCTGCCCTTAGGCTGAGGCTTGGGAAACATACACGACAAGCGGGCGTGTAGGGAAATGGCACGTAAAACTAGGGTTTCATTAATTCATTCACCAACCTTCCGTACTGTTACAAGTGTTCCCTATTTATAGGGCTCAACTACCACTTTCACAGAGTTTACAATAGTATCCTTCAACTGCTACAGTACATTCTCGGAATATCCCACTACTTGCCTTTCTTCTCGGGGGTAATCTTGTCTTGCCGCCCTCAGGTATTGGGCCTGCACGATCAGCCGGCCCATCAGGCCTCAAGATTCGGCGATGGGCCTTTAGGCCTCCGCCATCGGTCTCCGCCCCTAGGAAGCCGAGGCTGCAGACCCCCGACGCCCAGTATTGTCGTCCTCCTGCTTGGGTCTCTGCCCCTACGAGCGGAGGCCGAACCGGCGCGCCTTCCTCTGGTTACCTGCACACACACGTAGATAACATTTGCACTTGATTAGCCTTGCAGCGGGGCGGCCTCTGCCCCCTCCGGCCAGAGACGCCTACGAGCTAACCGGGTGGAGACTGCGCCAGGGTCACCGGCGGCGTCCTGCAAGTAGTCTGAGAAACCGTCATCTTTCTGGGTCTGGAGGCGTGGTAGCCGGGCCTTTGCTTAGGTAGTTGGTCGGAGACGTCTCTACGAACTGCTGGCCGCGTAGGTCTCCGCCACCCTCGGAGGCCGTGTTACAACAGTTCCCCCCTTTTGAGACCACGGTCCGCCCGAGCGTGTCGTGAACTCAAAGCGCCCTAAGCAAGGACGTCCGCGGGGGCGGAGACTATGCGTAGTCACGTCTCCGACCGATCCCCTTAGGTTCCCTCCTGGCCCGCTCTGGCGTGGCCGCTGGTCTTGTCATAGTAGCCGTTAGGCTGCAAAACTGGCCGTATTGCTTTTCGTTGTATACCTTGCGACTTTTTCGGAGATGACCGTTGGGCGGCAGGCGAATTATCCGGAGATGACCGTTGTACGGCGGTAGCCGAACCGCCCGCCCGCGTCCTATATAAGGGCGGGGTTGGTTGCGGGGTCCCCCCACACTACTCATTCGCTTTCCTTGCCTCTGAGAAATCGCTCTCTGCTCTCTTCGGTTTCGCCTGAGCTGCCTTCGCGCGTTTCGTCTTTCCGCTTGCGTCTTTCGCCTAGGCTGCCGCCGCGGTGGCTTCCTTTTCCGCCTCCACCCATACTCGCCGGCCCGCCTTCTTCGGACCCTATCGCCACCTTCTCGGCGTTAGGGCTGCCGGCTGGAGTGCGCGCTTTGAGGAGTGCATGCTTGCCTCCGCCTCCGCGTTGGAATTTGAAAAGCTAGTGGAGGAGGATTTGGGGAGTGTCTCTGTGTCTGTCGGAGACCTAATCGCTGTGGATTCCAGAGACATGGCGATAAAGTCATGGGATTTCGGCCTCTCCTCCATTATTGAAGAGGCGGTCGTGGAGATGTTGAAGGAATCGTATTTTCCTTCTTCGAGGGTAAAAATCCCTCCGTCCGGCCAGACCGTTTCGGAGCCGGAGGAGGGGTATGCGGTGGTGTTTCGGGATTTTTTCACCTGCGGCCTCCGCCTTCCTTACGTCCCCATCCTCCGCTGGGTGTTGGAGACGTTCAACGTCCAGGTTCACCATCTAACCCCTACGGCCTTCATTACGCTCAGCAAATTTTGTTGGGCGTGTGTTTCTTATGGTGCCGAGCCGGATGTGGACACCTTCTGCGCGTACTATGAGCTGTAGAAGCAGCCGAAGAAGAAGAAGGAGGTGCGGGAGGGCAAGGAGGTGGAGGTGACCTACCAGTATGGTAGTTGCACCTTTATGTCGAAGAGGAACCAGGGCGTAGACCGCCTGGAGCTTTCTTTTTGCCAGAAGGGCAAGTGGGACCGCGGTTGGCTTGAGCAGTGGTTCTACGTGAAGACCTACGGGGTCCGTGGCACTACCGAGGATGGTGCGGAGGTCATGGAGTATCCATTGACTTCAAGAATGGAGGAGATGGCGCTGCACACGCGCGTGGATCCGCCGGAGCAAGAGTCTCCGGCGAGGAAGGCTTACGACCGGGCTTTTGTGGCTGCGTGCCGCTACTCTGGGGGCCGCGACCTGGTGGAGGAGATTATGGCCTCCAACTACTGGCCCCTGGGCAAGGACAACCCGGCCTTTCAGCTGGAAAAGGTGAAGATTCCTGTTTTTGGTTCGGAGGCCGGGATTCTTTTCCCCTGCTTTGGCCAGTCTTTAGGGGAGGGGGTGACGGAGGACAGCTTCGTTGCCGACGTTGAGGAGGCCACCGTCGGGTTGGTTGGCAAAATATCTGAGCGTGAGTACACGTCTCGGAGAGCCATGGCAGGCACCATGCCGCGGCTCAATCGTGTTTTTGAGGAGCTCGGGATCATCTATCGGGAGCGCGAGGTTCCCGCCAAGGTCCTAGCTTCAATTGACAAGAAGAATAAGAAGGCCTTCGTGAAGAATGTTACAGCGGAGGCCGAGTCCAAGAAGAGGAAGGGCACCGCTGTAACTCAGGCGCCTGCGAAAAAGAAGAAAAAGACTGGTGCTCTGGTGATCGCGGCGGCCGCGTCTTCGGCCGGTAGTGCTGGCGTTGCCTCCGCTGGCAGTGAAGACGTTCAGAGCTCCTCCGTCCCATCAGTGGACATGCGGGTCACGAGCGGCGAGGATCGCGGCTCTCCTGGAGCTCCAGTGCGCCCTGTGAGCGGCACTGTGAGCGGTGTTGGGTGTCCGAAGGCCAGCGCTGCTCCGGCGTGCTCCTTGCACAGTGTTGCAAGTTTCGCCGAACAGCCGGAGGCTAGCGCCGCCGATCCTATGCCTGACATTCTTGGCGGGCTGTATTCAAGTTCTGAAGATGGCGCGGAGGTCGCCTTGCAGCACGTTCCTTCGATTCCCGCCATTGTTGCGCCTTCCTCCGTGCTAGCGGCAGACGTCGGGCAGCCGGAGGCCGTGCTTGCTGAGCAGGTGCCGGCGGCTCAGTCTTCTTCGAGCCCTCCGCCCGCCAGGCCGCTGGCTGAGGAGAGCCAGCCCTTTGGGCCTTCGCCGCATGATATGGCGGAGACATCTGCCCAGGGGGCTCGGCAGGTGGCCTAGCCTAGGCTTTTTATGAGTAAGTTTGTTTGGCGCATATTTTTGTGTTTACTGTCTTTGCCCGGTTTATTTGTTTATGTATTTTACCAAGTGCTAATACCATGTACTTGTTGCTTTGTAGGTGATGTCATGGCTGGACTCCTCACCCCAGAGGAGCGAGCGGCCACTGCCAGCGTTAGGTTTGGTCCGGGGCAACCGGGGCTGATGGCGCCGGGTCCGAGTAAGTATAGAGTGTTTTTATCTTAGTCGTCTTTTGGCCTATTGTTATTACCTATTTCTGATCGGCCCTCTGACCTGAGTTGTTGTTGTTGTGTGTTTTTTTTGCTACGCAGGCTCCTCCGACACTTCTATCTCAAGTTGGGAAGAGTGCTATCTTGGGGTTCTTGGAGATGTCGGAGGTGGTCTCTGGCAGTTGGTGTATTTATTGTGAGATTTGCTTTTCTCACCTTATTTGTTTTGTGTTTGTTTGTTCTTCTTTGAACAGATCGCTTCAAATAGCGTCTGAGGGACATGGATTTCTTCCAACTTCTCCGTGTTCATCTAGAACACTAGAGCTTGGTGCGTCTTTGGCTGTTTTGCCTTTTTTTGGTGTATGTTCGTTTTTAGATTTGTTTTTGTTTCTATTGCTGATCGCCTTGGTCTTCTTCTTTCTGATCGCAGGGGTATCACACGGCCATTGTTATGGAAGAGCGCTGCACTCGCGAGGTCTCTGACCGAGATACTATGATTGAGGCCCTCAAGGCGGAGAACGAGCGCCTGGAAGGTGAAAAAGGGGGGTTTGGCCAACTCCCTTGCAGCCCTCCGCCTTTCTCTGGAGGAGAAGGAATGAGAAAAGGAGGCTTTAAGGGCCGATCTCGCCAAGGCCCGAGATGCGGAAGCTTTGTCTGCCGAGCAGGCCCGTAGGGCGAACGAGTTGGCCGAGGGTCTCCGGCGAGAGCTGGCCTATGAGAAGGAATCCGCGGCTGCGGTGGGGGAGCAGCTGTCTTTGTCAACGAGGCGTTTGGACTCGGTCAAGGGGGTCCTTGCTGCAACCGTTGGCCATTATTGGACCATCGTCGCTGAGTTCGGAGGTGAAACCTCCGCTCTTCTGGAGGAAGACAGCATGTACACCCTCGCCTCCTGGCTAAAGCGTCACCTTGCGAAGCTCCCCGGTCTGATCAATGGCTGCACGGACTACGGGGCGCTGGCGGGAGTAGCGAATTACGCCAAGCTCTTGGTGCGCGGCGGGTGCACGCATACCAAAAGTATTCCGGAGGGAGCGCTACCGGGTCCGGAGGAGCTTGGTGAGACTTCTCTTGGTTTGAGAAAAACCTTGAGAAATTTCATTGGGTACTTTTGGGCTCCGTTTGGGAGACTTGCTGCCCGGAAACTGGCGGAGGAAAAGAGGGCGAAGGTATTTCTAGTCTTTGTAGCCACTATTTTTCTCTCCTTGCTTTTTGTGAAGATGTGAAAGCTTTCATTGCCTGTGCCACTGATATTTTAACCTGTGCCACAGGATGCGCAGAAGAGTCTTGTGGGCAGGCCTCCGCCAGGTCCGTGTTCGGCGACCGCGGGCGACGCCTCCGCCGCCGCTGGTGCTCCGGTGGGCGCTACGATCGGCGGCGGTGTTGGTCGGAGGCCGCAGGCGTCGTCCCTGCGCACAGTTGATGCGGGCTCCGTACCAAGGACTTATGTTGTGGCCGATGCGCTGGAGGTCTAGGCTCTTTGTAGGACTTAGTTGTTTTGACTTGTATATTGTATTCCAGTTGGACTCTTGTAAATAAAGTTTCTTTTGTTCTGAATGATTTTGTGGAAAATTTTAACCTTGCGCAGGTTTCGGATAGGGAGCCTGCGCAAGATGTTGCGCCTTTGACTCTCTACAACGACGGTATTTATGTGAGCGGAGAGCTTTGGGAGTATTGGCGTTCGGCCTTTCCCCGAAGCGTTGCGCGTGACGTGTTTGAGTCAGTTAAGTTTGACATAGACGACGAACGCGCTGGGTTTACTCGCGCTCTTGCTTGGCGCGGACCTCCGCCACAATAGTTTGGATTTTATTGTAAGTTTGTGTCATGTAAGAATGCTACTTGACGTTTTATGGAATACAAAACAGGTTCACTTTCTTGATTGTTTGTGCGGGGGCTTATGTCTGTTGTGGTTGTTTACATATATCGTCTAGTCCCGAGCTTGCACACCGTGGGCCTTTGATTGGGCGAACGTGCGCGATACAGAGGTGGTGGCCAGGACCTTCGCCCCATGTTCTCTCCTTCTCTATGCTTGCTTGATGGTCGGGGTAGAAGTGTTTGTAGTTTTTTGGCCGGCGGGGGTGTACTTGAAGTCCGCCTGGTGAGGCTTGCTGAATCGGTGTGTGATCCGATAGGAGGTTTGGCGCAGCTTGTGTAGACGGCGGAGACTTTTGGTATCTCTTTAGCTAGGTGTTTTAGCTGTCTGGTGGTATGGGTCTCCGACGCTGCACACCCGTGGGACATGTTTCATTTGTGGAGATGGCAGGTTAGGTCTCCGGTGTCAGGGGGATGTTACGAGATTTTGTGCGATATCCCCCTTCTTTCGTAGGCCCGCGCTGTTCATCACCGTGCCATAGCTTCTATCTCTTTTCCCACTGCCTCCGACCGTCTACTGGTGCCTTCGATTTTACGAGTTTTCGTACAATATCTATGGCCGACTTAGATATCTAAGGAGACCCCCACCTCCATAGCCATTCCTATGGCTTGTGTTTGTGCTCTGCCTTGTCCCCCCCTTGCGCCTTTTGTTGACTGAGGTTTTAAGGGCGTGGGGGAAGCCCGTTTTATAGTGGGGTGGTGGCTTTTGGTTGTTAAATTTTTTGGTACGTTGTTTGTTGGAACGTATCTTGGCTTTAATGACCTATATCTTGCTTGAGTTATTCTTGCCTTTTGAGATCTTTTGAAGTAAATAGGCCTAGTGCCTAAGTGACAGGGTTTTGTCAGACCTTTTCCTCGTTTTGCTGTTTTCGATGGCGGAGACCTTCTTCCTGGTTCTAGCGCCATAATGGTGTTGCCCCTGATGCTTGCGGTGGTTTTTTTGTTAAGGTCGGAGGCCTATTTGGTCGAGGTTGTTTTTGCCTTGATGCCTGAATTTGTTCAGGTCTTCGTCAAGGTCGTAGGCCTGTTTGGCCAATGTTGTTTTTGCCTTGATGCCTGAATCTTGTCAGGTCTTCGTCAAGGGTCGGAGGCCTGTTTGGCCGAGGTGGTTTTTGCCTTGATGCCTGAATTTTAACAGGTCTTTGTCAAGGTCGAAGGCCAGTTTGGCCAATGTGGTTTCTGCCTTGATGCCTGAATTTGGATAGGTCTTTGTCAAGGTCGAAGGCCAGTTTGGCCATAGAGGTCGTTTCAAATTGCCAATGCCTATGGCCGACGCTTTAAAAGGACCTGTGCTTATTTTTGTTCACCGAATATTGCGGCACCAGAGCTGGCCGCTTTTGGTTTTGAACTTTTCAAGCGTTCTTTTGGGGAATTACCTCTTTATACTTCTAGAGGATTTTTACATTGAGCCTGTCTCGTTAAAAACCTCACCTCCACTTGGAGTTCCCCTGTGAAGAAAAGAGTACAGGATATTTTACATTTTTTGGTTTGAAGAAAAAAAGCTGAAAGGTAAATGAACGGAGGGGCCTCCGCTTATTATTTGCGGAGGTTGCCCTTTGGTACATTGCCTAGATGTAGTATCTGTGGAGGCTGTCAATATTCCAGGTGTGGATTGTCGTGACACCTTCGCTGTCGGTCAAGTGGAAAGAGCCCGGGCGGCCTGCTGTCGTTGCTGTGTATGGGCCTTCCCATTTCGGTTGCAGTTTTCCAGCAAGTTGTGCGTTGGGTTTTCTTCTGAGTACGAGGTCTCCGTGTTTTATGTCTTTCCTTACCACCTGAGAGTCTCTCCACTTCTTGGTTTGGGACTGATATTTTGTATTGTTTTCGACTGCTTCCAGTCTTATGGCTTCTATTGTTTCTTTTGCATATTCTTCATCTTGCAACATTAGCTGTCTCATTGTGCGGAGGCTTTCATGCTTGATTTCCTCTGGCATCATGGCCCCTTCTCCATAAAGCAGTTTGAATGGTGTGAATCCTGTTGTTCTTGAGATAGATGTATTGTGTGACCAAATCACTCTGGGTAATTCATCTACCCATTTTCCTTTGCGTAGGCCCAGCAATGTTTTTGATATTGTTGAAAACACTATTCTGTTTGCTCTTTCCACAGCACCATTGGACTCTAGGTGGTATACTGAGGCAAAGGCTAGTTTTGTCCCAATGCTTTTGCAGAATTCTTTGAAGTTCTCTGAATCGAATTGTTTTCCATTATCTACTGTCAGAATCCTCGGTACACCGAATCTGCAAATGATGTTTTGCCAGAAGAATTTTCTGACAGTTTCTGAGGTTATCTTCGCCAACGGCTTTGCTTCTATCCATCTTGTAAAGTATTCTACTGCCACTACTGTGAATCTGTTTCCTCCTTGGGATGGTGGTAATGGGCCGACTAGGTCCATACCCCATCTTTGTAGCGGCCATGTCGGAGGTATAAGCTGGGTCTCCGATGATGGTTTTGACTGCCCGGGAGAGAATGTTTGGCATGCTTTGCATGTTTTGACTGTCTGCTCTGCGTCTTGTATGTGTGTTGGCCAATAAAAGCCTTGTCGTATTGCCTTTGCTGATAATGCTCTAGAGCCAATGTGCGACCCGCAAATTCCTGAGTGTATTTCTTGAAGCAACTCTATGCCTTCGCTCTGCGATATGCATTTTAGGAGAGGCTGGACTACTCATTTCTTGTACAGTACACCATCTATGATTGTGTAATTTCTTGCCCTGGCCTGTATTCTTGCTGCTTTTGCTTCATCTTCTTCAGTTGTTTTGCCTTCTAAGAATTCTGTTATCGCCTTTCTCCAATCTTCATTTTACAGGTGTAGTATTGGCTTAGGTGTCTCCGCAGTTGCCAGAGACTTCAAGATCTGGTAAAAAGTGTTTGGTGGCAGTGGCAGGTTGTTTGCCGCAACTTTTGCCAATTCATCTGCCTCTGCATTTTCTAATCTTGGGATGTGCTTCAGGGTGAAGCCCTCGAATCTCCGCTCCAAATTTCTGACAACAGATAGGTATTTGATGAGTTCTGGCTCTCTTGTTGTGTATTCTTTCTCTACTTGTCCAGTAACCACTTGAGAATCTGTTTTGACTGTCAATGTTTTTGTCCCTAGAGCCTTTGCTTTACTGAGCGCTAGGATCAGGCCTTCATATTCTGCTATGTTGTTTGTTGATTTGAATTCTAGCCTTGTTGCAGATTTGATCTAACGCATGAGAGGTGCCGTTAGGACGATGGAGGCTCCTGCTCCGGCTTGGCCTCAGGCTCCATCCGTGAATGCTATCCAGCCTTGAGTGGTTGGTTGTATCTTGGGCTCTGTCGGAGGTGTCCAATCTGCTACAAAATCAACTAGTGCTTGTGATTTGATTGCATTACGGGGACATACTGAGATACCAAGCTGTGATAGCTCAGAGCCCATTTGCCTATTTCTCGCGGGCTTCTTTGTTTCGAGCAAGTCTTGCAGTGGCAGCGATGTTGGAACTGAGATTTCGTGAGCTTGGAAATAATGCTTTAGTTTTCTTGATGCCATCAGCACTGCGTAGGCAACTTTTTCTACCTCAGTGTAGTTTAGCTTGGCTCCGGATAGTGCTTACGAGATAAAATAAAGCTGGTTTTGAGTTTTGCCTTATTCTTTTTCCATTTCGTGAACTAAGATCTACATATTTGATTGCATGGTGGGAGGCCGCCACATATAGCAATAGGTGGTTGTCCGATTTCGGGGACGGAGACCACCAAAGTGAGTTTGCCGATACTCTTTCAAGTTATGAAATGCCTCCATCGCTTTGACCCCCACTCAAAGTTGTTTCCGCCCCTCGTGGCTTGGAAGAAGGGAGCTGCGTTGCTCGCTGATTTTGAGATGAATCATGAGCGCCGCTATTCTTCCCGTCGCCTTTTGCACTTCTTTCTTGTTTTTGGGTTCTGCCATTGTCATTATTGCTCTAGTTTTGTCTGGGTTCACTTTGATGCCTTCGCTGCTTATGATGTATCCGAGCATCTTCCCTTTTGTAACTCCAAATATACATTTTTCTGGGTTGAGGCGGAGGCCAGCTGTCCTGAGGTTGGCAAAGGTCTCCTATAAGTCGGAGACATGATCATCCTTGTTCTTGCTCATGACCACTATGTCGTCGATGTAGGCTATGATGTTTCTATCTAGTTGTGAGCCCAAAACTTCCTTTGTCATTCTGGCAAAGGTTGCTTCGGCATTTTTGAGGCCCTCCGGCATTCTGGTGTAGCAATATGTCTTGAATGGAGTGGTGAAACTTGTCTTGTCTTCGTCTTCTTTTTTCATCCAGATTTGGTGATACCTAGAGAAACAGTCGAGCAGAGAAAACATCTGGCATCTGACTGCCTTGTCGACGGAGGCATCTATTCTTAGCAATGGGAAAGGGTCTTTTTGCAAACTTTATTCAGATCTGTGAAATCTATGCACATTCTCATTTTGCCATTCTTCTTTGGTACCAGTACTACGTTTGCAAGCCATTCTAAATACTTGACTTCCTTGATGACTTTTGCATCTAGCAACCTTTGCACCTCCGCCTTTGCTGCCAGGATCCTGTTCTCCGACATTTTTCTCTGTTTCTGCTTTCTTGGCCTCATGTTTTCATTGATATCTAGTTCATGCTATATGATGTCCCTGCTGACTCCCTGCAGGTCGAAGGCTGACCAGGCGAAGATGTCTTTGTTTTTTACTAGAGTTTCCATGAGCTCTTCCTCCTCTGCTTTGCTCAACTCTGAGTTGATTGTTACTTTTCTGTCTGGCAACTCCTTTTCTAGAGGGGTCACCTTTGTCTCTTCTTGACCTACTATATCTGTTTTTCCTCTGGGCATATCCGAAGGCTCTAGTTTTTTGTCTGCCGACTCGACTGCATTGATGTTTCTTTGAGCTCTGTAGATTGCTTTTTCTATGTTTCTTGCTTCTTTCTGGCTGCCTCGGACTGTGATAATACCATGGAGTGCTGGTATTTTCATGCACAGGTAGGCCATATGCAGGGCTGCGTTGAATTTAGTCGTGAATCCTCTACCCAAGATGGCATTGTATGGGTATACAGATCGACGACGTCAAGGTTATGTACTCGGTTCTAGCATTTGCTTGGGTTCCAAACGACACCTCGGGAGTGAGATTTTTCCTAATGCTTAGATTCGCTTGCCTCTGAATCCTATCAAAGGGGATTCGGAGGGATGAGTTGATTTCTCTTGAGCTTCATTTGGTCGAAGGTATTTGCGAAGATGATATCTCTTGAATCGCTGCAAAGTGTCAATCAAGACTCTGCTTATCTCCCATCTTTGCTATGTTTGTCTTGATTACCATTGCATCTGCGTGAGGGTAGCTTTCTAGTGAAGATCTTCTTCGTGAAGGTGATTGGGACTCTAGACCAATCTGTGTATTTTCTTGGGCCTTGGACCTTTCGTTGTTTACCAAAGGAGGTGATCCTTTTTCTACTTTTTCGTTTGAAACTCCATTGATGATCCTCCGTGATTGGTAGTATCATGCCTATTGTTGGTAGCGGTCCATGGGGGTTGACTTGGTTTTTCGGGTTTGGCTCATTTTTTGGTCTTTGGTGGTTGGTTGTGAGGTGGCGGTGGAGGCGATTCTTTGCATGTGGTGTTGTTGCGGTGAGGCTCGAACCTGATTTGGTTTTGTGCCGGTGGGTTTGTTTCGAGGTAGGTTATGTGGGGAGATTTTGAGTTTATGTAGGTCAGGCTTGCCTCCGACTTGTAGTTACCCGCCGGAGGCTGCTGCGAAGGCGCTGACCGCCATGCTGGTAGGAAGTTTGGGTAATAAGCGAGAGGCCAGTGTGGAGGGATGTATTTGGGTTGCGTTTAGCCTGGCTGGGTACATTAAATGATCATTCTTTGGTGGCAGATTTGTGTAGGTGGTGTTAACCTCTCTTGCGCTCTGCTGTGTTGGAGGTTGGGCATTCTGCTTGTTCTTCATCCTTTCCTGTGTCTCTTTTATCTCCGGACAATCTTTGGTGCTGTGCCCTGCGTTTTTGTCGTGAAAAACGCAATATGGCCTACGTTATTTCTGGCTATGGTTTTTGTTCTAGTTTTTGCCTTAGTAACCTTGTCGACCTTGGTTCCTGGTTTGGGTCTCCGGCCGTGCTGGCGCTGCCTGTTTCCCTTGCTCGGGGTGAGGTTGGCCCTCGATGCTGAGCACTTGCCCCTGGCCTGGTTTCTTATTTGATGCATTCTGGTTCGTATAGGTTTTTTGGGAGTTTTTGCTGCTGTTTGCTGTCTGTTTTGACCCTGCTGCTCTAGCCTTTTCCGGAGGTCATTGTCTGATCTGCAGTATTTCTCGAACTCATCATACAACTGCTGTATGGAAGTTGGTTTCTTTCTTGCTAGGTGTGCTGCGAACGGCCCGATTCGGAGGCCTTTGATCGCTGCTTCAATGGTGATCTCGTCTGGGACGTCTGGTGCCTTCGCCTTTAGTTGCACGAATTTCCAGAAGTAGTCGTGTAGTGTCTCTCCCTGCATTTGCTTGTACTGGAATAGATCTGTGGAAGTCAGCGACTGTGCTGTTAGCCCCTTGAAGTTTGCCAATATCTTGTCCCGGAGGTTCTCCCAAGAATAGACTGTGCTTGGTTTGAGCATAAAATACCAAGTCAACGTGTCGCCTTCGGCTGCAATGACAAATGACTTTGCCAAGATGGCGTCGTCTCCGCCGGCGGAGGCTACTGTTGCCTCGTAACTCATAATGAACTGATAGGGGTCTGTCTTTCCGTTGAACTTTGGCAGTGTGATTGGCTTGTACGCCGTTGGCCATGGCGACTGTTGTATGCCTTCAGAGAGTGGGGACTTGGGATCGATAGGCCTCGGCATCACCTGAGATGGCATCGTGGGCTAGCTGATCACTGGCGGAGGCTCTTGTGGTATGGTTGCAGTTGGTGTTGCTGCGGAGGCTGGGATTGTGGAGGTTGACGCTAGTACTGCATGCTGCATACTTAGCATCTCAGCATGCAGGACTGCCAACTGCTGCCTTATTTCTGCTGCTTGTGCTGACGCTTGAATAGCTTGCTGATTAGCTGCGAATGCTGCTGCCATTCTGTCCCTCTCTTGTTGCGCTCTTTGCAACTCTGTTTGCAGCTGTTGCAGTTCTTGCTCTAGTGTTGTGGTTGAGTTTGGTTGGGCCTCCGGATCTTGAATCTCTGGATCTTGGGGTTGAGGTGGTTGACCCTGGGCATCTGCTCTGGTGTCATCCTCCGCTGGCGAGGTTGCGTAGGTGCTACGAGTGGTGCGCCTAGGCCTTCCTCGCTGACCCGTGGTTGTTGCTGCTCTGGTAGTGGTTTTTCCTTTCCCTGCCATCGTTGATTTGCCTTGGCCAAACCACGGTGGGCGCCAATGTTGAGACTAGCGGTCTCAGACAATGTGGAGGAGGTGGAGACCTCCGCCCGCCAGGCGCTGCCCTTAGGCTGAGGCTCGGGAAACAGACACGACAAGCGGGCGTATAGGGAAATGGCACGTAAAACTAGGGTTTCATTAATTCATTCACCAACCTCCCGTACTGTTACAAGTGTTTCCTATTTATAGGGCTCAACTATCACTTTCACAGAGTTTACAATAGTGTCCTTCAACTGCTACAGTACATTCTCGGAATATCCCACTACTTGCCTTTCTTCTCGGGGGTAATCTTGTCTTGCCGCCCTCAGGTATTGGGCCTGCACGATCAGCCGGCCCATCAGACCTCAGGATTCGGCGATGGGCCTTTAGGCCTCCGCCATCGGTCTCCGCCCTTGGGACGCCGAGGCCGCAGACCCCCGATGCCCAGTATTGTCGTCCTCCTGCTTGGGTCTCTGCCCCTACGAGCGGAGGCCGAACCGGCGCGCCCGCGCCGTCCACGAGCGCCTTCCTCTGGTTACCTGCACACACACGTAGATAACATTTGCACTTGATTAGCCTTGCAGCGGGGCGGCCTCCGCCGCCTCCGGCCGGAGACGCCTATGAGCTAACCGGGCAGAGACTGCGCCAGGGTCACCGGCGGCGTCCTGCAAGTAGTCTGAGAAACCGTCATCTTTCTGGGTCTAGAGGCGTGGTAGCCGAGCCTTTGCTTAGGTAGTCGGTCGGAGATGTCTCTGCGAACTGCTGGCCGCGTAGGTCTCCGCCACCCTCGGAGGCCGTGTTACAACACAGTAGTAATCAGGCAACTTATTAATTATACGACAATCATCCATGTTTAGTGAAGTTGTCGCTAACATATGGCATTGCCACGACTTCACGAGCTCAGGTTAGGATTAAGGTTGAGGACGACACAGAACACGATGCTCTCACGCGTACCTGCTGCGCGCGTTTGAGTGATTCGCAGGCCAACGGCTTTGTCGAGCTCCGATCGGGCATGGAGCGAGAGCGACCGGCCGGCACCAACGAACGATATGCTCTGAGCGTGACCTGAGCCGAGAGCTAGCGATGGAGGACGAGAAGGAACGCGAATGGGAATGTGATGCTCCACCTCCTGTCCACAACGTAGCATCATATGGTCTGTGGTGTGTGGTCTGTCTCGCGCCGCGCGCTCGAGCTCTCCTTCGCAACCAAACCAAGCTGCTTTGTTGCTCGTTCCTTCGTTCTTCTGAGATCGAAGTCGTCAGGAAATGGAGGCGGCGGCTCTGCCTCGTCCGGCGGCGGCGGGGAGCAGCGGGAGTGGCGCGGCGACCAAGCTGCAGAAGGTGTACCTCAGCTACCGGACCAGGCGGAGGCTCGCCGACTCCGCCGTCGTCGTCGAGAAGCTCTGGTAACTGGTAACAGCGAAACAAGTCAAACAAACCGTTATCTGAGTTTTGAAGCGATTGCAAATTTGCCACAGTGTTGAATAGTTATATTCGAATATATTGACAGTTATAGCATGAGACTTAAGATCTCAACAAAAACAATACCCAAGCAAAAAAAAAAAAGTGCAGTCATGAAAATATCGAACTGACAAGCAAAAGTATACAGAAAAAAAGGAATGTACAGTTCTTCCTCTTTTATGAAATATATGTTTCAAAAGGATCCAGTAGAAGGCAGAGGGGATTATCATAGTGTTTTGAGAAAAAAAAGTGTGAAAAATATTCGTAGGAATCATGCAGGAATTTTATAGGAATCAATTCAATTCCACAGAAAAAACACAGGAACATGAATTCTTTTCCGTGTTCAAAACATGCCCTAAATTCGTGAGAAGCAGGGTGAGCCTGCGAGAGAAAAAAAGATGAGTGAGAAAGGAAATGAGAGGAAAGAGGAGTCTAGGAGGGTGACATCAGCAAGCCCAAGTATATTATATTAGCCTTTTTTACATATATTTTGCTCAAGATATTGTTTAGAAAATATAATGTGGATTCTAGATTTCAGCTTGCACTTTCCAAATGGTCTGAACTCCTATATAAGAGGTGATCAAATTAAATAGTTTGCATCCAGTTATGAAGTTAATTTGGAGCAAACCCAGAATGGAAAAAAACATATTAGATCAAAATCCACCATTTTTATTTTGTTTCTATTTTAACATATAAAAAATCTAGAATTTTTCTATCACATCACATACATATAAGTACATAACACAGTATAGTTTAAGTAGACTGGTACGTGCTCATATGTATGATTTGTTCCATGAAAAAAAAATCTCATTTCTCAAATATTCTGGTGTTCCAAGAAAACTGAATTGATTCTTACTGTATTTAAATAACCTTTAATTGGCATCGAGGGGTTTATGGGTTTGATGGATTAAAGGTGGCAAGCACTGGACTTCGCGCGACTTAACTACAACACTATCTCCTTCTTCGACGAACCCAAGCCTAAGACTGCTGCCTCGCATTGGAATCGTATTAGCCAAAACGCGTTGAAGGTTGTCTCAGTTGCTACCTCAAAAATCTTGATTAATCATACATTTTAGGATATCTGCTTTTGTTCAGAGTTCTCATACATATTGTTCTTATATTAATAACTTTTGGCCATACTTATGTGCCTGACACAGGTGGGTCGCGGTCTCTCCAGGGAGGCCAAGGCTCTCAAGTTGGCTTTTGAGCACTGGATCGAGGCTGTGAGTACAATTAGTACAAACCCACTAATATTTATCCACAAAATCCATTTTACTACAATAGTATTCTTAAGATTTTCTGATGTGTCTACATGCATGTGGGTGAAAAGAGGTCACTTTCCAATATCACTTGATTTGAAAATTTTACTTAGTGTGAACACTAATCATTAGAAGTCCACATATTGCTCTTAGACAAATTTCTTTCAATCTCTCTATAATTTTTTTATTTGCAACATTTTAGAATTAATGGTGGCACTATATCACTATATACATTTGTTATTGTGTAGATTGACTCACGACATCGCTCCGGGCACAACCTGCACTTCTACTACAATTTATGGTGCCAAAGCCAAGCGGGTCAGCCCTTCTTCTATTGGTGAGAACTTGTAATATTTGCATGTTGCATTTGTGGAACAAATTGAAGCAATTTGCATATAACATATATATGACAATAGAGACACATAAAAAAAATGTTTGGAGGTATCAATTGCTAGTGTTTTATTGATGGAAATTTCAGCGAGCTCCTATGCATTTGTAGGCTTGATGTCGGGGATGGAAAAGATGTGGATCTTCCCGAGTGTCCAAGAACTTTGCTGAAGAAGCAATGCATAAGATATCTTGGTCCTGTAATAAATGTTCTACTATGGATGGCTATCTATCTAAAAATCATATATATTATGATCAAAGTATTTCAAGAAGAGTTGTATAAGGGCTTGATGAAGTTCACCACCAACACACCCTGACTTTGGTCAAGATAAAATTTTGTAATTAAATACCATTATCCTTTTAGTATAAACACAAGTGATCATTTTAAAAAAAAAATCTCAAGCTCAACAAACTTTGGTTAGGTTTCTTGTAATATTGTTATTACTGTTATGTTACCTTGTATACAATGCAAACTGCATTTTAGATGGCATCAAGTCTCGATTGTTGTTACACAAGAAACAGGAATATAATTGGGCATTCTCGGTCTACTTCTTATCACACAATTATTCCTTTTCATCATGAATCATGACATATATAAAAACTTTCGAGTTCAAAAACAACACAACACAAAGAACTGGAAAAGTGAATTACATGTCTTCATTTTATTTCTACTATACCTATTAGCAAGTGGTTTTAAGTTTCCATGTCTTCATTTTGTTTCTAGTAAACCTATTAGCAAGTGGTTGTATCATTACTGGAAACCCATCCTTTGCCGAGGGCTTCTGGGTTTGCCGAGGGCTAGATCTCGGGCACTCGGCAAAGGCTCTATTTGCCGAGGGCCAGCCCCAGGAGCCCTCGGCAAAGATAGGCCCTCGGCAAAATAAATCTTTGCCGAGGGCCTAGCCCTCGGCAAATTGGCCCTCGGCAAATATGGCCGGATGGGTCACGGCGGCCACTGGCGTCAGTCTTTGCCGAGTGCCCGCCGTCAGACACTCGGCAAAGATTTTTTATTTTTTTAAATTTTCTTTGCCGAGGGCCATTGGCCAAGCCCTCGGCAAAGATCCCCTTTGCCGAGGGCCAGGCTAGGCCCTCGGCAAAGATTTTTTATTTTTTTAAAATTTTCTTTGCCGAGGGCCATTGGCCAGGCCCTCGGCAAAGATCCCCTTTACCGAGGGCCAGGCTAGACCCTCGGCAAAGATTTTTTTTTTGGTTTTTTGAACCCAGTTTTCTTGTGGTGCTATAATACATTATTTAAAACTCAATTTTAAAATTTGGGCCAATTTTGACTTTTTTTGATATATTTCCCTAATTTATTTCTTTTCGTTGATTTTTTTTCGAATATTTCAAATTTGAACTGCAGGTGGATGGAATAATGCAATTTAGTGATTCGAAAAATGCTATTCATGGTATTTGGTGTATGTTGAGTCTCTATCCATGAACTCGCATCAAATTTCAGGCATCTTCTTCACGTAACATGACGAGGAACTTGTCGGAAAAGTGTTTTTAAATTATATAAAATCCATACGAAGTCCGAAAATCACAAAACTTGTCAAGGTATCATGTTATCGCATGTGTAGGCTGTGGTAAAAAATTGAGAAGGTTTCGAGCAAGTTGTCCACATGTAATCACATGTGGAGATGTTTGGGTTTTAGGCATCTGAGATCACAACTTGCTCAAAACCTTCTCAATTTTTTACCACAGCCTACACATGCGATAACATGACATCTCGACAAGTTTCGTGATTTTCGGACTTCGTATGGATTTTATATAATTTAAAAACACTTTTCCAACAAGTTTCTCGTCATGTTACGTGAAGAAGATGCCCAAAATTTGATGCGAGTTCGTGGATGGGGACTCAACATATACCAAATACCATGAATAACATTTTTTGAATCACGAAATTGCATTATTCCATCCAACTGCAGTTCAAATTTGAAATATTCGAAAAAAATCAACGAAAAGAAATAAATTAGGGACATATATAAAAAAAGTCAAAATTGGCCCAAATTTTAAAATTGAGTTTTCAATAATGTATTATAGCACCACAAAAAAACTGGGTTCAAATAACCAAAAAAAAAATCTTTGCCGAGGGCCTGGCCAATGGCCCTCGGCAAAGAAAATTTAAAAAAAATAAAAAATCTTTGCCGAGGGCCCTGGATCTTGGCCCTCGGCAAAGGGCCCAACCCTAAATCGGCCAGCGCCCGGACCCAAAATCCCCGCCCACATTTCATCACGCGTCACAAGACCGCCGGCCGCCCTGCCGCGCACACCCTGCACGCCGCCCTCAATGCCGCCCCGCCGATGCCACCCCACCGCCCTAGAGCCACCCCGGGGGCGTGCCCTGCCTCCGCTCCCCATCTCGGTCGAGCAAGGGGAGCTCGGTCGCCCCGACCGGCCCTCCCGGCTGTTCCTCGCACACGACCTTCCCGCCTCCCGGCCGGCCCCCTGCCCCGGCCTCCCCGCCGCCCTCCAGCGACCCCCTCATGCCCTTCCCCCCGTGCCGGCCTCCCCGCCTGACACTAGCCCCAGTGCCGCCCGTCGCATTGCTTTGGACGGAGGAGGGGAGGGTGAAGTAGGAGGAAGAAGAGAAGGAGAAGAGGAGAAGGAGGAAGGGGAAGAGAAGGAGAAGAAGAGGAGAAGGAGGAAGGGGAAGAGAAGGAGAAGAAGAGGAAAAGGAGAGAAGAAGGAGAAGAAGGGGAAGAAGGAGAGGAGGAGGAGGAGAAAGAGAAGAAGGGAGGCGAGGCGCTCGAGGGTGAGGGAGGCGAGGGGCTCGAGGGCGAGGAAGGGGGTACCGCTACCCGGACTCCCTATGAGCAATGTCCCATGAGCCTTCCTCCGGTTCTGCTTCCTCACAACTGCCCAGTGATTTGGCCTATGGCAAAGAGGTAAGTAACTATATATGTTATCACAACTACTTCATAAGATATGTTGGAAATCATAAGAGAAACTGATAAATTTTCTTAATCACTTGTGCAGGGCCTGGTTGGTTTTGTCAGGTACTCCAGCACGCACCCCCGCGAGCATCCTTGGTGTTTTGTGCAAGAAATGGTACCCCGGCATTGTGCAACTGTCCGAAGAGTCGGTGGTGCGGGAGCCGGCCTCCAACTAGGACAGGTACGCGCTGGTCATGGATGACACTTACCGCAACAAGCAGGAGCGGGTATTGGCGGAGTTTTGGGTAAGTTTCTCTCGCACAACATTGCTTAATACATCTCATTCATTGGTTAAATGTTTTATTGAAATAATGAATGGATACATCGGTTTTGTATGCAGAAAAATTTCAAGGCCCGAAGAAGGACTTGAGGCCCAGGTGGATCGGGCGGCTGCCGCAGAGCTTGTAGGAAGTATGTCACTGAGATGCACCACCATGGGCGCGTCCAAGCCCACATAGACTACTACAGATCGGTACTTAAGCAATCCCTCCCCAAGCCTCAAGCAAGACTGATTACGCTGACCCGGGACCAGTACCTTGAGGTAGACGAATAACATTCATAATGATTCATTTTGATATTAAGTAGGTTCAATTTCATCTTCTTATATGTCAAATACTCGATGACTTCTAGATGATTCCCTGGTGGTGCCGATCGTATCCCGAGTGCTGGGCCATGATCGTGGACAAGTGGTTATCACAGGACTTTGTTGACACGCACGAGAGGCAGCGAAACTGCGTCTGATGAGGCAAGGTCCAACTCACCATCAAGGCAGCCGTAGCCTCCCCGAATACAAACAAGCATACGTAAGTGATTTCTTTCATTTATTTTGATGCTCAATTCTGCTTGATTTCTCACCATCTTCCCGTCTTTCTCGTAGGAGGCTGCGCACCCGGGCGAGGAGGTCTCGGAGTTCTTTGCGTGGGTTATGTCCCACATGGGCAGGGTGTCGTCCTCTGTCTCCTTCGACCCGGCTGCCCTACCCCAGGTGTACTCTAACCTGAACGTGTACACTAAAGTCCAAGAGTACACGTCCTCGGTAAGGGAGATCTATGGGGAAGATTACAGTGTGCGCACTGAGCCCATTGATGCAGAGAAGATCATGAAGCTTGGAGGAGGCAAGAAGCACGGGCGGCTGTGGATTGCAGATGGCGCCATCGACTCCACCGCTGTTCCCTCTCTCGATGCTATCCGAGCACGGAGCACGAGCTCCAGCCAGCCCATACGCACACGGCCTTCTCCAGCACTGCAGCAGGTCCATGCACTCCAGGTAATTCCTATTTTACTCGTCGTACGTTGATATTTACACACCTAAATTAGATTTGCATTACTGATACATTGAAGTGAAATATTGCAGGCTAAGCTGCAAGAAACAAAAAGGCAAAGTCAAGAGCAGAACGCGGAACTGATCGCACAGCTGCAGGCCCAGCAGGTCGCGTTCAAGGCCGCGCAGAAGCAGATAGCGGAGATGATGGTGATCATGCAAAGTCTTGGGCAAGCATCGGGTGCACCTGTGCAGTTTTCAGCTCCTCCACCTCCTACTCCTGCAGCTACTCCTGTAAGTATGAAAGTTCACTTTTCGCTTATGCTTTGCATGTATGTCGGCCTTCATACCATTGTGGATGTTGGCGTTCGTGCCGTTGTGGATGTCGGCGTTCGTGCCGTTGTTTCTTGTAGGTTTTGGAAACCTCCCCGTGCAGGGGAGGTGCTGGCGAAATTTTCAATTGAGTCTAATCTTTTTGTATTCCTAGATTACTAGATGCAATCTCTAAGTTCCAAAACTGTTTTCCCGGATTACTCACACATGCAATCTCTGCTCCTTTGTGCAGCCTCCGTCCGCGGGTTTCAATCATCCCGGTAGTGCGTCACCGGGTGATCCCGCCTTTCCTTCACCACCGTCTCATAGGCTACCTCGATGAGGACTAGTGCTAGGTGATGTGGTTGGACTTTATTGTAATATTTGTGGTTTATGGTTCTGACTTGTGCTTGGATTTCATGAACTTATCATAATAAACATGTGAATGATGATGAACATGTGACTTGTCGTTGTAATATATTGTGATTTGTGGTTCACAATTATGGTTGTGATATATTGTGAGAAAATGGGTTCTGTGTGATATATATGTGATGGTTGATATATATATGTATATATATGAAATGCTTGTGTCGATGGAATGCAAAAAACAAAAAAAAAATTAAATTTCTACCACTTTGCCGAGGGCAATGACTAAGGCCCTCGGCAAAAAAGGGTCCTTTGCCAAGGGTCGTCCCATTGCCCTCGGCAAAGATTCATTGGAAAAATTCTGGAACATTTCTTTACCGAGGGCCATGGTTGGAGGCCCTCGGCAAAGACTTTTTTAAAAAAAATAAAATTTCTTTGCCGAGGGCCTACGGGGAAGCCCTCAGCAAAGATTTTTTCAAAAAAAAAAGAATAATTCTTTGCCGAGGGCCATCCCATTGCCCTCGACAAAGATTTTTTGGAAAAAATCTGCAACATTTCTTTGTCGATGGCCATAGTTGGAGGCCCTCGGCAAAGATTTTTTTTAAAAAAAAGAATAATTCTTTGCTGAGGGCCCCCGGAGACGGCCCTCGGCAAAGACTCCGTCCCAGGCATCGGCGCCGTGACGGCTGCTTTTCTTTGCCGAGTGTCGGTCTAGCCCTCGGCAAAGGCTTTGCCGAGTGCTCGATAAAGGGCCATCGGCAAAGACCCTCTTCGCCGACTCAAAATTCCCCGAGAGCTCTTTGCCGAGGGCTGCCCTCGGCAAAGAGGCCGTCTCCAGTAGTGCATATATTTCGTAAATGTTTTGTAGAAAGAACGTGAGCTCTATGTGTCGGATATCAGAAAATGGGGTACCCTAAGCAAAGATCGAAAAAATGCTTAGACCCTAAGAATAGAACCAATGGAATAAACAAACGAGGTCTCGGCCGAAATCTCCGATTCGCCCGAGACCCCGTCGCCGAGCCCCAGCGGAAGTGAACGATTCTCCGACTCTCCCAAGACCGCCTCGCCGAGGCCCCCTCGTCGAGGCCCCCTCGCCCGGGGCCTCGGAAGAAGTGCCGATTCTCCGATTCGCGCGAGGCCGGCTCGGCACCAGCCCCGTGACCGCCTCTTCGACCAAACTGCTCTGACCGAACGTCGCATCCAAGCGCCCAACCACTCCGACAGACGCACGAACGTGCGAGGAATACAAGAACATCTTCTCAGACTGGACGTAGGGCATCCATTGCCCGAACCAGTATAAACCTTGTGTCTCTTTGCATCTCCATCCGGAATTGGGAGCACGCAGCACAAATTCACTAGTCGGTTAAGGACCCCCGGTTCCGAAACACCGACAGTTGGCGCGCCAGGTAGGGGCTCTCTGCGTGTCAGCTTAGTCATCCCACCAGATTCTGGATGGCAGATCCCGTGCGATCGTTGCGTCTCGAGACGATCGTCTGGTTGGGGAGCCTAGAATTCATGTCTCTAGGGCACGAGTACGACATGGTACTCCTCTCACCCAGAGCGCCATCAACCGACGACGACGTCATGCACCGGCAACCCACGCTCGGACGGCGCCCGGGCCGTCGCTCGCATCAAGCTCGCCAAGCGCCGCGCGGGCGAGTCCACCCTAACACCGTGCAAGTATAGAACGCCGATCTGTGCTCCACCAGAATCCCATACCCCGCTGCTGGCACAGAGTCCCTGTGTGGGGACCTGTCCGGCTTAAGCCTCGACAGGGGAAAAGGGCCGGTGGCGCACAGCGACGCCCCATCATCAAGCTCTGTCCCGCCTCCTCCCGAGGAGCCAGCTCTGGTGGAGCAGAGCCTGGCGACGGCGCCATCCCCGTACCCTTTCGGGCTGACCAATGTCGCCGCCTCCTACGCCACCGCCCTCGTCTCCATTCATCAATGTCATGCCCATAACCCCATAGTCACAACTCCAATCCACCCCCACTCTGACTCCTCGGAGGAGGACGAGGTGTGGGTTGGAGCAGACTTCTCCGGGATTCGTGACCCTGAGGCGATGTGCCACTTCATGATCGCGAGCGACTACTGCTTCGGCTACTCCGATTCCGATGGCGAGGACGCTTATGGCCCAACTGAAAGGGTCGAGATGGCGGACTAGAGGGGGGGTGAATAGTCTTTTCTAAAATTAATCGCGTCGGCTAACCGATATAAATGCGGAATTAAAACAATCGGTCTAGCCAAGACTACACCCCTCTATATATGCTCACTAGCACCTTGCCAAGATACTAATTATGCAACTAAGGTGCCAGGCTAGCTAGAGCTCTCCTAAACAATTCTAGGAGCAAGGTCACACAAACCTATGCCACTAGTACTTTAAGCAACAAGGGAGCTCCTACACATGCTAGTAAGCAAAAGCACAAAGCCAACTAAGCTCACTAGCAAAGCTCAATAACAAGGCAACCAATGCCTAATTAGAGAGCGCAAATACTTAGCTACACAAACTAAGCAATGTGACTAACAAGGTTACTAAAACCAAATTAGCCACGCAAGGGAGCTACTTCTATGCTACACAAGCAAGAAGGTAACTAGTAAGCTATACAAGCTAACTAATTACAAGAGCAACTACACAAGCTTAAGATATATAAAAGTAATTGCAAGCTTGTGTAATGGGGATGCAAACCAACGGGAAGAACAAGGTTGACATGATGATTTTTCTCCCGAGGTTCACGTGTTTGCCAACACGCTAGTCCCCGTTGTGTCGACCGCTCACTTGGTGGTTCGGCGGCTAATTAGCATCACCCGCTAAGCCCGCACGTCGGGCACCGCAAGAACCTACCCCTTGAGTGAGGGTAGCTCAATGACACGCTTTACTAAAGTTGCTCTTCGCGACTCCCGCGGGGCGAGCACAAGTACCCCTCACAAGCACTTCTCCGGAGCGCCGCACAAGCTTCTTGCGGGCTTCGACGGAGACCACCACCAAGCCGTCTAGGAGGTGGCAACCTCCAAGAGTAACAAGCACCATCGGCTGGCAACACGACCACCTAGTGCCACTCGATGCAACCTCACGATGCAATCGCACTAGAATCGCTCACTCACACAATCGAATGATCCCTATCAAGTATATGTGTGATGGAGGGCTCCCAAGCACTCACAAGCATGGACACTAAGTTCCTTGAGGTGCTCAGCTCCAGCCATGGCCGAGGGCCACTTCTATTTATAGCCCCAAGGGCTAAACTAGCCGTTACCCCTTCACTGAGCAACGGTTGGGCCGACCGGACGCTCCGGTCGTGTTGACCGAACGCTGGACCTCAGCGCCCGGTCGCCCGCAGATGGCCATGTGTCCTGATTCCAACGGTCACTTGACTTGACCGGACGCAGCAGCTTTCAACTGATCGGACGCTGAACCCCCAGCGTCCAGTCATTTCTAGTAAGGTACCGACCTCGACCGGACGCGTCCGGTCACACTTGATCGGACACAGCCAGCGTCCAGTCACACTCCAGCTTCTGCGTCATCGTACGCCAGCCTGACCGGACGTAGCCTGCCAGCGTCCGGTGCATTCAGATCCAGCGTCCAGTCAGTTGACCGACGCCAGCATCTTCGCGACTAACTCGTTTTCACTTCTAACTTCATCACCCTTGCTCCAATGTGCTAACCACAAGAACTTGCATCCGGCGCAATAGAAAATAGGCATTCTATTTGCCCTTCACGCTTGCAACCGGTCCATCAAGCCAAGTCTTGTCTTGATCTTCTCCACCTTGATCACATGACTCAATGTCATGTCTCATGTGCAATAAGCTCCTTCATCATCACATGTGTGAGCTTTGCAACATCTCCAAGCCATTTTCACCTTCATGACATATGTTGCTCACACACATGTACCTATGGACTAATTACCTGTGTATCTCATATAAACATAATTAGTCTACCTAGGTTGTCACTCAATTACCAAAACCAACAAGGACCTTTCACCGACTCGTGAGTGTTTCCACATCGGACTCGGACTGCCGAGCACGGGCAACGATGGAGGAAGGGCAGCCAACGCCACACCACCACACACGGAATCCCCGCCTGCGGCGGCAGGTGTCCCCACCCCCGAGCAACTTCGACGCATAGACCTAGAGCAGCTCCATGAGCTTCAAACCAAGGTCGAGCAAGATCGACTCCTCCTGCAGCAGCTCCGAGCCACCCTCGAGCAAGAGCAGCGGGGGCGCGGCGACGGCGGAATGGCCCGGCTGGGGGCTCGCGACGTCAACCGCCGCATTAACGATGACGAGGGGGGGCGAGCAACCCCCTGTCTTCAATCGCGCTAGCCAGAACGTCGCTGTGGCGGCGATACTGGTCCGAGCGATGCCCGAGCCCTCTACCACGGAGGGGCGATGGGTCCACGGCGAACTCCGGGGCCTTCTCGAGACTGCCGCGGTGCAGCAGGCCGAAAGCTCCGCGTCTCGACGATGCGGGGACGCCTCGAAACAGCCCTCGGTGCACGACCGCCTCAGGGCCCCCTCGGTGCACGACTGCCTCAGGGCCCCCTCGGTACACGACCACCTCAGGGCCCCCTCGGTGCACGACCGCCTCGACGACCAACGCGAGGCGCAAAACAGCCACCACGTGGGCAGCAGACGATGGCGCCACGACCGTGATGGGGCTGCCCGGGGCTACCAATTGCACCGAGGCGGTCGCTATGACAGTGGGGAGGACCGCAGTCCTTCTCCCGGGCCGCCTGGCCCTAGAGTTTTCAGTAAGGCCATCCGCAGCGCCTGCTTCCCGGCCCGGTTTTGTCAGCCAGCGAATCTCTCAAAGTACAGCGGCGAGACCAACCCCGAGCTATGGTTGGCCGACTACCGTCTGGCTTGTCAGCTAGGCGGCGCGGACGATGACCTGCTCATCATCCGCAACCTCCCCCTATTTCTGTCAGACTCAGCGCGAGCTTGGCTCGAACACCTTCCCCCTATGCAAATCTACGACTGGCGCGACTTGGTAAAGGTCTTTGTCGGGAATTTCCAGGGCACCTACGCGCGCCCCGGGAACTCCTGGGACCTCAAGAGTTGCCGCCAGGAGCTGGACGAGTCTCTCCGAGACTTCATCCGATGTTTCTCCAAGCAATGCTCCGAGTTGCCCAGCGTCGGCGACTCAGAAATCGTCCAGGAATTCCTCTCCGGCACCACCTGTCGAGACCTGGTCCGAGAATTAGGCCGGAGCATACCGACCACGGCGTCCGCACTCCTCGACATTGCCACCAGCTTCGCCTCTGGCGAAGAGGCCGTCGGGGCCATCTTCCCCAACAACAACTCCAAGGGGAAGAGGAGGGATGAGACCCCCGGAGCCTCGACGTCTCGCCCCCCAGAAAAAGAAGAAGGGACGCCAGGGGAAATAGGAGGTCCTCGAGGCCAGGCTCATCGCGGCCGCGGACCGCAAGAATCCCCGAGGCCCAGGGCTCTTCGACAACATGCTTAAAAGACCCTGCCCATACCATCAAGGCCCGGTAAAGCACACCCTCGAGGAGTGCACCATGCTCCGGCGATACTACGCCAAGCTCGGGCTCCCCAACGATGATGCCAAGAAGAGGGGCCAGGACGACGGAGACAACGACAAGGACGACGGGTTCCCCGAGGTACACAATGCCTTCATGATCTTCGGTGGGCCCTCGACGTGCCTCACGACGCGACAGCGAAAAAGGGAACGCTGAGAGGTCTTCTCGGTTAAGGTGGCCACTCCCAAGTACCTCGACTGGTCTCAGGAGGCGATCACCTTCGATCGGGATGACCACCTCGATCATGTCCCAAACCCCGGCCAGTACCCGCTCGTCGTTGACCCGATCAACGGGAACACCCGACTCACCAAGGTGTTGATGGACGGAGGCAGCGGCCTCAACATCCTATACGCCAACACGCTGGGGCTCCTAGGGCTTGACCGGTCACAACTCCGAGGCGACGCCGCGCCCTTCCACGGCATCATGCCAGGGATGCGCGCGCGACCCCTCGGGCGCATAGACTTACCCGTCTGCTTCGGCACCCCCTCCAACTACCGCAAGGAGACCCTCACCTTCGAGGTGGTGGGGTTCAAGGGGACTTATCACGCCATCCTAGGACGGCCGTGCTACGCCAAGTTCATGGCGGTCCCAAACTACACCTACCTCAAGCTCAAGATGCCGGGCCCCAACGGTGTCATCACTATTTACTCCGCGTACGAGCATGCATACGACTGCGACGTCGAGTGCATCGAGTACGCCGAGGCTATAGTGGAGTCCGAGGCCCTCATCGCCAACCTCGACCAGCTCGGCAGCGAGGTGCTTGATTCGAAGCGTCGTGCCAGGACGTTCGAGCCCACGGAGGCCGTCAAGCTCATCCTGGTCAACCCCACATGCTCAAACGACCGAGTGCTGAGGGTCAGCGCGACCCTCGGCAGCAAATAGGGGGCCGTGCTCGTCGACTTTCTTCGCGCGAACGCTGACATATTCGTGTGGAGTCCCTCGGACATGCCGGGCATACCGAGGGAGGTCGCCGAGCACGCCCTCGACATCCAGACCGGCTCTAGACCAGTGAAGCAACGCCTGCGCTGATTCGACGACGAGAAGCGCAGGGCCATCGGCGAGGAGGTACAGAAGCTTTTGGCGGCTGGATTCGTCAAGGAAGTGTCCCATCCGGAGTGGTTAGCTAATCCTGTATTAGTTAAGAAGAAAAATGGAAAATGGAGAATGTGTGTGGACTACACCGGTCTAAACAAGGCATGCCCAAAAGTCCCGTTTCCATTACCTCGAATCGATCAAATCGTTGACTCCACTGCGGGATGCGAGACTCTGTCCTTCCTTGATGCATATTCCGGCTACCATCAAATCAAAATAAAGGAGTCCGACCAGCTCGCAACTTCTTTCATCACCCCATTTGGCCTATACTGCTATACGACTATGCCGTTTGGCCTCAGAAACGCGGGGGCCACCTATCAGCGGTGTATGACCCAGGTCTTTGGCGAGCACATCGGGCGAACCATCGAGGCCTACGTGGACGACGTCGTTGTCAAATCCAAGTGGGCCAATGACCTCATCAATGACCTGGAGGTAGCCTTCAAATGCCTCAGGGAGAAGGGCGTCAAGCTCAACCCCGAAAAGTGTGTGTTCGGGGTCCCCCGAGGCATGCTCCTGGGATTCATAGTCTCAGAGCGCGGCATCGAGGCCAACCCAGAGAAGGTCTCTGCCGTGACCAATATGGGGCCGATCTGAGACCTCAAGGGAGTACAGAAGGTTATGGGATGCCTAGCGGCCTTGAGCCGCTTCATCTCGCGCCTCGGCGAAAAAGGCTTACCTTTGTACCATCTCTTGAGAAAATCTGAGCGCTTTTCCTAGACCCCCGAGGCCGAGGAAGCACTCACCAAACTCAAAGCGCTGCTCTCCAACCCCCCCGTTCTAGTACCACCGATCGAAGATGAGGCCCTCTTGCTCTACGTCGCCGCAACGACCTAAGTGGTCAGTGCGGCCGTAGTGGTCGAGAGGCAGGAAGAGGGGCACGCTCTACCCGTCCAACGACCTGTCTACTTCATCAGCGAGGTGCTTTCCGATACCAAGACGCACTACCCCCACGTCCAGAAACTAATCTATGCCATAATCTTGGCTCGACGCAAGCTGTGTCACTACTTCGAGTCCCACCTAGTGACCGTGGTGTCATCTTTCCCCTTGGGAGAGATAATCCATAACCGGGAGGCCTCGGGAAGGATTTCCAAATGGGTCGTGGAACTCATGGGGGAAGCCCTGTCTTTCGCACCCCGAAAAGCCATTAAGTCTCAGGTCTTGGCCGATTTTGTGGCAGAATGGACCGATACCCAACTACCACCTATTCATGTCTAGGCGGAGTACTGGACCATGTACTTCGACGGGTCTCTGATGAAGACCGGGGCAGGCGTGGGTCTGCTCTTCATCTCACCCCTCGGAGTCCATATGCGCTACGTAATCCGACTCTACTTCGCCGCCTCCAACAATGTGGCCGAATACGAGGCCCTCGTCAATGACCTGTAGATCGCCATTGAACTTGGGGTACGGTGTCTCGACGTTCGAGGCGATTCATAGCTTGTAATCAACCAAGTGATGAAAGAATCAAACTGCCATGACCTCAAGATGGAGGCATACTGCACAATGGTATGCCGCCTAGAGGACAAGTTCGATGGCCTCAAACTCAATCACATCGCGCGAAAGTTCAACGAGGCCGCGGACGAACTGGCAAAGATAGCGTCGGCACGGACCTCGGTCCCCCCGAACGTCTTCGCCAGAGACCTCCACAAGCCATTCGTCGACTATGACTCGGCGATGGTAGAGGGCCCATCGGTCGAGCCCACCATAGGGCCCGAGGCCCCCTTTGCCACCGAGACCCCGCCGCTCGAGCCTGAGGCCATGGCAATTGACATAGAGCCTCCCGAGTCCGACCGAGGAACGGACTGGCGAGTCCCTTTTCTTGATCGCCTCGTGCGAGGAGAGCTTCCCACGGACAGGACCGAGGCCCGACGGCTTGCGCGATGAGCCAAGACTTACGTCCTTTGCAACGGCGAGTTGTATAGGCGTAGCCCGTCTGGTATTCTCCAACGGTGCATCACCATCGAGGCTGGCCAATCACTACTCCGGGACTTGTATGCGGGAGCCTGCGGGCACCACGCAGCGCCTCGGGCGCTAGTGGGAAATGCCTTCCGCCAAGGTTTCTACTGGCCAACAGCGGTGGCTGATGCCACGGGGCTTGTACGCTCCTACGAAGGATGCCAGTACTACGCTCAACAGACGCACCTCCCGGCCCAAGCCCTCCAAACCATCCCTATCACATGGCCATTCGCCGTGTGGGGGCTGGACATGGTTGGGCCTCTGCAGAAGGCACCCGGGGGCTATACCCATCTTCTCGTAGCCATCGACAAATTCTCCAAATGGATCGAGGCTCGTCCAATCACCCAAATCAAATCCAAGCAAGCAGTGCTGTTCTTTACGGATATCATCCACAGGTTCGGAATCCCAAATACCATCATCACCGACAACGGGACGCAATTCACCAGCCACAAGTTCCTAATGTTCTGCGACAACCACCACATCCGTGTGGTCTGGTCAGCCGTAGGACACCCTAGGACAAACGGCCAAGTAGAACGTGCCAACGGCATGATCCTACAAGGCCTCAAGCCAAGAATCTACAACCGGTTGAAAAAGTTTGGCAAGAAATGGCTTGCCGAACTCCCCTCGGTCATTTGGAGCCTGAGGAATACACCGAGCCGAGCCACGTGATTCACACCGTTCTTCCTGGTCTATCGGGCCGAGGCCATCCTCCCCACCGACTTGGAGTATGGCTCCCCGAGACTACAGGCCTACAACGAGCAAAGCAACCGCACTGCCCGCGAGGACGCCCTCGACCAACTTGAGGAAGCCCGAGACGTTGCCCTGCTGCACTGGCCAAATACTAGCAAGCCCTACGACGCTACCAAGCCCGGCACATTCGGAGCCGAGACCTGAAGGTGGGCGACCTGGTGCTGAGGCTGAGGCAGAGCAGCAAGGGCCGCCACAAGCTGACCCCGCCATGGGAAGGGCCGTACATCGTCGCCCAAGTACTGAAGCCCAGAACCTAAAAGCTGGCCAACGAGAAGGGCAAAATCTTCACCAACGCTTGGAACATAGAACAGCTACGTCGTTTCTACCCTTAAGTTTCCAAACGTTGTTTACATTGTTTCTCGGAATACAATAAAGAAGCGTTCTTTAGTTGTTACAATCTTTCGAGGACCCCCCTTAATAGGCAACTCGATTGTATGGAACCTAAGGACCAAAAGTTCATCTCAAAGGCAAAAGACCGGCTAAGCCGTGAGAACGGCCTACGCCTCTCGGCTACGGCAGCTCCCTCGCCACCTTTTCGCCCAAGAGACAGCTTAGGCTCCGAGGAAGTTCTTTCCAAAGAGCCTGTCTATCGATAGGAACTTGACGTCACAATAACGCTACAAGAGAGACTCGGCTCTGCCTCTGCAGAGCCGAGCCTCCCTCGGGGGCTAAAAAGGGGGGAACCCCCTAAGTCCCGGACGCCGTTTCTTAACCGTCTTTTGAAAATTTCCACGCCAAACTCTCTCGCGCTCCGGCAGGACCGTCGCAAGAAACCTAAGGACCAAAAGCGTGTCCTGAGGCCAAAGGGCCGGTCGAGCCATGAGAACAGCCTACGCCCCCGGGCTACGGCAACTCCCTCGCCACCCTTCGCCAAGGGACGACTTAGGCTCCGAGGAAGTTCTCTGCGGGTATCCAAGAACGAGACAGGGGGCACAGGCTCGGAAATGGAATAAGAAAGCGGTTAAAAAACGCACATACGCAAATACTTTAAAAGGCCTCGACGGCCACAAAATGTCACGATGTGACAATTAAACTAATCCGTTTACATGGTCCCTGTTGGCCCAGGTCAAAGCTTAGGGATCGGCGGCTGGTGCGGGAGGGACCACCTCTTCTTCAAACAGGCTGGCCAGCGCTGTGCTAGGCGCCTCCACCGCCTCCATCAGCTTCGCGACCTCTGCGTCGGCCTCCTCGTCATCTTCCGGCAAGACGTAGCCGTCGCTGATAGCCTCGAGGTTGACGGCGTAGTGCGAGGAGACGACGGCTAGGGCGCGCTTGACACCCATGTGCAACGCCTCCCGGAGCCTCTCGTGGACGCGGCCGCTCAACGCCATCAGGCGGTTCCCAAGGGAGCTGGCTGATTGGACCCCCTCGACCTCCAGAGCCTCGCAGGTGGTACGGGCGGTGCTGCGCAGAGCCTCATGCTCCTGGACCTCAACGTCTAGCGCCGCTTGCGCTGCGACGGAGGCCTCAGCCACCTAGGAGGCCTCTTTCTCCAGACCTACACCATGATAAAGAGTCAGGGGTCGAACGCAAACCAGAGCAAACGGAACAAGGAGTGCGGTTCAGCGGAACTTACCCTTGGCTTTGTTCTTCTAGGCTAAAGCCTTGACTCGAGAGGCCTCGGCCGCCTTGGTAGCCTCTGCCAAAGCGACTTTCGTCGGTGATGTTTCACTCACTTTCTGCGCCCAAGCCTGCCGGTGGTGGCCTTGGCAGAGGCCGTTGCTTCTGGGCCCGAGACTTAAGGGAATCCCGCTCCTCCTCCAGCTCCTTGATCTTCGCCACCAAAGGCGGATCGCTCCTTAGCCATGGCCACCTCGGCCTTGGTCGACCACAACAAGCGGAGGTCCTCCACTTCAGACACTCAAGACCGACAAGAGCTCTGGCGTCGGCAAGCAGCAGGCCCTTTGTCACGGAGCTTCTCCCTGACGCCCTCTCCCTTCATAGGAACAACGATTTCCCAAGGGACCGGGTCTCGAGCTCCTGAATAGGCAAAGACATACGTCAAACACCGCAAGGGAGGCTCAGAGAAAAAACAACGCGACACGAGAAAGGGAAATGCGTACCTGGGTAACACCGGGCAGGTCCCTTTGCATAACAGACATCGCCGTCTCCATCGACTGCACCGCCAGTTCACGGTATTGCTCGAGGGTGTCCCAGCGCCCCCCTCGGCGACGTCCTCAAGGGCAAACACAAGCTCCCCCTCAGGGTCAGCCCGGTTTCCCCATACAACACACGGGCTATCCCACCCGCGGGGCTCGGGTCAGACCGAACTCCCCTCGGCAGGAGTCGGGACCGGCCGCTCCGCGGTGCTGGCCGCCTCGGCGTCCGCCGCCTCCTTCCCCCGGGAAGAATCCTCAGACGAGATCGTCTGAACCAGGGGCGGTGCCAAAGCCTGCCCCGCCTCTGTCCCGACCGCCTCGGACTCAACGGAACCGGGGGCTCTGGCCTCTGCCATCTCTACCTCGGTGGCCCCGGCGTCCACCGCCCTGGCCTCGGAAGCCTTGGGGGCTCTGGCCCCAAGACCCATGACCTTGCGGGGCGTGGACTCGTCCTCCCCCGCTCTTTCCGTGGCCACCTCGGTGCCCTTTCCTTCAGCAGCCGGCTCCTCCGGGCTGACCCCGCCCGACCTTGGCGCCATCTTTGACGGCGGCCAGCGCCTCCGCCGCCCGATGGCGGTGGGGTGGTGCACCTTGAGCGCCTTATGGGGCGCCAAGGCAGGTTCCTCCACCCGGCGCTTCTGGCTGGAAACGAAGACGCTCCTAAAGGTCAGTATACGACCAGGGGGCAAGCAGGAAATACTACAAACTCCGCCAAAAAATACACTTACCACGAACGAGGACACAACCGCTTCTGGACAGCGTCCCTCCTCTGCAACGGCGGTGGTGGCGGCGGTGGCACGGCCTCTGTATCCGCCGGTACCGACTGGTCTCCGCCGGACCCCGGCACCCCCTCGACCGTCCGCGGAGACAGTTGAGCCGCCCCCGGCGTCGCTTGCTCCGCCTCCTCCGTCGAACCCACCGGGCTGACAGCACGCGTCTCGGGCGTGTCGCCCTTGACAACGAGACGGACATCTACCAGAGACACCCCGGTCGCCACCTCCCTAACGTCGGGGAGGTGGTCCAGGGTACCCTTCCCTTCCTCGACCTCGCCATCGCCGCCCGAGGAATCCGACACCGATAATGAGGGAGACGACTCCAACGGGAGACCGTCGAGCCTCTGTTGCCGGCGGCGTGCGTCCAGCTTTTCACGCTCAACGGTCCTCTTCGTGCGCCTTGCCACCTTGGCGTCTTTCTTCTTCTTCTGCTCCTCGGCATACGCCCTATTCACGGCTCGCCGCTGGGCGTCCTCAGGAACGGGCGGCAGGGAGCTTCGCACGTCCCTTATCCCCTGCAGAAACGACGAAATAAGGCAACGGGCGAAAAAGCAATGAGCAAGAAGGCGCGAAGGCCTCGGCAACACCCAACTTACTGTACGAAATGTACCCCCGCGACGGGCGATCGGGGAGCGGCATCAAGCCGTCAATCTTGGTTTCCCATCCCGCCTCCCTTACCCGACGTAGGATCTCCTCATCAGTAAGGGTGAAGGCGGACATCTTGATGCCTTCGATCGGATCGCTCAGGGTCATCTCGAACAGGCGCCACCGCCGAGCCATCAGCGGCAACACCCTCCGGTGGTGAAAAGCCGCCACGACCACGGCCGCCGTAAGGCGCGATCGCGCAATTGACTTGCCCAGGCCCTCGTGGATTGGTTCCACTGGGCTAATCGAGCTTGATGACGCCCGTACCCCCACTTCTCCGGTGACTCTCCACAACCCGCTTTGGTATAAGGGGAAGCTTCGCCGTCGCCGTTACGGAGGTAGAACCATTTGTCATACCAACGACGGTTGGATGATGATGCTGGCTGGGATGTAGAGTCTTTGTCGGTCTTGGCGCACTGAAGGTGCAGCCGCCGCCCTCAACGCCTTCCGAGCCCGCCGCTCTCGGCCGACTTGGTGGTAAAACCGCCCGAAACAAATGGAGCCACACGGCTCCCGGTGGGGGAGCGATCCCGTGTACCCCTCTCAAACGGCGGCGAAGATGGCCGCCTGTGCGATGGAGTTGGGGCTGAAGTTGTGGAGCTCCACACCGTAGTAGTGCGGGAGCGCCCGCATGAACTAGTCCGCCGGCAAGCCGAGGCCTCGCTCGTGGAAGACGACGAAGCTCACCATGTAGCCATCACGTGGCCTCGGTTCCGACTCATTCCCTGGAGCAATCCACTCCGGCTCGTCAGGATCGGTGATCGGGCGGAGGAGACCGGCGTCCACCAGCGACTGCAGCTTCTCCACGGTGATGTCAGACCGCTCCCAGGGATCCACCGGGAGGATGACCGGACCGCCAGCCATTACGCGGTGGAGGACGCTGCTACGGCGGTAAATCTCTCTCTCTCTCTTTCAATCGATCTCTCTCACCCTTCTTCTCCCGGCGCTTTATGCTCTCAGCAACGGCTTGGAGGCGGCAAAAGCAAATGCAGGCAAGGTAAGGAGGGGAGGGGCGAGGCTCTTTACGTATTTATGCAGGGGTAAGATGAAACCGTTGGGCGACGAAATCGGGGAAGTTTCCCTCAGATCTGGCGCATATAATCCAGATCCGATATCTCCGCCCACGTGCCCACCTTCTCCACATTTAATCGCGCAGACGGTTATGTCCCATCCACTGACACCATGTCGCGCAGCAATGGCAGCTCCCGAGAAGACCACCTCAAAAGACGCGCCGTTGTCAGCCGATGGAAGGGAAATACCCCCCAGCCAATTCCTTCCGAGCTAAGGAACTGGGCGCCGAGCCCGCTACGGTCCAGAGGTTCAAAGGCTAGGCCGTTTATGGTCTCGACAGCCGCCTCTCAGACGACAGTGAGTCGAGGACAACTATGGGCGAGAAGCCGTACATGGCCGAGGCCTGTGCAAGCGATTGCTTGGGATGCCCTAAGTCATGTCCGAGACCAGCAGGAGTTCTCTAAAGGGGATCCCACCGTAGGGAGGCACCGAGCCCCTAGGGCCAATCGAATGGCCCTGGCACCCACTAGAGAAGCCTTCTGGTACTTTTTTGGAGCGCGTCTCTGGACCACTAGCCGACCCCTATCGAATGGGGCATGGGCCTCCACTCGGACTTACCCGATAAAAGCTCACCGGAAATGTCACCGCTCGCGCCCACCGAGGGTAGCCTGGCATGTTCCACCCCTCCTTCCGAGCGAAAAGGATGCGCGAGGGTCGTACAAAAAGCCAGGGGAACTCCTGATCGCCCTCTCGCTCTGCGTGGAGGCTCGGGGGCTCTTCCTACAACCTTGCCGAGACCCAGCGACCTAGGCTCGCACGCGAAGGGATTGGCAAACAACCCCTCCTTCCGAGCGAAAAGGATGTGCGAGGGTCGTACAAAAAGCCAGGGGAACTCCTGATCGCCCTCTCGCTACGTGCGGAGGCTCGGGGGCTCTTCCTGCAACCTTGCCGAGACCCAGCGAACTAGGCTCGCACGCGAAGGGCTCGACAAACAACCCCTCCTTCCGAGCGAAAAGGATGCGCAAGGGTCGTACAAAAAGCCAGGGGAACTCCTGATCGCCCTCTTGCTATGTGCGGAGGCTCGGGGGCTCTTCCTGCAACCTTGCCGAGACCCAGCGAACTAGGCTCGCACGTGAAGGGCTCGGCAAACAACCCCTCCTTCCGAGCAAAAAGGATGCGCGAGAGGTCATACAAAAGCCAGGGAACTCCCGACGCCCTCTCGCACGCTGCGGAGGCTCGGGGCTCTTCCTGCAACCTTGCCAAGACCAGTGACCTAGGGCTGCATGCGAAGGGCTTAGCAAACAACCCCTCCTTCCAAGCGAAAAGGATGCGCGAGGGTCATACAAAAAGCTAGGGGAACTCCTGATCGCCCTCTCGCTACGTGCGGAGGCTCGGGGGCTCTTCCTGCAACCTCTCACACCCCGAGGGTCAGAAAAACGCGACGAAAAAGGGCACCAAGCCCATTACGATCTAGGGGTACAAAGGCTGGGCCATCCAGGGCCTCGACAGCCGCCCAGGACAATAGAGTCAGGGACAACTATGGGCGAGCCCGTACACAGCCGAGGCCCAGGCAAGCGATTGCTTGGGATGCCCTAAGTCATGTCCGAGACCAGCAGGAGTTCTCTAAAGGGGATCCCACCGTAGGGAGGCACCGAGCCCCTAGGGCCAATCGAACGGCCCTGGCACCCGCTAGAGAAGCCTTCTGGTACTTTTTTGGAGTGCGTCTCTGGACCACTAGCCGACCCCTATCGAATAGGGCATGAGCCTCCACTCGGACTTACCCGATAAAAGCTCACCGAAAATGTCACCGCTCGCGCCCACCGAGGGTAGCCTGACATGTTCCACCCCTCCTTCCGAACGAAAAGGATGCGCGAGGGGTCGTACAAAAAGCCGGGGAACTCCTAATCGCCCTCGCGCACGCGGCGGAGGCTCGGGGCTCTTCCCGCAACCTTGCCGAGACCAGTGCCTAGGCTCGCATACGAAGGGCTCGCAAACAACCCCTCCTTCCAAACGAAAAGGATGCGTGAGGGTCGTACAAAAAGCCAGGGGAACTCCTGATCGCCCTCTCGCTACGTGTGGAGGCTCGGGGGCTCTTCCTGTAACCTTGCCGAGACCCAGTGGCCTAGGCTCGCACACGAAGGGCTCGGCAAACAACCCCTCCTTCCGAACAAAAAGGATGTGCGAGGGTCGTACAAAAAGCCAGGGGAACTCCTGATCGCCCTCTCGCTACGTGCGGAGGATCGGGGGCTCTTCCTGCAACCTTGCCGAGACCCAGCGGCCTAGGCTCGCACACGAAGGGCTCAGCAAACAACCCCTCCTTCTAAATAAAAAGGATGCGCGACGGTCGTACAAGAAGCCAGGAGAACTCCTGACCGCCCTCTCGCTCCGTGCGGAGGCTCGGGGGCTCTTCCTGCAAACCTTGCCGAGACCCAGCGACCTAGGATCGCACGCGAGGGCTCGGCAGGCTCGGGGGCTCCTCCTGCACCCCAAACGAAAACAAGCGACCCGAGCTCGCTCTCATGGGTCTAGCGAATGCGATAGAGCGCCTTACTCAATGAAGAAAAAGCCCCTAAAGGAGTAAACTCACTCCTCTAAGGCCTCGGGGCTACACCGGCCAGAGGCTTCAGGCGCACCACCAGAATCGCGAGTATAAAACAAACCCGACAAGAGCCACTGAGAAACAAGAGTCTCGAAAAAACCTCGGGGAGAGTATCCCACACTCCCGCCCGAGGCTCGGGGGCTACTGTCGGATACCAGAAAATGGGGTACCCCAAGCAAAGATCGAAAAAATGCTTAGACCCTAAGAACAGAACCAATGGAATAAACAAACGAGGTCTCGGCCGAAATCTCCGATTCGCCCGAGACCCCGTCGCCGAGCCCCAGCAGAAGCGAACGATTCTCCGACTCACCCGAGACCGCCTTGCCGAGGCCCCCTCGTCGAGGCCCCCTCGCCCGGGGCCTCGGAAGAAGTGCCGATTCTCCGATTCGTGCGAGGCCGGCTCGGCACCAGCCCCGTGACCGCCTCTTCGACCAAACTGCTCTGACCGAACGTCGCATCCAAGCGCCCAACCACTCCGACAGACGCACGATGGCACAGTACAGCGAAGTGACCGACTACACGCCAGTCGTGTCAACCTCCTGCCATCTACGACGGCACAGAGAGGGGTTACCGACCAGCTGTCTTTGCCTAACTCCTGCGCCAAGGACATCATAGCGTGGGGAGTCAAAGCGGGTTCTCGCAGCCTCGGAATCGGTGGACCGATCGCTCCGGCTCGCCCGAGCCCCCTCGATAGGGCCTCAGATTCGCGATCTTACTCCGCCTCGCCCGTCGCCTCGCGCCGAGACCCCCGGTAGGGGCCCTCGGACAATTGGCGCGCTCGCCTCGCCTCGAGGCCGGGCGCAAATCCCGCAACCTCGTCGCCTCCGCCTCAAAGGTCTCTCGGCGGCTGTCGCATCCAATTAATCGCGCTCATTTGCACCGCTTCGTAAGCCACGATCGGCGGTCTTGGCTGCAACAGAGCGACGGGACAACGGTCGATCACCTTTTTACCATCCCTTCATCGACAATATGGTATCAGTATCTCGTAGGGCGTCGTCTCGCACTATTCCGCTCGATGGCGGCTGAGACCCGCATCGCACTGGTCACTTCTCAGGCCTCAAGACGGCGAGCCTCGGCTGCAACAGGCCTCGGCGCGACCCGGCTACGATGGCGCCGAGCCTCGCAATCCACCAAGTCAACAAATGCGCAGCATGTTACTTGCAGTGGAGACCATACCGATTAGACATCTACGGGAACTCCCATGACAACGCCATGCTGCTCCAGGAGTAAATACGTCATCGAATAGTCCGCTCCACGTGTAGCTCTCTTATGTACTCCTGGTTTCCTCCATGCGGCTATAAAAGGAGGCGGCCAAGACCGTTTCTAGGGACGGCGGATAGAGTCACGAATACTCGCACGAACAATATGCCTCATTCTGTAATTCATATCACCTCCCCTCACAGAGACCTAGGACGAACTCCCTCTCTCGCCTAGCTTGTAACCCCCTACTACGAGCACCCCGGTGCGAGGAATACAAGAACATCTTCTCAGACTGGACGTAGGGCATCCATTGCCCGAACCAGTATAAATCTTGTGTCTCTTTGCATCACCATCCGGAATTGGGAGCACGCAGCACAAATTCACTAGTCGGTTAAGGACCCTCGGTTCCGAAACACCGACACTATGAATACATTATTACCGAGGGAAAAATTATCCATAAGCAATCTGGAGAACCACTTGATACAAACCAAGGTCCTAAAGAGGCTTATTGGATTTTTGTCATGAGCACAGCAAGAAGACTTTATGCTGGCAAGGTAGCTTGTCTACTTTTACTAGGATTTCCATGTGCGCATTGCTAAGAAACAGTCTTTTATCATATTTGTTTTAGCTTATGATTTGGACCACTACCTATCTCTATAACCTGATTTATTCATCTAGAAGGAGAAAGGTGTATTTCAGCACTCTAGCTTTTTAACAGGAGGTGCCACCATAGCGGCTGGGAAATTTACTGTAAAAGCTGGAGTAATCAAGGTAGTATTGTTGTGCAATAATGCCCTATGAAAACTTGTGCTTTATTGTGATATAATTAATTATTGGTTCAAGAAACTTTATTGGTATCATATTCTTATGTAACATAGTGCTATCCACCCTCCCTCCCATCCTAGTATTTCTTTCCTAGCTATTCCTTGGTTTCATGTCTATTGTATACATTTTCTAGATTACATGCAATATTTACCTTGGATTAGTGGATATTTGAAAAATATATGATGTGATTTCTGGAGTTAGAATAGCATAAAGGTATGTTGTATATTTCTTACTATACTTTTCGATTTGCTACTTATCAAGCTAATGGACAATAGAACATCGACTTTGTTTCCCTATTTCCTTTTTAGCCATGAGCACAGAGGATCTCAATATAGTGGTCAGTCCCTATTTCTTACTATACTTTTCGATTTACTATCTTATCTTGATCAGTCCATCTGGGCATATAGTGGTCACTACAAACCAAGCACAGAGGATCTCAATAATTTCATGAAATTTCTAGACGAAAATGGAGTTAATCTCAAAGAAATTGAGGTACATCAATGCAACCATAACTTTGACTTACCTATACATGTCCGCCTAGATGGTTTTATTATATATATGGAGCTTATTTTGGTTATTCAGATGCGGCCATTCACCAAAGAAGACTACCATGATGGTACAATGCCTAATGAAGCACAAAACGTTGTTGTTGTTACCAATCCTTCGCAAGTGATTCTCTCTACAGACACAAAGGAAGGTGGTGAAGGCAAGGATGCTCCAACAGAACAAGCAAAGCTAACATACCGTAGAACCTTGTCAGGTGGTCTACACAGCCCCAAAGGCACCGATGTCCCTCAGAAGCCAATTCTTGAGAGGATTAAATCCAAGAGTGAGACTGAATCTTATCAGCTTGGCCTCAAGTTATCCCTAAAATGGAGCACTGGAGCTGGCCCCAGAATTGGATGTGTGAAGGATTATCCAACAGAGCTTAGAATGCAAGCTCTTGAAATGGTACACCTACTAACAGGGGCATCGACAGTACCACATACGTCGTTGCTCGCACAAGCTCAAGAATGTCATGACCCGGCTAGCTGGTTAGAAGCCTAGAAGATCTTATCACACGTGCACTGCATGATCAAATAATGTGCTTGACAACAAGAAACCTATGCAGTTCGTCTGTTGGAAAATGTAACTATAAAGCTGCATTGTGATTGCGTTGTGTGCTGGAAGGATTTCTTGGTTCTTCCTTTGAATTTGCTATATTAAAAAGTTCACCAAGTGTCACAAGTTATCGATTTAAGTTGCTGTAGAAATAGTGTGAGACCCTGTTTGATACTATGGCCAAAGTTTAGATACTAGACTTTGGACACTTTGGACCACTTTAACTCTTGAGGCTTCAAATTTAACATCTAAAGTTATGTTTAAAATTTAGCCAGCCTCACAAAACTTTTTGACCACACAAGTCAGCTAAAAATGGTCTAAACTTTAGATCATAGGATCCAAACATACCCTTAGAAGTCCTGTGGACCTTGGTATGTCCGTGTTCCTGGGCATTGCTACCGTAGCCTTCGCCAACCTCATTGTCTTCATCAAACTCGTGCACACGGACACGGCCTCGCCAGCAGTCACACCGGTGGCGGAACCGGGATTTTTAGTTAAGGGGGACTAACAATACGATGACACCTCATAAATATAATAAATATATATATCAAATGTATGTTTCAATAGCTTTTCAATGTATTTACATATATATTTTGTATTCATAAAAAATATGTGAAATAATAAGGAAGCACGTCACGCACGTGCCAGCCATCATCCGCGCGCTCGTCGGATGCGTCTAGTTTGTCATCCGAGTCCCGGATCAGAGTTCACACTATATATTCCCCTTTTGCTGCTCAAGTCGAGCCAGTCGCTGCTCACACTTGTGCCTAGCCTCGATGTAGCAGTCCTCGATCTCGCGTGCCTCTCGCGTTCTTGGACGCACAATCGGCATCATCATGCAAGGCGTAAGTGAGGCCTCCCTGGTGGCATTTTTTTTGGTTTTTTTTTAAAAATTGGTGTTCAGCGTCGAGTGATTATTGAAGCCGGTGGTGATATTAACTTATCATTGTCGCATGATTGCTGAAGCGGTGATTCTGCCATTCTGGTTGTAAACCAGCGATAATAACCAACGCGAGGGTGGAAACTGAAACCGACGATGATTGGACCACCCAACTCGGCGGTGATGAAAATTTTGGAGTAGTGTATGGTTCATGAGCAGAAGATCACAGCATCAAGGAGATGATGAAAGCAAGCGCTCTTGAAATAGAATTAAGCTTTTTTTAGAAAGAACAGAATTAAGCCTTTGTATATCTGGGAGTTCAAGCGGGTTTGTCACCACCATGAGGTCACATGAGTGAAGCGCATGGTGTCAGTCATATCACGCAGAACATGAGTCACCTCTGAGATGGCACTATCATCACGCTTAGTCCTCTTCACTTTTTCAGGCGTGCTAGCAGCAGGCCGCTTACTAGATGAGCTTCCCCCATTATTGTCATCCTCTTTAGCCAGGCACTCTTAATCGTACTGCAAACCTGGGTGAACATCCTCACCATGATTCGCATTCTTATCACCAATTAAATCTCCATTTTGAGTGGAAGGAAGATCGTATAGTGCTTGTAGAACACTGAACTCCCCAGTTGCATGCTTGTCTTGAACAATGAATTCCATCTCATCATAGCAATGGATGGGGACGTTTATAAACTTCGCCCTTGGATCTTTGTCCTGCACATGTCCAGTCTTAATTTCATACTTTACTATAATACATAAGTAACATAACTAAATCAAATTTATAAGGACAGAAAGACTTACATTATGCATCCTGACAACCTCTTTTTCATCATAAAGTATCATTTTCTTAACATCATCAAAGTTTGCTCCGTTTAAATTCTTTGCTTGCAGTATAACCTTCCATTGACCTTTCAGCTTATGATACTTGTGGTAAACTTGTCGCTGAGTGAAATTTGTGTGATACTTTACATTAATCTGTTTTGCGCACTCCTCGTGATGTACCTCACGAAAAACAAATAGTCTTCCCTCAGCTTGTATCTTCTCTTTGTAGCATCGTAGCATGTCCTCCATCACCTGGGGCTGCCACACAACGTTGTTTCCTGCCATCCTTGCATGTGAAAGTACTTAAAGTATTTTGGGAGATGACAAAATTCATATACCTCATATGGCTATGTGGATGTAAGATACTTCATGTAAAGAAACTAAATTTCATTCAGAGAAATCCATGTATACAATAAAAAGGACTACTTTACATTGCAACATAAAAATAATAAATAGTTTCATAGATGACTGAAAACACACATCAGCCATGCCTAACATTGTTCCTATTTCTCCACATGCTATTACCTATGACATCCCTGTCTCGGAGTACTTCCCTCTGTTCCTCACGTAAATCTTGTTGAACATGTCCAGCTGTTCTTGGATAGTTCTCAAACCAACTTTGTTCGCTATAGACTAGTTCATCAGGTCCTTCATTTTATAATATCCAGTTATGAAGAATACAGCATGCTATGACAACTCGTACTTGTGAAGGGAAGGGATAATATGGTCTTGTTGTCAACACTTTGAAACGATTTTTTGGTGTCCCAAATGCTCTCTAGATAGTAACTCGGAGGGATGAGTGCTTTAGGTTGAATAGCTCATTTGCTGTCCGCGCTCTATTGCCCCTCCACTCATGCAAATGGTATCAAGTTTGATGAAAAGGAGGTAGAAATCCTCTCCTTGCTGCATAGCCCGCATCTGCAAGGTAGTATTTACCTACCAGGCCATTGGGAACACAATTAATATCACTAAGTTGTATATGTAAGTGTTCCAAAGGTAGATTAGACACCAACCTTCAGGGACTCGAAGGCCATTTGGATGCTCAAGAGAATGTCGTAGGACCCCTCCCAACCAGCACTTACACATGTGAACATCAAATCAAAATCGACCGTTGCAAGAACATTTTGGGTAGGAAAAACTTTCTACCACGGAACCTACCTACAATCCTTGATGGAACATTACAAGGAATGTGGGTACCATCAATTGCGCTGATGCAATCCTAGCCATCCAATTGGTATAGGAACGTAAGTACATACTAATATATTATTAATAGGCTATTTTGATATAAAATAGAGAAGGGCCATACCTTAAAATAGGGATCAAATCGAGGGTTGCCTACAACTATTGTTGGTATAGCGAGAGAGCGATGTCTAAGAGCATCTCCAAGAGTTCCCCATATTCCTTCCTCATCCATGTTTTTTGGGGAAAAAAAGAGAAAAACTCATGTCCAAGAGTACTCCATATCCCTTTCCCATCTTTTGGCTTTGTCAAACCGACCGCCATCGTGGGTAAAAATGTGCGGACCATAGTCGCGCGTATCCGCAATTTCCCCGCGCCGTCCCTTCCTTCCCGCGACAAGTTCCCGTGTGTCCTGTCCTTCGTGCCATAGCCCAGGCTCCATCCAGGGGAAAGGATCTTTGACGCCGCCGACCTAGGGTTGAGGTATGCCATGGATCTACTCGTCTAGTGCTTTCCCGGTCGCTAGGGTTTTCATAGCCGTCGCCTGGAGTCCATGGCCGTCGCTGGCCACGGCAGCAGCAGCCATAGCCTGCCACAGCTGCCTCCTGCAGGGGAAGGCCTGGCCGCAGCCATGTTTGGCCTAGCAGAGGGCGCAGCTTGCCGCCCCTGCTTGCCTGCGCCTAGCCGTGGCTGCCGGCCACCGGCTGGCCTGGGTCTCCCTTGGCCTGGAGATTGTGTGTGGCTTCGGTCCGCACGCTGGGTGGTACATTGGCCTTGCCCGGGAAGCCTACCCTCCCTCTCAGCTGTGGGTCGTGACATGGCCCCTCGATTCTGAATTTCTGATTCTACGCAGCGCGCTGTTCCTTTCTACTGTATCGAGCGGCCTCCCATAGCTTTGTGCAGACAATCAATACAAGCGTGTGATGTTCAGACTTCAGACTGCCTGCCATAGTGTAGATCTTTGACATTTTTTTTCAATATATGCTGATCTCTGATGGTGTAAAAATTATTCTCTTATACATGATTATGGGCATTGATTTATTCGTGAATTCTTGTAGGATCCTCCCAATGTCGGGGTGGATTTTGGACAAACATGGTCACGAGAGTTGATGATGGTGCTGGTTTGGAAGACTTCACTTTTCCCGTGACACAGGAGACCCAGGAAATTAATGAGATGCCTACTGAAGTTCAGAAGTTGATGTGCAGGCACGTGAAGGTGCTCCACGCCGTCGCAGTACAAGGCCTTATTCGAAGAGGACAAAAATTTTTGATCCGAAGGAGGATAAAGTTGTTGTGTCAGCATGGTTGAGTGTTAGCAAAGATCACGGGGCTAATCAATCTCGTGCCTCCTTTTGGAGTCGAATTCATGAGCCAAGTAATCTTGAAACATCCTTTGTTGTCTGCCTTCTCTATCTCGATAAATAACTATATGGTCTAGGACCGAACCACCATATCTTCCTCTTTGATTCGAATATGTTTGCACAATTTAAGCTGCTGAGAAGATCAAATATTCATCGTCGTCTGATGATTAATCATTCAATTCTCTTTGTAGTAGTGATTTGTGATCACTCATGACCAGCGTGTTCGCTGGTTAGTTTCTGGGCTGGTTTGGGCTGGCTGGTGCTGGTTTGTTGTGAGAGGAAAATACTGTTGGCTGGTTGAATAAGCCTGGCTGAAACCAACAAGCAAACAGGGTGGACGTCTAACGCGGAGGGCTCGCTAGGAGGTGCCTGTGGCCGGCCTGTTGGAGGGCGCGACAAGGTAGGAGGAGGCAGCGGCCGGCTAGGAGGTGCCTGCTGTCGCCTGGGATGTGGCCACAGCCAATAGGGAGGAGGCAGCGATGGGATACACGCGACCGATGTAGGTTTCTACGCGACGGATCAAACTCGCGGGGAAAAGATGCAAAAAAAAGTTCTAGGGCCAAAATTTATTTTTTTGGAAGCCATTTATTGGAAACTCTTGGCGATGGTCTTCTTTTATCCTCACAATACATTTTCGGGAGTTGTAAAACTACATGTTTTGGGGAGGAAAAAATAAGGTACTCCTGGGGATGCTCTAAGCATTTCAGGTCCAAGTTGTCCAATTGCATATAAAACTTGATTGAGGCCGCCGTAAAAAAAAAGGCTAACAGTTTCGCCTGACCCTTGTGAAATGAAAACTAATATCACCGTTATTCTTATGATGTTCTACAGTAGGGAGAAACATGGCAATTTGTTCCTGTATGGTACAATGCCAAGTATCGCTAAGTGCTCCCATAGTACGCAGTTTTAGACACAGCTTGAAAAACACCGACTTTCAGGTTAAAAAAAACACCGACTTTCCCATGCGCAACTCTGACCTGGCGGCCTGAGTCGTGCTAACATGACCTGGCCGGTCGCTGTTCCACGGTAGCTGGCACGGGCCGAAGTATAGCCCACCAAAACGCTGGTTCGTTTCGGGCTGAAAGCAGCCCAACAAGGATGAGGCCTACACTTGCGTTGCTGGGCTCATTCTTTGGAGTCAAGCATCCAACATTGCGGTGGATTCTTCAGTGGCTGTATTTTTTTTAAAACGTTACTATTCATTAATTAATCGACACAAAAAGAAAAAGAATCGCTGTTTGGATCATGTTTAAGTCACTAGTGGGGCCTGGCCCATGTCTCTCTCAGGTGTCACTACATCTGAGATCACCTACAGGGGAAGATGCAGTCACGTCGTTCTCACATGACCGTGCATCCGGTGGAGTTCCTGCTCTCTTTTTTTTTCTTCCCTTTTTCGGGAGGGAGGGAAGGTGCCTGCTTTGGGTTAGCGACTTTCGCCTGCGTCAACGGTATATGCGTCTGCTTTTTGCATGATCATTGTAACTGCAGTTCCTGCGCCCTTTATCCAGCCCTTTACCTCCCATAACCCAGCCGCTGGTATATGCGTCTGCTTTTTGCAGTGTGCAGCAGCTACCATCTTTACCTCTTTGGTGAACCAACAATACATTCCGATCCATGCTCCCCATCTTTTTACCTTTTATACTGTACCTGAGCAGCAACAGGTAAAGGTAGCTCAGCGATCGGGCGGTCGGCGATGCACCACGGCTGCATTGCATCTGCTGCAGTCTAGAAGTAGGCGCCCACCGGTGCAGACGCGCGGCAGTACGTGTTTGATGTTTCAGCCGACGTGCACGAGCGCGGCGCGCCGGAATCTCCGGGCCACTATCCCCACTGGCCACTGCGCCCCTCCCTCATCATCACCTCGGCGTCTCGTGCCCCTCGGTTAGAGCCCAAAGCCTCAGCCCTGGCCCAGTCCACGCCCCGGCCGGCAGCCCAGCACCGCGTATCATTCGCATGCCCCATGTCTGATGCCTGCATCCCCCACCATTCTGGAGTATCACGATGAGCAGCTTCGCCCAATGACTTTGTACTATCTTGCTTGGAACATACTAATACAAATCCTGAGGTCCTGCTTGGAACACAAGACGTTCGTTCACCTCTGACATTTCCTGCGTTCCAAGCAGAACCCCGTAACATATATTAGAACCTCTGTACATATAACTCCTCCTTATCCCCTTAATGAATGGCAGAGCTCCTGCCCTTACTTAAAAAAAAAAAACATATATTAGAACAAGAACGCTACAGGGGCAGGGTTGTACTGACCAAGGCAGCCAGGCGTCAATGGCACGGCGCGCGGCCGCCAGGTTATGACATGCGTGCTGCAGCCAGGCAACAACAAGAAACGGACACGAGCTCTCTCGGAGTCGGAGACACGCAGCCGGCAGCCACTTGAGGCGACAGCGCGCCCTGCCTCCTCCGTCAGCCCGTCCGTCCGGACGCCTCGTGCGCGCCATGCGCCGTGGTCCATCCGTCCCCCACCACGTGCACGCGCCTGGCCCCCGCCGGACTCGGACAAGAGGAGGTGCCTGCCTGATTGGGGCCCACCCCACCCCATCCCGGCGACACGACTGAACCGACCAACCGACCCACCGACCGACCGGCAGGGCCGCGCGCGGCTTCTTCCTCGTGCGCGCACGCCCGTACGACCAGCGCCGGACAGACACGGCCGACGCTTCTTCTCCCTGGCTTCTTCTTCCTCTAGTAGTACTCCACGGGCGTGCCAGGACAACTATCGTCCGACACGTCGCCGTCATCGTCGCCGCAGTCGCCCTTGCCGTTGCTCCCGCCACCACCAGCCTTGTTGGCGACGCTGAAGGGCGGCGGCACGTAGGGCGGCGTGGCGCAGCGGAGGAGCGCCCAGTTGACGCCGGCGAAGAAGGGGTGGCGCTTGATGGCGGCGGCGCCAACGGTGGCGCCGAGCCTGCGGGCGGGGTCCTTGGCGAGCAGCGCGGTGACGAGGTCCCTGGCGGCCGACGACACGGCGGGGTCCCGGGGAAACTCGAGCGCGCGCGCCACGATGTTGGCCAGCGTCATCTCGTTGTCGTAGCCCTTGAAGGGCGTGACCCCGTACAGGAGCTCGAAGACGAAGACGCCCAGCGTCCACCAGTCCACGGAGCTGCCGTGCCCTTCCCCGGACACGATCTCGGGCGCCAGGTACTCGTGCGTGCCCACGAACGACATCGACCGCAGATCCACCGGCTCCGCCACGAACTCCAGCTCCAGCCCGCTGCCACCACTGCTGTTGCCGCCGTTCGACGTCGACGACGGTTTCTTGACGCGCCAGCGCCGGCGCCGGCGCCCGCGCCCGCGGCCCGGGAAGAGCTGGAAGCAGGAGGCGGCGGGGACGATGCAGGAGGAGATGGCGCAGGACGTGGAGGTGGCGGGGCGGGCGGCGAGGGAGAGCGGGTCGGAGATGACGTGCGCGGGCGTCGGCGCCGTGGGGTCGCACTTGAGGGAGAGGTCGAAGTCGGTGAGCATGATGTGGCCGTCGGCGCGGACCAGGACGTTCTCCGGCTTGAGGTCGCGGTACACGATGTCCATCATGTGGATGTACTCCAGCGCCGCCGCCACCTCCGCCGCGTAGAACCTGCGTGCGTGCACCCGTCGTCAGTCGTCGTGCATTTTTAGCTATAGTATATTATTACTAGATTTGTTATAAACATTCGTCATCACTTGGCAACGCCATCATGCAATGTACTGGGAGATTGCTCAGAGTTTATCTCAAAGTTTCAGTTCATTTCATCATTCAGCAAAGCCATCACGCATGCGTACATTGCCTGTTTGCTCTGCATGACCATGATTGCAAGCTTTACATTGAGCACGCATCATCAACAACTGCAATTGCATACTACTCACGTCTGTACTGTCGACTGTAGTAGAAAAGCTACTTCTTCTTTTTTTGATAAGCTAGAAAAGCTACTTGCAAGCGAGGCGCGTGTGCTGTGTCTGAATCAAGTGCAACGACTAACGACAAAAGAGCCCACTCCAGACCGCTAGACGGCCACGCCGCACCTGTGCAACGACTAACGACAAGGGTGAGGCGCGTGTGCTGTGTCTGAATCAAGTGCCGGCATGTTGGATACGACTGTATGCTCGGCTCCAGCTCCAGCGCAGCATGCATGCGAACGGAAAACGGGAGCAAGGGTCACACGTAGGTAGGTGGGCAGCAGAGCAGACGGCGGAAAAGGCACCGGACAGTGCTCGAATTGGCGCATCATGGCTGTTGGAAGCTGCACGGTGGGGGCATCACACAGTCTCGTGGGTCTATGCTATAGCTGCAGCGAAGGGAGGGACCCCATGTGTGCACGCATGGCCAGTGCCCAATTGCCAATCCCTTCCTTGGGTTAAACTAGGCTAGAATCCTTTTACAAGAACTGCAAGTGCCTAGCGCATGTGTGGATCAATGGTTAGGCCCCGTTTAGATCAAAAAAAATTTGGATTTTGGCTCGATGTAGCATTTCATTTGTACTTGATAATTAGTGTCTAATTATAGACTAATTAGGTTTAAAAGTTTCGTCTCATGATTTCTCACCCAACTGTACAATTAGTTTTTTTTTGTCTATATTTAGTACTCCATACATGTGACGCAAGATTCTATGTGACGGGTACTACATAAAAAAAAATTTGGAATCTAAACATGCCCTTAGTTAACTGAATCCCTCGTTGGCTGAGATTAGTAGATTAGTCCCGCAAGAAATGCCCTACAGAACCCAACCTATAGTAGCTAATTACTCAGTCAGACCTACTGACCTAGGTGTACGTGTATGTGCTTCAGAGCTGTCATTCTCGAGGATCACATGGGGTGGGGGTTAATAAAGGCCTCCTTGACCAAAGCCATGTTTAGTTGCCCCAAATTCCAGAATTTGGCACTATGCAAAAAGAAGATTCCTCGTCACATCAAACTTGCGGTACATGTATAGAGTACTAAATATTGATAAAATCAAAAACTAATTGCACAGTTTGGTTGTACTTTGCGAAACAAACGTTTTAAGCCTAATTAGTCAACGATTGGACAATTATTACCAAATAAAAACAAAATACTACAGTGTAGCTACAGTGTCCATTTTTCAGACGGCGCCGAATCAGGCAGCGAACTAAACGCGGCCCAATGCAAACTAAGCAAGTGCGTACAATTATAAACAGAGCATCAGTAACTACCGTACTGATTGCACTGCATGGGTAGTGACGGTGTCACGTTCCCGGGCGGAACGGCCGGCGTGACTCCAGCACCTCCTGCGCCTGCGCCGCCGCCGCCGCCGCCGCAGCGCACGGGGGGCGCCGCTCGTGCGCTCATGCCCGTCGCCATCAGTCAGCGCGGCCCCGGCCGCCGTACCATGTGCGCGCCACGATGAGCCGCGCGTGCAATCGATGGAGCGGCCGTAGCAGCAGGCAGCACGTGCCCCACTGTTGCAACCAGCCAACCAACAACTACGGTCAGTCTACAGTCTTAGCGTAGGGAACTAGTAGGTACTCGTACTACGTACGTGTCTTGGCTGGTGCTGCCGTGCTGGTAGTATAGTAAAGTGAGGTCTTCTGCAAGCCAAAGTAAAATCCTGCATCCGTGAATGTACGTACTCTACGGGATGTATAATACGTGCTGCTACCGCTGGTTACCGTACGTACTGATGAAGGCAGTAAACAGAATCTGGGTCCTGCGTGCCTCTACCTACGCTACGCAGGACAGGGTTTGCAGGTTTGCAATTGCACGACGACGACTGGTGCAAGCGCATGTGGCACGCACACAGCTTTTACTACTTCCCGCATGGACAGTGAGCTCCATCCATCCAGTCCTCAACTCTAACGAACGCAAGTCTCTGCATTTTTCTCTGATGGATGATGCCACAAACGTGGTGACCATGGTGGACAAGTGTTTCCTGATCTGGTCTCCAAACCATCTTTCTTTCCCCTTCTTTCCGTTGCCTTTATTTCTAAAAAAAGTCAGGTAGTATCCAAATTTTCCTCATCATCAATCAAATAGAGAAAAAAAGGTCTTGTGTGTGCGGCAGCGACCTGATGCTACGCTGTAGTGTGTGTGCGTGTGTTGGTCACGATGAAACGCTTTCATCATTCAGCAGGTTTCAGAGTAGGGAGGAAACCAGGCGGATGCGTGCCCAACCGAAGACACATGGGGCCCCGACTGCATCCACTGGATCCTTAAACTACACCACCAGCAACACCCCAAAGGAAACAAAATCAAGTAGTAGAATAGTAGGAAAATTTTATTAGGCAAGGAAACAGACAGAGCGCCGCGGCAATCACAACCCGCAGGAAACCTGCCTGATTCTTCTCCTCCGAAAAAGCCTAGAATCGCTAGCTTACTAGCCACGGATCGTCAATGGAGCCCAAAACACATTTATTTTTATTTATTTTTTGAAAAATGTTCATACGATCTTCAAATTCAGTAACTACTACTAGTAGTACTAGTACGGATTTGAAATGCACGCATAAATGATTTTCGTTGTTGCGCGAGTAATAAGAAAAAGAAATGCTGATCACGGCGGCGGCGAACGAAGGTTTGGCATGGCGCAGGGGGGGAGAGAGAGAGTGGGCGACGCACCTGACGGCGGCCTCGGAGAAGCGTCGGTGCGGTTGGCGCTGGCGGAGGACGTGGAGGTCGCCGCCGGGGCAGAACTCGGTGAGGAGGCAGGACCAGCGGTCCCCTTCCGCGACGCCGTAGAGGCGGGGCAGGAACGGGTGGTCGACGGCCTCCAGGATCTCGCGCTCCGTGCGGGCGCGGCCCTCCTTGTTGCGGCCCTCCAGCTCCTTCCGGTCCATCACCTTGGCGGCCACCACCAGCGGCGGCGGCGGGTGTTGGTCCTTCTCCTTGTCCTCCGCCTTGGCGGCGGCGGCGGGTGGCCTGACCTCGGCCAGGTACACGCTGCCGATGTCGCCGGCGCCGAGGCGACGCAGGAAGCGGATGTCGGAGAGGGCGACGGCGCCGAGGCGCGGGATCTGCGTGGGGAGGGTGGTGGCGGAGGTAGTGGAGGCGGGGGTGGTGGGGGCGCGGCGAGAGGGAGGGGGCGGGAGCGAGAGGTGGTGGTGGAGTGGCCCCGACGAGGAGGTGGAGCAGGACGCTGTCGCGGTGGAGACTGTTGAGGCGGACCGCGAGCGCGAGCGGTCCGAGGAGGAGCCGAAGCTCAGGCTCTGCAGCCCGTCCGCCGCGATGTCCGCGCCCATGCCCGTGCCCCCCGCGGCGTTGTCGTCCGGTGGCATCGCGGATGGCGCGGTGGTAGTGCTGGTTCGGGGGTGGAGGGAGTGAGCTGCTGGACAGGGCCACAGGGGAGGTGGAAGGACCCGAAGAAGCGCAGAGCAGAGGAGAGGAGAGGAGAGAGGTGGTGGTGGGGATTTTAATTTGAAGGGGACACGAGGGAGGTGGTGTGGGGCGGTGATTGGATGGTGATGGGCCCGGCCGGAATTCCGTGAGACCCGTTTCATTTCTAATCGGTTTCTGGCTTCTGTTTGTTTTTTTATTTTACTTTAATAATAATATATAATGGTACAAATATACTACTGGAAGAATTCCGGTTCCGGGGAACATGCAGGCCCTGTTCTCCGGGGGCGAGATCTCGTTTGTTTCCTTCGTCGCACTGTCGATGGGTGCATGGAGGAACATTCCACCGTGATTAGATAGATTCGACTCCAATTAACTTTACGATCAAGATGGATGCTATGCTGCTTTCCGTTCCTTAATTTACTTGCATCAGTGACTTTGACCTAATGGCTTTGCCTTTCTGCATTGCATTAGTTATATCGTCGCTTATTATGAAGTGTAGGCTGCAGTAGCTTACGGCCGGGAAAGCCTATGGTTTGCCGTCCGTGCATGCATCATCAGGGCCGCTTGACCATTTGCTGTTGTCTGTCAAGCTTGCATGGTCTCTCATCTCAAAATCCCATCGCATCTCGTGATGTGAAGCAACGACTCTCATCTCTCAAATAATCAATCAGGCCCGCCTAATAACAACCTAGCAGGTTGTAGGGTGTTTAACTCCAGGTTGGACGGACGTTTGCGTTTGGCGCCACGCGCACGAACCCCTCGCGCTGTCGACGCGGTGGCACCAAGACTAGACTAGAGCCGTGCTACCGCTACCGCGTAGTATTGCAGGACCACGATGGCTGTGTTCGGCTGGGCTTCATTGCCTGGCTGGGCTGGTTTTGGCTGGATTGAACAGCCCAGCCGTTCGGTGGCCCAGCACCACTCGAATGACTGATCTACAAGCCGACTCTCAGCTCCGCTTTGCACTATCTCCCATCGTCCTGTTCCCCTGATAGCCGCCAGGATTCCGCTCGCGCGCCACTCACCCTCTCACCTCCGCGCCAGCCGCGGCGGCCGTGACCTCCGCTTCGTCGAGCCTGCCCCGGCCGCCGTAAGCGGATCCATCCCTGCCCGCCTCGCAACGCCGTGAGGGCGCACCGTCGACAGCCTTCCGCGCCGACCGTCTGCTCCGCATCCCTCCCCGAACTTGTCGCCATCGACGCCCGTCCGCCGGCGACAGGTAAACCCGCTTACACGTCTGGCGTCGTCCCTCCCCCTCCGGATCTGACCCCACATTCTCGTTTTGCAGGTGAGTCCAGACCGCCGCCCACGGATCTCCATCTCAGCAGCCCAGAATCGCCTTCCGCCCGCAAGTGCTGCATCTCAGATCGCCGGAATCGCCTGCCGCCTCGCCGGATCCGGTGACCCTAGGTTCGTTCTCGTAAACCTGCGTCCCAACTCTCCCTACTCATTGCCTCCGTACCGCGCCCTGCCGCCACTTTCCCCACGCCCCTTTTGTCCTTCCCCTCCACCGCCGCCTCCCAGGATTCGAACCCCTAGCCGTCCATTGGTTCATAGGTTTTGTCGATCTATGTTCTCTCGCGCCCCTTTTGTTCTTATTCATTGTTTGTTTTGTGTGGTGGTCTACTTTTGGTTTGATTTGAATGTGGTTTTGCCATCTCAAATTTGTAACTCATGTTCAGGTTGTAGGTTCAATTGTAGTTTGATTTCATTTGTTTTCTAGGGTTTGTCTGTGGGGGAAAGGGCACGCTGGGATCCGAGCTCCCATGTTCGTCTCACCTCCGTGGAGCGAAATGCATAGACTCATGGTGGACCCTTTTCTTTAAGTGTACCATTTCTCAATTTGGTTGTGGTAGTATGAGCAGTGCCTATGTAATCTTGTACTGCCTGACACTTGCCATTTGCTACTGTAATGGATCAATTGATGGGGAGTGCACCTTGCTTTAGTTGATCCTTTGATTTTAGTGATGATTATATACCCTTCAAAGCCAAACAAAACCTTCATATTTGTCTGTTCAAATTATGATTTGTCAACCTTAAAATCTTATGAGCAGCTTTTTGCAATTTTGTATTGCTTCACCTTGTCACCACCACTTCACATCATTTCAACGATGAGAGCAACTACTACTGCTTTTTTCTTGCTGCTTTTGTGTCTATGGTCTCGGATGCAAATTTGATATTACAATTAGTTATGTCGAAACACGAAATGGGTTGCCGATTTTTTGGGCCTGCTTTTGTATCTATGATTTCCCATTGTGCACATATATTTTTATTGACAAGGTGTTTTTTTGTTTGTTTCTTTCAGTGCACCGCTCGCAAGTGCTTCTCAACGCTGCTCACACTGGCAGCGTCCTCCACTTCATCGTGCTCTTCACCTGAAGCCAGGCACTACAACCTTCGTTCGAAACGCGCCAAACGTTCTGCCAAGGCACGTCCGCATTTCTTTCGCCCTAACTCTCTTGTTTGTCACGCTAAGAGCTGCTGTTTTTTGTGTGTCTATACTGTGTTCATCATACCCTACATTTTAAACATGGCAATAGATGTCCACATATCATGCTAACTGGGATGACGCCACCATGAGGACCTTTCTGGAACTAGTGATAGAACAGAAAACCCTATTGCACTTAAACTAGCGAGGCCTCACAACCGTGGGTTGGGCTAATGTGTATCCAGCATTCGCAAAGGAAACAGGGTTGCCGTATGACAAGAAATAGCCACAGAACAAGTTCAACAAAATAAAGCGGTCATATTTTCTTTGGCGTGACCTACAAACCCACACTGGCCTAGGTCGAGACTCGACTACAGGAGGCGTCACAGTTGACCCCTCGTTCTTTGAGGGTGACAACAGGGTACTAACTTCCACCTAATTCCTTTCTAACCCCCCACCCACTAACCAGTGCTAGGGATGTTCCCATTCTATTTATTCTAACCCTTAGATCCATGGCACCCGTGCAGGAAAATAGCCAATCTGCTATGGAATGTACCAAAATGCCCAAATGCCTTGACCAACTGATAACTCTGTGGGGACACACTCCCCACGATAGGGGTTCGTTGCTGTCTTCTGGTGGCCATCATCGCGAGACGACACCTAGTAATGCCGGCCATGGTAGTCCACACGAGATATCACCAAACCCCGTAGGTGTCCAGAGTGTTCGTTAGTCCTCCAAGAGATCCACTAGGGATTTCTTTATCAACAGTCCGCGCAGTAAGAAGAGTGCTTCCATTGATGAGTGCCTTAATGACCTGACTGACATCATTAAAGACCATAAGCTCCAAAAGGCCCGTACGAGCAAGTAGGAAGAGGAGATGGATAAAGTGGTGAAGATTATTGTAGGATCTCTAGTTGGCCTAGAGGGGGGTGAATATGCCTATCAAAACAAACACTCAAACTTTTATCAAATTCTCCAAGAGTAACAATCACAACCGCCGGCCAAAACATGAACCAAGTGCTCTTTTGAGTTGAGGAATCAATGGAGCTGCTCTCTAATCGAGTTTTGGACCCTTTTCTCTTAAGGATTGATGGGGAAATCAATAGATTTACTTGAGGGCTCAAGGTCAACAATGGAGGGAGAGAGAGAGAGAGGCTCCTTTCTGTATTGAACGAGCTAGAGTGAGGAAGAAGAGGCAGAGAGCCATTGGGGAGGAAGGGGAAGAGTATAAATACCCCTCAACCCCCAACGGTCACTTAAGTCGTGGCAGTGCCGTGTCTCAAGTGCGGCAGAGCCTCTCTTCAAGTGCAGCAGTGTCGCACCACGCAAGATAGCAAGGGTAAGAGTGAAGTGTAGACTATCTTGGCTGTGAATCTGAGGATGCATATGTATGTTTGAGCACTTGGTAGCACATATTAGCTTAAGCATTGTGTCCCCCTTTATAGTATGGCTTTTTCTATACTCAAATTCAAAATATAAAAGAATTTAAACCTCCTTTGGGTTTGAAGCCATCTACATTTGTAATTGGGGGCTCCTCCATTTCGTGTAGCATCCTCGAACATGAATTCCCTGCTTGTCATCTCGATAAATCTCATTAGTTCTCTAATTGCGTGGTTATTATCACCACAACCCATAATTAGGGCTTGATTGCACTTTCAATCTCTCCCTTTTTGGTGATTGATGACAACCCAATTAGAGCTTACAAAAGCTATGAAATAAATACTGAGATTTTCGAGCCATGGCTGTAGAGCCTCCCCCTAAGTATGTGAATAGAGAATTGAATTCTCAAATTGGCATAAGAAGCCAAAATTCACATTTTAGTGAAAGTGATGGGGCTTCTCCTACATCCATGCTCCTGTGGGGTGCTACATACTGTGTCAGATATGTAAAACGTGATGCAAATGACAGTTTATGCACAACACGGTTTGCTGTTGTAGCTAGGTGCGGCACTGCCGCACTTGCTGTAATAGCACAGATCAGAATAGACACCACACAACATGTGATACATATAAAGATATACCTTCTAAAACAATTGTATCACAAGCGACAACATAGATTAATATATGTCCATATCCTACATATATGAAAAGTACTTAAGTAGCATTATTACATAAATAGAGTTTCTAATGGACTCTCAAACTCTCACCTAATGAAGACTACTCTAAACGGATACGAACATGACTCTAACTGCAGCAACCTCCATGGCGTCGAAAAAGTTGTTGACCCCTCTAATTTTCTCCCCATTTGGCATAAAGCACCAAAAAGAGAAGAAAAGAAGAAAGACCAACACTCACTTCTCATCCTCTTGGATCGTGTCCCAATCGACATCATCCCCACCAGTAGCTCCACTAGCACCTGCAACGTCCTCCTCCCCACCACCATCATCATCGTCATCGTCGGAGGAGGAAGAAGAAGACACCACCGCACTCCCTTGGTGATGAGTGGTCAAAATGTGGCGCTCATGCCTGGTGCTCCTCCTCATGGTCTGCAAGGTGGATCTCAAACTGGTCTATGGATCAAGCTCTGGCTGCTCCTGCTCCTCCTCCTTCTCCTCCTCATCCTCTGAATCTGTTTCACAAAGACTAGGGAGATCATCAAACCTCGGCGGTGACTAGACTGGTGAAAGAGGTGGCAGCCTTGCACGCTCTCTAGCCTCCTAGTTGGCTTCATGATTCTCCAACCAGTCTTGATATGCAGTCCTTGTTGCATAAGTGCATGTGGTGAAGATGGCCTTGATCCACTTCCCAAATTTCTCCATCTTCTTTTCCTTGCGAGGCCTAGATCAGGACGACTCAGGCACGTCCACAACTGATGGAGAGCGTCTCACTACCCTGCTAGCACTTGCTCCTTGGGTCTTCTCAATTTTGTAGACGGTGTGAAGACCATCTTTCTCAAATCTGTAGCCAGTGACTCTCTCTCAATCATAAATATGAGATAGGGGGCATAGGGTATCCCCTTTCTCTCATCCTCCATGGTGTTCCTCAGCTCACGCCACATGAAGCGAGGGACATTAAACCTGTCACCTCCAGGAGCAAATCTAGCGAGCACATTCCTAACATAGCCATTAAAATCAGAGGTTGCTCCATCTTTGGGATTGATAGTATGCCTGATCAAATTATTTAGAATATAATAATAGCTCATCAGGCCACTGACCTTCCCATCTGTACTTCTCCTGTCAATCCACAAATAGGCAATATCATGGATCTCAGCTCTAGCCTCATCATAAATATAAGTGAAGCCCCGCTCCTCCTCTCCAAAACCAAGGATCCAGCTGAAAGTCACAAAATCAACTCTATAATGCCGTCCCTCAGTCATCCAGTGAATCTCATCAGTGTAGATGCTATAGAAGAAAGTGGAATGGAACTAGGCTAGCACTTCTTCATTCCAATTATATCTAAAGTTCATAATATCAGTGAGGCCAAACAACTCACAAGCCTTGATCACCTTATTGAATTCTGGCACATTCTTTGCCTTCATCTCCTCCCAATCAACATACTGCATCTTGACAACTTTGGATTTCTTAGAGTTGAACTTCACAGATGCATAGAAGTTGGAATGCAACTCATTCCAAAACATAGTCTATCTTCAAATCCTTTGGCTGCTCATAGGGATTGTTTTCACGTGCTTCATCCACCATGTTCAGCTTTCCCACATAATTGAGCACGGGATGAGCATGTGTGTCAATAGGACACCTCATAACCACATCCTTAGAATACTGTCTGATGTAGCTCCTGTCAAACTCCACAAGATGAGGTGAAGCATATGGGCAAGCACCTAGAGGAATACTGCGGCCAGCCCTCTCTAAGTTCTCCTCATTCTAGATCATCTGATGTCTCCTCTCCCTGTCTTTGGCAACATCTCTGCCTGCTGCACTGCTGCTGCCCCCTATAGTCCTGCCACAACCACGATGAGGCATCTAATTATCTCGAGGCTCGATCGTCTTTCTCTTCCCCCTTCGGTCATCATCACCTCCAGAGGACATCTATGCAAACAAATATATGTCCAAATAAGAAACTATACATAAGGGGTAAAGAAAAACACTTGTAAAACACTCTGGATAGATGAGATGGTTCAAATCTCAAGTTAGGAAAGCACTTTGAACTAATCAGGTCAGAGGGTGCGGCACTGCCATACCCTAGGAGCGGCACTGCCGGACCTAGTGCTTCACCTCTCCCACGATTCAATTCTTCTCAACTATTCAGACTATTTCTCAAACATTCTCCTAAACCACTAGACAATCTCAGAATGAGTAGACCTAAACAAATGCATGGAGTTGTCTATAATGTAGGTAAAGTGGCTACATGTTTAAGATAGAAAGAAATTTGGTGCACAAATCCAACCAAAACAGAGTCATCGATGGAACAACATCTGCATTTACAAGTTCAATCTATTGAGTGCAGCACTGCCGCACCCAACATGTGCAGCACTGCCACGGGTACAGATGAGGCTCAACCAACGAATCGTTGTTTTAATTCAATTCATCTATCAAACTACTTTCTACCCTAATCATACAGTCACTAGAAATTATCTTCCAACAAATATAGAACTCCATGTCATAGATCAGGATTAGGTTAGGGTTTCACCTTGATTCACATAGATTGAGGAGGAAAGAGATGAATCGGCTCCATCCAAGAGCTAGGGCTGCTGCTGATGATGACATAGAAGAATAGTAGCAGGCCGCGGCAATGCTGGAGGTGGCAGCGTGGCTGGATAGAGCGGCGGCGGAGCGGCTGCGTGTGGCGTGTGAGAGGAGAGGCGGCGGCTGCTGTCAGGATAAGGGAGAGAGTTGCCCTGGGGGCTAATACAAATAAAAGGTAAGATGGGCCCCCATGGTAATAGCTGATATGGGCTGAATTTCTAGTTGAAATTCAAAGTGTGGCACTACCGTAGTCCACACGTGGCAGTGCCGGCAGTCCACACGCGGTAGTGCCGTACTCCCCAGTATAGCAAATTTAGCTACTAACTAAATACCTCTATATATATATGATATGGACACATATCTCAAGCACATTATGATCAGCAACAAATAATCAATACAAACAATTATCATAATGCACTTGTTTCTTATGATAAATATTTTAAGCACAATATTTGAACTTTTGCAATTTATTTCTCCTATTCATGCTAGTTCATCAATCAAGGTGTGCTATAGTTCAAACCACGTTACGAGAATTAAGAATATTTAGCTCACTACGTAAAGCACAAAACCTTGACTCATCAAGAGGCTTAGTGAAGATATCGGCTAGTTGTTTTTTCGGTGCTCACATGACGAATTTCGATATCTCCTTTGGCTTTGTGGTCTCTCAAGAAATGATGTCGAATGTTTATGTGTTTAGTTCTTTAGTGGCTTATGAGATTGTTGGCTAACTTTATGGCACTTTCGTTGTCACACAAGAGTGAGATTTTAGTGAAGTGACATCCGAAATCTTGAAGGGTTTGCCTCATCCAAAGTAGTTGAGCACAACATGCACCGGCTGCAACATACTCGGCCTTAGTGGTGGAAAGGGCTACACAATTTTACTTTTTAGAACTCCAAGACACTAGGGACCGTCCAAGGAATTGACATGTCAACGAAGTACTTTTTCGATCTACTTTGCAACCGGCGTAATCGGAATCCGAATACCCAAGTAGATCAAACCTAGAGCCCTTAAGCTAAGGTTAGGAGTGTGTACTAAATATCACAAGCCCTTAGGATACCACAAACCAACCTTGCCTTGTTCCTTATCACCACTCCATTCTCATCTTGCTTGTTATGGAAGACCCACTTGGTGCTAATAACATTGGTATTGGGCCATTCCACCAAAGTCCACACTTGATTTCTTTTGAAGTTATTGAGCTCTTCTTGCATGGCCGTCACCTAATCCGGATCTCCAAGTGCTTGTTCTACCTTAAGAGGCTCCAAAGAGGAAACAAACGAGTAATATTAACAAAAGTTTGCTCAATGTGAACGAGTTGTTACCCCCTTTTGAAGACTCCCAAGGATGTTATAAACGGGATGATCCCGTTGTATTGTTTGCCTTAGCCTTGGATGCTCAATGGCATCTTGTTCATCTTCTGGATCTTCATCATCATCTTGCTCAAATATGGGTTGTAGGTTTTGTCCACGAGCTGGAGTCGAATCAGCTGCTGCTGACTGTGTAGGTGCAGCACTACCGTGCTCTAGAGTTGCAGCAGGTGTTTGCTGCAGTGTAGCATCTGGTACGTCAGTAGAAATTGGTGCAATAGCAACTTGAGGAACCTCCACTTCAGTGGCTTCATCTTCTTGTGGTCTAATATCACTAATTGCCAATTGCTTGATTGCTTCACATGGTGGATCCTTCTTTTCTACAACACTTGAATCAACTTGCTATACTTAAGAGCCATTAGATTCATCAAATGTCACATCTACCGCAATCTCAACTCTCCCGGAGGTTTTGTTGAAGACACGGTAGGCATGCTCATTTGATCCATAACCAAGAAGAAAACATTCATCAACTTTAGGTGCAAACTTAGAGGTTTTGGGTTTCTTGTTAAGTATGAAACACTTGCACCCAAACACTCTAAAGTAAGACACCTTAGGCTTGTTACCGGTTAGAAGCTCATATGAAGTTTTCTTCAACTTCTTGTGTAGGTAGAGGCGGTTGACGGCATAACAAGCGGTGTTGACGGCGTCACACCAAAAGATGTCTGGCGTCTTGTACTCATCTAGCATTGTCCTTGCCATGTCAATGAGTGTACGGTTCTTCCTCTCAACTGCACCATTTTGTTGAGGGGCGTATGAAATTGAAAACTCATGCTTGATGCCCTCTTCATCAAGAAACTCCTCAACTAGAGTATTCTTGAATTTGGTCCCAATGTCGCTTCTCACTTTCTTGATGGAAAGACCAAACTCCTTTTGAGATCTTCTAACAAATATCTTCACCTTCTCTTGAACTTGGTACTTGTCATGCAAGAAAAATACCCAAGTGAAACGGGAATAGTCATCAATAATAATAAGATCATATTTGTTACCCCTGATACTTAGGTAGGCGACCGGTCCAAAGAGGTCCATATTTATTAGCTCCAATGGTTGATTGGTGGCCATGATGCTCTTTGGTGGGTGAGGTGCTCCAACTTGCTTTCCGGCTTGACAAGCACTATAAATCCTATCTTTCTCAAAGTGAACATTTGTTAGTCCAAGGATGTGTTCATCTTTTAGAAGTTTGGCCAAGTTCCTCATCCCAACATGGGCTAGTCGGCGATGCCAAAGCCAACCCATGCTAGATTTTGCCACTAAATAAGTCTCAAGCTTAGCTTTACTGTTGTTAAAATCAACTAAGTAAAGTTTGTTCTTTAATTGACCCGTAAAGACAATAGAGGAATTCTCCCTTCTAAAGACTTTGACACCCTTATCCGAAAAGAGACAATTGTAGCCCATCTCATAAAATTGAGAAACGAACAACAAATTGTAACTCAATAAATCAACATGTAATACATTTGTAATTGAATGCTCAAGGGTTATAGCAACTTTATCGAGACCAATCACATCCCCCTTTGAATTGTCTCCAAAGACAATACTTTTATTTGAGTTCATCATCGGAGAATATGATGAGAACATACTCCTTTCTCCGGTTATATGATTTGTACATCCACTATCAAGCAACCAACTTGATCCATTGGAGGAGTATGCCTATAAAACAAGTTTAGTTGCTAGATTTAGGTCCCCAATTTGGCTTGGGGCCTTGCATGTAAGTTACAAGAATCTTAGGAACCCAAATAGAAGTAGTCCTATATATGTTGGTTCCCTTTCCAACTTATTTTGCAACCACTTTTTCCACTGCATTGTTCCTCAAAACAAAGCATGATGTCAAGCTTTGTCGAGGTGCATAAGTCTTTGGTTGATAGGAATACGTATTCTTGGTGGCCCACACTGATTCCTTAGGCTTCTAGAAAACCTATTTCTCTTGGTACATCTTCTTCGGCTTAGTTTGATCAGGAATAGAATAGGTAGCCTTTCTATTTTTGCGGGGCGCGGCACTGCCGCCCTTCACCGTGGCACTACCGTTGTGTGGCACTGCCGCTCTGGGACGCTGCACTGCCGCGGTCTGTGCAGGCTGATCTGTACCAATTTTGCCCTTCCTCTCAAACTGCACACACTCATAGCTATTCGCTATCATTCTTCCATTTGTCTTGGCTCCTTTTGTATGTCCAAGCCCATGCTTGATTGAGGGATGCCTTTCTTGCTTGAATTGTGGCCCTTTTGATTCATCATTCTTCTTGTCATTGGATTGGGTCTCATCCATCCACCCTTTTCCAATGATTTCATTGAGCCTAGCAATCTCGTTTCTCATAGCCTCCATGTTTGCAAGGTTAGTGAAATAGGCATTTAAATCAAGATTAAAATATTTTCCACAACCTTGACTAGTGGAGGGAGTAGAGGTTTCCTTTGCCTTAGGGAGATGTGAGTTTCTATCCCAAAGAATGTCATATTGCATCTCAAGTTCTTTGTGCTTTTCATCAAAGTCACAATACTTTTTCTTGAGAGCTTTGTTTGCTTTCTTTGTAATAGCATGGTCCTCTTACTCTTTGGCCAAAACCTTACGCAAGGATTCCACCTCACTTCTCTCTAATGCACGACCTTCTTTGATAGCAATGTAGAGATCCTCTTGTTGGATAAGAGTCTCTTCTCTAGATTCTAGCTCGGCTTGGACACTCTCTAAATCCTCCATTTGATCAGGCACACTATCAATACCAAGGATAGAGCAGCCTCTGATCTTAATGTCTATGTCAGGAATGTGCTTGCTATATTTGCTCCTGGAGGTGACAGGTTTAATGTCCCTCGCTTCATGTGGCATGAGCTGAGGAACGCCATGGTGGATGGGAGAAAGGGGATACCCTATGCCCCCTATCTCATGTTTATGATTGAGAGGGTCTCTGGCTATAGATTTGAGAAAGATGGTCTTCACACCATCTACAAGATTGAGAAGACCCGAGGAGCAAGTGCTAGTAGAGCAGTGAGATGCTCTCCATCAGTTGAGGACGTGCCTGAGTCATCCTAATCTAGGCCTCACAAGGAAAAGAAGGTGGAGAAATTTGGGAAGTGGATCAAGGTCATCTTCACCACATGCACCTATGCAGCAAGGACTGCATATCAAGACCGGTTGGAGAATCATGAAGCCAACTGGGAGGCTAGAGAGCGTGCAGGGCTGCTGCCTCTTTCACCAGTTCAGTCGCCACCGAGGTTTGATGATCTCCCTAGTCTTTGTGAGACAGATTTAGAGGATGAGGAGGAGGAGCAAGAGCAGCCAGAGCTTGATCCATACACCAGTTTGAGATCCACCTTGTAGTCCATGAGGAGGAGCACCAGGCATGAGCACCACATTTCGACCACTCATCACCAAGGGAGTGCGGTGGTGTCTTCTTCTTCCTCCGACGATGACAATGATGATGATGGTGGAGAGGAGGACGTTGTAGGTGCTAGTGGAGCTGCTGGTGGGGATGATGTCGATTGGGACACGATCCAAGAGGATGAGGAGTGAGTGTTGGTCTTTCTTCTTTTCTTCTCTTTTTTGTGCTTTATGCCAAAGGGGGAGAAAATTAGAGGGGTCAACAACTTTTTCGACGCCATGGAGGTTGCTATAGTTAGAGTCATGTTCGTATCCGTTTAGAGTAGTCTTCATTAGGTGAGAGTTTGAGAGTCCATTAGAAACTCTATTTATGTAATAATGCTACTTAAATACTTTTCATATATATGGGATATGGACATATATTAATATATGCTGTCGCGTGTGATACAATTGTTCTAGAAGGTATATCTTTATATGTATCACATGTTTTGTGGTGTCTGTTCTGAACTGTGGTGTTACAGTAAGTGCGGCTATGCCGCACTCTGGTGCGGCAGTGTCGCACCCAGCTATAACAGCAAACCATGTTGTGCATAAACTGTCATTTGCATCATGTTTTACATACCTAACATAGTATGCAGCACCCCACAGGAGCATGGATATTGGGGGAGCCTCATCAATTTCACTAAAATATGAATCTTGGCTTCTTGTGCCAATTTGAGAATTCAATTCTATATTCACATACTTAGGGGGAGGCTCTACACCCATGGCTCAAAAATCTTAGTATTTATTTCATATATTTTGTAAGCTCTAATTGGGTTGTCATCAATCACCAAAAATGAGGAGATTGAAAGTGCAACCAAGCCCGAATTATCGGTTTTGTTGATAATGACCATGCAATTAGAGAACTAATGAGATTTATCGAGATGACGAGCAAGGAATTTATATTCAAGGATGCTACAAGAAATGAAGGAGCCCCCAATTATAAATGTAGATGGCTTCAAACTCAAAGGAGGTTTAAATTCTTTTATATTTTGAATTTGAGTATAGGAAAAGCTGTACTATAAAGGGGGACACAATGGTTAAACTAATATGAGCTCCGTCTCGCCCGACCCTAAGGACGCAGGCTCTGTCTCACCCGACATCAAGGTCGTGGGCTCTGTCTCGCCCGACCTCGAGGCCGTAGGCTCCGTCTCTCCTGAAACCCTTGGGTGCGGTGACCATTGGGGGCTAGGGAGTATATATATACCTTTCCCTTTCCTCTCCAACGGTAATCTGCCTCGTCTTCCTCACTTTAGAATGCTCAAAATAGAGTAGGAGCTCTCTCTCTCCCTCCATTGTTGACCTCAAGCCCCCCAAGCAAATCCATTGATTTCCCCATCAATCCTTGAGGGAAAAGGGTCCTAAACTCGATTAGAGAGCAGCTCCATTGATTCCCCAACTCTAAAGAGCACTTGGTTCATGTTTTGGCCAGCGGTTGTGTTTGTTACTCTTGGAGCTTGGCTCCTAGCCGGCTAGAGCGTCGCCCGTAGAGCTTGCCAACTTGTGTGGCAGCCTAGGGAGGTTTGTAACCATCTCTTGAAGTTAGTAAACTCACCCCTCATCTCAAGAGTTAAGTCTCTTGACTTGAGAACGAGGAAGAGTTGGAAATCCCTAAGCCTTAGTGGCTAACCTCAACAACGTGGAGGTAGACAAGCCTTGGTGGCGAGCCGAACCACGGGATAAATCTTTGTGTCACTTGTGCTTGATTCATATTACTTGCATGACATATTGTGGTTAAGGTGATTTCTAGAGTTTCTAGTCGATGTACTTGTGTGTGGTGTTCCTACCACTTCTAGCTCTTGATCTATGATTGTCATACCTACAGTAAGCTAGGAAATTTCTCCGATCTAAGTTTTCGTTCATGGATTTTGAACTGTGTTTCAAAGTTGTCTGCAGGTGCGGCAGTGCCGCTGTTCTGGCTTGGTAGTGCCGCAGTCCAGAAGTGCCTCCCTCTAGAGCGGCAGTGCCGCTGGTTGAATTTGATAAAAGTTTGAGTGTTTGTTTTGACAGGCCTATTCACCCCCCTCTAGGCCAACCGGAGATCCTATAGGTAGCCTCAAGATGTGTTAGCGTGGTGTTGCTTGCTATCGATGCGCTCAGCTCACTGCTATCCGTGTCGACATCCACCCGCTTCATGCCACTAGTTCATCCTCTGGGCTCCATACCTCACGCGATGAAGCGTATATGAGGTAACCTGCTCTGATACCACTTGTATGATCGCTGGTTGGCCTAGAGGGGGGGTGAATAGGCCTGTCAAAACAAACACTCAAACTTTTATCAAATTCACCCTACGGCACTGTCGCTCTGGCGGGTGGCACTACCAGACTGCGGCACTGCCAGACCAGAACAGTAGCACTTCCGCACTTGTAGACAACTTCGAGTCACAGTTTAAAATTAGTGAACAGAAACTTAGATCGAAGAAATTTCTCAGCCTACTGCAGGTATTATAGTCACAGATCAAGAGCTAGAAGTTGTAGGAACACCACACATAAGTAGATCGACTAGAAACCCTAGAAATCACCTCAACCAACAATATGAAATGCAAGTAATATAAATCAAGCACAAGTGACACAATGATTTATCCCGTGGTTCGGTTCGCCACCAAGGCTTGCCTACCTCCACGTTGTTGAGGTTAGCCACTAAGGCTTAGGGCTTTCCAACCTTTCCTCATTCTCAAGTCAAGAGACTTAACTCTTGAGATGAGGGGTGAGTTTACTGGCTTCAAGAGATGGTTTCAAACCTCCTAGGGCTGCCACACAAGTTGGCAAGCTCCACGGGCGATGCTCTTGCTGGCTAGGAGCCAAGCTCCAAGAGTAACAAACACAACCACCGGCCAAAACATGAACCAAGTGCTCTTTTGAGTTAAGGAATCAATGGAGCTGCTCTCTAATCAAGTTTTAGACCCTTTTCTCTCAAGGATTGATAGGGAAATCAATGGATTTGCTTGAGGGCTCAAGGTCAACAATGGAGGGAGAGAGACAGGCTCCTTTCTATTTTGAACGAGCTAGAGTGAGGAAGAAGAGGCAGAGAGCCATTGGGGAGGAAGGGGAAGAGTATAAATATCCCCCAGCCCCCAACGGTCACTTAAGTCACGGCAGTGCCTCTCTTCAAGTGCGACAGTGCCGCACCACGCAAGACAGCAAGGGTAAGAGTGAAGTGTAGACTGTTTTGACTGTGAATCTGAGAATGCATGCGTATGTTTGAGCACTTGGTAGCATATATTAGCTTAAGCATTGTGTCCCCCTTTATAGTACGGCTTTTCCTATACTCAAATTCAAAATATAAAAGAATTTAAACCTCCTTTGAGTTTGAAGCCATCTACATTTGTAATTGGGGGCTTCTCCGTTTCGTGTAGCATCCTCGAACATGAATTCCCTGCTTGTCATCTCGATAAATCCCATTAGTTCTCTAATTGCGTGGTCATTATCACCAAAACCCATAATTAGGGCTTGATTGCATTTTTAATTATGAAAGAAGATGGTTTGAAAGAGTCTGATGTTTTTAATGCTCACGCTTTAATTATTTGCACGAACACACTACACTGTAGGAACTTCATTAGCATGGAAACAAAACAAGAATGCATCAACTTTGTGCAGATGTGCTGGGAGGATAGGAGGACCAGATCCAAGTAGATGTTATCCGAATAAGACCTCCTACTGCGGCAGTCTATGTTGTTTCTCTTCCTGCTACGTTGATGTTGATGTTGAGTTGTATTGTGTCGCTAAGAACATTTGTTGAAGTTCCATCTTTGTAATGCGGCCTGTGGCCTGAACATTGTGTGCTGTTTTTTTCCCAAGTACCCAAATAAATTATTTCTATGTTGTAAATTGCTTTGTCCAACAGACATTTTGGTTTTTCATGTTCAGGACAAGGTAGCTGTTGCAACCAACACGGAGTCCCTAGGTATGAATCCTTCTCTACATTTGTTTACACATATGCAGCATATGTTCCTCACTTCCTAACTTGCACTTAATTGGTCGTGTAGGTTCATCTACAATTACAAATCATCGCTGCCTCAGTGTATGGTGCTGCAGGCAGCAATGTTCTCATGCTGCTAATTAAAAGCATTGTACTGGGACTTGGTCTCGGGTTCACTAATCAAATAACTTACGTAGACAATTCAAGTATTTCTGTTTCATTGAGATGGACTGAGTGAATAAAAACAAAGTTATTGATTACTGAAGAACCTACAAGTGTTCAACATATGAAGTGATAATGTATCATAGTGGACATATAATATAGCTAGAAAGTAAAAATTGTGTTGTAACCTGAGCTTTCTAGTTTTAAGTTGCAGTAATATTCATTGCCTCATAATTTAGGGCTAAATCTTGGTTTTGCAAATGAGCAGCACTGAGGATTCCGCTAATAGCGACAGCTCAAGCGAAGGACCGCCCATTTTTAACTTGGCGGTTGCTGCTGTCCTGCTTGCAAAGTACAAAGCAACAGTAGCCAATGAGGCTCCTATGGTGAACCCAAACCTCTCCTTCCAGAAGATGACCGAGCGACGGTGGATGGAAGTCAATCTGCGAAACGAACGGAAGTGCTTGGACAACTTGCGTATGTCTCCTGATAACTTGCTGCATTTGCATAACATTTTACTTGGGTTTGGCCTGAAGGGTACACGACAGATAGGATCCCTAGAATGTTTAGGTATATATGTGTGGACTTGTGCGCACAACCAGGCAACTAGAAGGAGCAGGGATAGATTCGAACGGTCTTTGGATACAGTTAGTAGGAAGATGAGTCATGTCACTGAGGTTATGTGTAGGTGGGCACACTATGTTCTTGTTCCAGCTGATTGCAGTTATGCTAGAGTAAAATGGCAACTTGGCACATATGCACCATTCTTCGATGGATGCATCGGGGCTTTGGATGGCACACGCATCAAAGTTAAGGTGAATAAGGAGGCCAAAATTGACCATATAAATAGGAAAGGAGATGTAACTATGAATGTTTATGCCATTGTGGACATGGATGGGCGCTTCACATATGTCAGTGTGGGGATGGCGGGTTCGGTGCATGACATGTCGGTTCTCAAAGAATGTTGGGAGGAACTAAACTTCCCGCATCCACCAACCGGTGAGTGACAACTGCCAAGAAATTATGTGACCTACATTATTTTAGTTGCTTGTGTAGAACATAAAACCTAATTGTGCAATTGGTTCATGTGTTGTAGGCCGTTACTATCTGGTGGACACTAGTTACGCACTAGAGTCTGGATACATGGGTCCTTTCAAAAATACAAGGTATCATCTGGATGATTTTAGGGGTATACCCGTAGAGACTACGTCTCGACAGGAGAAATTTAACTTGACTCATTCTAGGCTATGCAATGTTATCGAATAGACATTTGGGGTTCTTATAGGTTGGTGGTAGATTCTTGATGGGGCACCGTACTGCCATAGGACCAAGCAAAAGATGATTATAATGTCTTACTTTGCACTTCACAATTATTTGTTCATAAGGGAGCATGGATTTGGATCCCCAACCTACCCACCGTCTCCCTAGGTTCAGCTCAATGCTGGTAACAGTATGTGTCAGGTTCATAGACCTGAGGTCCCTCGCGGACCGGCTTCCCCGCAAAGGCTCAGCCCAAGCAGACAGTGCGCAACTCATGGGCCCACCCAAGTATCTAAACAATAGGCTAGAAGGGCGATCTAATCACCGACCGGAACGTCTGGACGCGGAGGAGCAGCGCCCATTTCCCAACTCCGACCCACCTCTCCGACCGGAGCGCTCACTTCGGTCTCCAGCTCACCTCCGGACGGCCTCTTCGACCAGAAGGCCTGACCAAAGCACTGCTTCTGACTCTGATCCCACGTCTCCGACCGAGGTACGCAAAAACCCGGCTCACTGTTCTTCTCCGACTGGCGCAATCAGAGCCGACTGAAACCAACCGACTGGGGACGCCCGCTTGGAAAGGACCAGGGAACAAGCGGAGAAAGCAAGGCAGGGCGCACAAGTCAAACCATGATACCAGGGACCGTACCCTATACACCTACAGAAATAGTACTCTGCAACCTCCCTGGCACAACAGTATTGTAGGCGCCGACATTTCCCCTACAGTATTGTGGGCGCCATTAACTCCCACACGGTAGGCTCCCCCATATGCCTCTGAGCATCGACAGTATTATGGGCGCCGGCTTTTACCATACTAGGAGAACATGGTGAAACTCCTCACATGCCTCTGGGCATCAACAGTATAGCAAGTACCGACATCTGCCATACCCAAACAAAACGATGCAGCCTCCCACATGCATCCGACATCCAATAGTGTTGTGGGCGCCTACCATCGTCCAGTACCCACCGGCGTGGGCAGCAAGGCTCGGTAGCATACATACTCTCTCCCTCTCACTTGTAAAGCCATCCCCTTAATCTATAAAAGGGGATGCGCTCTCTCCCAAAAGAAAAAGTTAACCTAGGTTGATCCAAGTGATTCCAGATTCATTAGATCAATCAAGTTCACTAGCTTACAACCACAGAAACACCAGGTTCGAACCTCAAGCACACGCTTGAACACTTAGCTCATAGTGGGGCTCCCGTTGCTTTCGGTCCCTCTGACCAGAGTCCGACCAGACCTCTTGTACCCCCATCTTTCTCCTTCTCGTTTGTAACCCCACTGCAAACTTCGAGCACCTGGGCTCAGGAATAAAGTCACCAACCGACTCAAACTGGACGTAGGGCACGTTGCCTGAACCACTATAAACCCCGTATCATTGAGTGCTAGGCCACCTCCGATCACAACGTATGACAAAACTATAAATATTTACCTGTTGGTCACTTTCTGCACCTACAGTTGGCGCCGTCTGTGCGGAAGACGTTGTATGTTCAACACTTTTTTGTCATCGGATAGCCCACTTTTCCACCACCTTCGCCATGGTGGGCTCAAGTGATACGACTCGCTTTGGCTCACTGGAGTTTCCTGCACTCCCACCGGTTGGGATGTGGGTTCCACCTGTCTCCGAGCCGTCCTAGGCCTTCCTCTTTGGAAGCCTAGACTTCATCGCTGACCGTCTCGGTGTAGTACAACTCCACGAGGAGGCACTCATTCTGGCGCCCATCGGAGGGGCGCCCTCCATTGGCTCCGGGACGCACGATGACTTCAACAACGCGGCATCTACGCTTCATTCCGAGCAAACTCTCTGCTCAAACCCTGCCGTGAGTAATGTGCATGCTGTTATTTACTTGCTATTCTCTATCTTCCGCCGATTACCCAGAGGGACCCCATTGTCCCCACCGCGACCGCCATATGACCGGTTCCCCTACGGCCTCACGTCTGCCGTGGACGCATACTCCCGGAGGCTCCAAAGGGCGCCGGCGCCGCCCCCTCTCATGTCTAAATTGATGGGGATGGCAAGCTATGCTCCCACCTATTTCCTTGACCTCATGGATGATGATGTTGAGAGTGACGGCTCCAGCATCGGTGATGTGGAGCCTAGCCACCGTCCGTCACGGGAGTGCGCTATGGCGGACGTGTCGGGACAGCCACCGGTGATAACGGAGTCCTTGCAGACTCACACCCCTCTGGACCCTCATGTGGAGACCCTCGAGCTCACACGTGAGCATGGGGAGGAACGATGACAACAGTGGCTGCACGAGCCACCGACTGCGCCGGCGCGCATGGCGCACCACACTGTGCCCTGTGCGCATAAACCGGTGAGCGGCGCCCGGGGTCACGCCCGTCGGGCCCAGTGCAACACCATGAACCGGGGAAACGACCCCCCACAGTTTGCTTGGGCCAATCAGAACATCGCCGCTGCGGCAATGCTTCTACGCAGCCTTCACGAGCCGAACGACCCTTAGGAATAGGCGATCCACCAAAATCTCTGGGCACTAGTGGAGACCGCTATCGTCCAACAAGCGGAGAGCTCCGTATCACGACACCAACTCACAGCGTCTCTCCCCACCAGGGGAATGGGGACGCAGCAGATGGGTCGCTCCACCTGCTCACCGCTACAACCGCCGAGCGCAGCACAAGAGGTCACACCTGCGCCTCGTCTTGACTTGACGACCGCTCCGCACCGACCGCTTGTATGCGCGCGGCTCGGGCCAAACCAAGATGCACGCAGTAGCAACCAGAGTCCTAGCCCTTATGTCCCAGGACCACGGACCTTTGTCCAATGCCTCCAGCGAGCACCGCTCCCGCCGCTCTCCAACGGAGGCCGAGGCAAAAACAAGGCCAAGCGCTAGGATCAGGATGAGGGCCCCTCCACGCAGAGGAGGAAAAAGAATAGAAAAGATCGCCGCCGACTGGCCAACTCCGTGTTGGTCGCCATGGCTGATCACATGGGCAAACAGCCCCAGCAGGACCCTCCGGGCCACTTCCATGAGCTCATGGAGAGCCCGTGCACCAACCACGCCTACCCCGTCAAACACCTCTACAATGACAGCGAGCTCCTCAAGCGCCTTCTGCGATAGGCCGGCGGGCCAAAGGAAGAAAAAGGCGAAGAAGCAGCGACCAAGAAAGGGGGCATAGCAGACAAGGATCCAGACAACTACAGGTTGAAATGATCCGACCGGACGCCTACCGACTGAAGGACGACAACGACGACATTCTCACCGAACGCTTGGAACAGCTATGTCATTTTTTCTTCCCCTAAATTTCAGTCTTACCATTGTTTACTTAGTGTTTACTCCTATAAGAGCACCCTGACCCGAACACTTTTTGGCTCGGGTCACTCGGGGGCTCCACGAGGGTACACTACTACCTCTCTTTTTTGTTTTACTATCATATGGTGAAACTCCTTCCTACCCAAACAAAAGGGTAGTTCGTTCATTTAATTTGCCTTATGTAGCTTTGCTTTAAAATATTCCGACCGATCACACCCCACCTCTACCTACGGTTATGAGCAGCCGAGCCTGGCGGGCCACGCCCTGGGCTCCTAATGTTGCGGCCTACAGGACGAATGGGCAAGCACGAGAAAGAAAGAATAAAAAACAAAATTATGCTAAGGGAAAAACTAAGGAACGGAAGGGACAAGCTTCCCGAACGGAGTGACTCCATGACGTAAAATGAAACCGATTGTAGCCATTAAGTACACAAGAATGTTTACACGGGGGCTCCCCCATGAACTTAAACTTTTTATGTTTACTAAACTACTTATACTTTACAAGCTATTGGGGTGGCTCGGCGGCATCTGCTGTCGGTGCGACCGGCGAAGGCCCGGGCTGCTCACTCCCCGGCGAGACGACATTCGACTCAGTCGAAGCCGGGGCGATGTCCACTTCCATAGGCTGGGCAACGTCCTCCCGACGCACGCTTTTGGCCATGTCTTCATGACAGACGTCCATCACCCACTGCACAGAGACTTGCTCTGCCACCAACCTTGCGTGCGGTAGCAAGCTCTCCCCGAGCGTTTGGATGTCCTTCGTGCTCAAGCCGTCAGCATACCCGCTGTAGATAGTAGCGAAGTCTAGGTTTAGGTGATACATCGCCACTGAGGTCAACACCCCCGATGCTCCATAGAACAACCCACTTGTGATAAGGTCCCAGACCGCATCCGGGACCTCCGCCAGCTGGACCGCGGGAGCGCTAGTACTTGGCGCCGACCCGAAGACCTCCGAGACGATGAGCTAGGCAACATTGCAGATCTGGTCAAGTTCCCCTCGAGAGCACGTCGCTCTTCACGGGACTTGGCCAGCTCCTCTACATTCTGGCTAAAAGTCACCTTGACCATCTCCAGGTCCCGCTCCAATGACTTTACCTTTCTGCCCAGCTCTGACAGGAGGGCGACAAGCTCAGAAATAGGCTGAATGAAGAAACCGACACAACGAAAAATAGAAACGGTACGTACCGATGCAGAAGTTCTCAAGGGTGGAGAATTCCTTCGCCTATCGAGCCACCTGCTCATGCAGCCGAGCGCTCGCCTCCTTTGTCCCCATCACCCGGCCCCGAAGCGCGAGCACTTCCTGGTCTGCCTTCGACCGGGCCTTGAGCTCCGACTCCAGGGCCTTTTGCGTGAACTACAGGGCGCTCCACTCCGACACCAAGGCACTCTGCTCCGACTCAAGGGCCTCCAAGGATTCTTGGAGTGCCGCCTCAGTGTTCGCCAGGGATTTCCGCAACCCCGCCTCAGTCTCTGCCTGGCGGGCCTTCACCGCCTCAAGACCTCGCTCGACGGCGATCGCCCGCTCTGCTGCACGCTGCTCCTTCGCCCGCACCGCGGTCACCTCGGCCACCCGGTCCTAGGACTCGTGGCGGGTGGACTCTAGCTGATGCTCAAGCTCAGCCACCCGGGCATGCTCTATCCGGAGGAAGCAGGACTTGCGGGATAACATCTCCTTCAGACCCTACGAAAAGCAAGCATGCTGAGGCGACCAACAAGAGATTCAGAGGTCAAGGACAAATATGGAAACTCACCTCCGCGGCAAGCTGTAGGTCGACCTGGACTAGCTGCTGGGCGGACTTAACCCGCTCCTGGGCATCCGTGAGCTTCCCAGACAGGTTGGCGAGTTCGGACACTGTGGCAAGCCCTTTCCCCCCAAGGATGTCCCAGAGCTGACACTCCTAGGAATCCCGAAGGATGAACCGCACCTTTGTCGGGTCCTCGAGGCAAGGCCACTCCAGGTCACCCTCCGGTAGCCCGCTGGAGGACCCAGACTCCGAATGAACCACCGCTAGCTCCCACGATGACACCGGTGGTTCCACCATGTCATCCGCCTCGTCGTCAGATGGGATCACCACCACCTCAGTTGCGTGGGCCACCGCCGGCCGTTCCAACTCCGTCTTGGCCGCGTCTCCCCCCGGCGCCTTTAGCTCCTACCGTGAGGGTGAGCCGTGTAGCCCTCCACTCAGTGAGGCAAGGAGCTCGGTCTCCCTCTCCTCTTCTGCCTTAGCTGATGGAGGTGGGGCCGCCAGGGTTACCTTCGACGTGACCTCCACCGTCAGCACCAGGATCACCGCCAATGCTGCTGCCGCCGCCACCATACTAACAACCGACCCGGAGGGCACCACCCCCGGAAGGGAAGGGTTCGCCGCCACCACCCTGTTCCCCCCACCGCTCACCGCGACACGCTGCAGGGTGGGCCTCCAAACCTCCCACACGGGAGTTGCTGCGATGCTCAACCCCATCATCGCCCGGCCGTTGACAAAAAGTGCAGGTAAGTCCTACTCCAAAAAGACTCAACAGCAAAAGATCTAAAAGAAACAAAGAAAAACATACCGGGAGGTAAGCGGCACGACTCTGAAGGCAAGACCCGACGTCGGTGGGCCTACAGGAAAAGGGCCGCTCCCAAGCTGTGACCCGCGCCCCCTCACTTCAGCCGAGGGTGGAGTCGTCCCAACCGGCTCCTGCCCGGCCTGCGGGTCACTGCGACCCTCGGCTCGGGACGTCCTGACCGGAGCAGCTGGCGGGGCATCCTCCGACTGTGAATCGCGCACTGGCACTGGTCCTGGCGACGCATGGGTGCCAGCCTGCTCCTCGGACCGCTCGGCTTGCTCATCCACGTCCGCGACAAGCGGCGATGAGACCGACGATGCCACCGAGGAGCGCAGTGACCGCTTTTGCTTTGCTGACGGCATCCACGCTCGCCGCATGGTTCCTTGGCATGGGAACCACCAGGCGCCTCTCCGCCTCATGCTCATCACCAGCGAACATCGCCGCAGGGTCGCGACGCTCTGCCGAGGTCACAACGACCTCCCGACTTTCCTCCTCCTCAGAGAAAAATATGTCATCCATGTCTGTGGGATCCTCTGACTGAAGCTCTGACTCGACGTCGCTCCTATGTTCCCCGGCCTTCACGTGTCGGGCAATCTCCTACTCCTTCTCTTGCTTCCGCTAAAAACCTCCTTGGTTCTCTTCCTCTTCCTGGCATCCGCCGCCTCCTTCTGAGCGGCCTGCCGAGCCATGCCCTCCGGTCCCTTGGGAAGGTGCGGCCGAGACTTGTAGACTCCAAGTCCCTATGGAACGGGCGACTTGAAATCAAAAATAGGAAAGCAGAGGAAGAAGCACGAACTAAGGAGAAGGAGGCATACCAGTTTAGACACGATCGCGGAGTTGAAAGGTGCGGGCTTCCCGTCAACCTTCTCTTTGGACTTCAGCTACAGCACCCGGTCAAGGTGACTCCAGACCTCGTCGTTCGGTAGCTCCTCCGGCAACACGTGGTCCGGGTCCGTTAGACTGTCGTACTTCCACATCGGCCGCTTCCTCTCCACCAGCGGAGCAACTCGGCGGCGGTAGAGGGTGTGGAACACCCGCACCTTATCGAGGCCGCGCCGCACAAGCTTCTGGAGCTCCTCCTCGATGATCTCCACCTTCTTCTTCTCCTTACGGGCACAACCCCATGACCAACTATCCTGCTTCTCTGGCCTCCCACCGATGAACGCTGAGAACGGCGCCTCTGCCAGATTCCTGATATAAAACCACTCCCTGTGCCACCCCCTGTTGGAGTCACAGGGGATGTACGCGGGATACGAGCCTCCCACTCTCGGTTTCCTCTGCAGGGTGAAACCCCCCCACAGGCGCGACCTCGAGCGGATTCCCCACCGACAAGGCTCTCCTAGAGAACAGCCGGTGGAAGAAATCCACGTGCGGCTCCATCCCGAGGAAGGCCTCGCAGACGGTAACAAAGCCGGCGATATGCAGCACCCCCGTAGGCGAAAGAATAGGGCGAAAACCTTCTCCCTTCTCCTACTTAAGGAAAAGGATGCAGCAGTTGGGGAAGGCGCACCGATCGGGAAAGACGAAACAGTGGAGCAAAAAACCCTCTATCTTTCCCATTTAATGCAGATGGGACGCGCCCTGACTGATGAGACGTGCCCTGCCCAACGGAACGGCGCCTGATCAGACGGGACGTGGCCTGGGCATGGCCCACCACTACCGCACACCGGGCACAAGAACCAAAGCACCACCACACGCAGGTGGCCCTCCGCTTCCCTAGGCGGGACTTGGAAAAACCCCAAAAACAGGATCTCCTCCAGGAGAGACCATCGGGCTTCCTAAAAGTTGATCGAACGGCTCAGGAAAAACACACCGAGGGATAGGTAAGGAGCAAAGGGACGCCCCATGTAGGCCATGCCGATTCTATCACGAACGATGAGCACGGGTCTCGGTCGGACATTTCCGACTAGAGCTCTTTAAACCCCGTCACTCGAGTCATCAAGGTAACACTACCGACCCTCGCTATTTCTTTATAAATCATTTCATACATCCATACGCACATTCATTCCATACGCCCGTGCCCCCTGGATGATTCGGGCCCTAAACCGCCCGGGGGCTCAGGAACTAAGCATCGCACGAGCAGCGAAATGCATCACAACGCTCCGTGTTGCGTCACGTAGCGACAGTTGCCTCATTCGACATGAGCAACGACCGACCAGGGTTCGAAGGCCGGCCCACGAAGGGCTCGAGGCTGGCCCACGTCAAATAGAGCCAGGGGAGAAAACGCAGATGAGCCCCGTGCGGCCCTAGCCTAGTCTGCCCCAAAGCAGACAGGGTCATCTCAACCTTCTCGTTCGATCCTAAACCTCTCGCCAAGCCCACATAATCTCCATCTAGGGGAGGCCGTCAGGCCACCCGGGTCGGTCTACGGAACGATCCAGGCATCTACCGGGTTGCAGGTAAAGTAGTGGAATGTCACAAGAGGGCTATGTCGACCCCATCATGAACAACGGACCCGGATTTCACTCGATCATACCTGTTAGTGAACTCACCGAGCGCGTCACTCGAGCCTGAGCGATCAGGACAAGCGACAAAACTTAGCCCCTCCGGTTGTGAGAAACCGAGGATGGGGTAATGCACACAACTCAAACCAACCCCTACTAAGGCCCAACGGGGCTCGGGGGCTCAAGACACCAAACGCCTAGGTCTGCGACCCCGAACTCACCCCATCCAGTTACGCTTCGACTACACACCAAACGCCTGGGTCTATGACCCCGAACTCGCCCCATCCCTCGGCTATGCCTGCACGCCAAAAAACATCAGGATCCATGACTTCGACTCGCCCGGTCCCACGGCGCGCAACGATGCCAGGATCAGCGAGCTCCATGTTGCCCGATCCCGAAAACTAACCACTACTTCAGGATTAACGACTCCGACTCACCCGGTCCCACGGCGCGCACCGATGCCAGGATCAGCGAGCTCCATGTCGCCCGATCCCGAAAACTAACCACTACTTCAGGATTTACGACTCCGACTCACCCGGTCCCATGGCGCGCACCGACGCCAGGATCAGCGAGCTCCGTGTCGCCCGATCCCGAAAACTAACCACTACTTCAGGATCCACGACTCTGACTCACCCGGTCCCACGACGCGCACCGACGCTAGGATCAGCGAGCTCTGTGTCGCTCGATCCTGAAAACTAACCACTACATCAGGATCCACGACTCCGACTCCACGACTCCGACTCGCCCGATCCCATGGCGCACACTGACACTAGGATTAGCGAGCTCTGTCTCGTCCGATCCCTATACTGAAGCCTCGGTTGCGCAACGACACCTTGGTTGACGACTCCGTCTCGACTAAAAAAGCACACACACATGCCCACTGACAAACACCCCCCAGACGATTCTGCCCGAATCACCCGGGGGCTCGGGGGCTACACCCGCCGGTGCGCTCGCGCGCACCCACTGACGAAACAAAAACCTCCCCCGCTGGCAACACGAAAAACCCCCTAGACAGTTCTGCCTGAACCACCCGGGGGCTCAGGGGCTACATTTGTGGGTGCGCTCGCACACACCCGCCGTCGAGACAAAAATCCCCCAGACGATTCTGCCCGAAACGCTGGGGGCTCGGGGGCTCCTGTCGGGTTCATAAACCCAGGGTCCCTCACGGACCAGCTTCCCCGCAAAGGCTCGGCCCAAGCAGACAGTGCGCAACTCATGGGCCGGCCCAAGTATCTAAACAGCAGGCCGGAAGGGCGATCTAATCACCGACCGGAAGATCTGGCCGAGGAGCAGCGCCCATTTCCCAACTCCGGCCCACCTCTCCGACCGAAGTGCTCACTTCGGTCTCTAGCCCGCCTCCGGATGGCCTCTCCAACAGGAAGGCCTGGCCAAAGCACCGCTTCCGACTCTGACCCCACGTCTCCGACCGGGGTACGCAAAAACCCGGCTCACTGTTCTTCTCCGACTAGCGCAATCAGAGCCGACTGAAACCAACCGACCGGGGACGCCCGCTCGGAAAGGACCAGGGAACGAGCGGAGAAAGCAAGGCAGAGCGCACAAGTCAAACCATGATACCAGGGACCGTACCCTGTACACCTACAGAAATAGTACTCTGCAACCTCCCTGGCACAACAGTATTGTAAGCGCCGACATTTCCCCTACAGTATTGTGGGCGCCATTAACTCCCACACGGTAGGCTCCCCCATATGCCTCTGAGCATCGACAGTATTATGGGCGCCGGCTTTTACCGTACTAGGAGAACATGGTGAAACTCCTCACATGCCTCTGGGCATCAACAGTATAGCAAGTACCGACATCTGCCATACCCGAACAAAACGATGCAGCCTCCCACGTGCATCCGACATCCAATAGTGTTGTGGGCGCCTACCATCGTCCAGTACCCACCGGCGTGGGCAGCAAGGCTCGGTAGCATACGTACTCTCTCCCTCTCACTTGTAAAGCCATCCCCTTCATCTATAAAAGGGGATGCGCTCTCTCCCAAAAGGAAAAGTTAACCCAGGTTGATCCAAGTGATTCCAGATTCATTAGATCGATCAAGTTCACTAGCTCACAACCACAGAACCGCCAGGTTCGAACCTTAAGCACACGCTTGAACACTTAGCTCATAGCAGGGCTCCCGTCGCTTTCGGTCCCTCTGACCAGAGTCCGACCGGACCTCTTGTACCCCCCATCTTTCTCCTTCTCGTTTGTAACCCCACTGCAAACTTCGAGCACCTGGGCTCAGGAATAAAGTCACCGACCGACTGAAACTGGACATAGGGTACATTGCCTGAACCAGTATAAACCCTGTGTCATTGAATGCTAGGCCACCTCCGATCACAACGTACGACAAAACTACAAATATTTACTTGTTGGTCACTTTCTGCACCGACAATATGACATCAATGAAGGAGTTCTTATCTTTGGGGCTGTGGGGACAATGATTGTGCAGAGGTGATGTACCTTCGGATGGAAAGTAGGTGATTTCAAGTTAGATGGGCTTTGGTTTGCATCAGTTATGTCTGATACTTGCAGGTGAGGCCGAGTGGTGGAGAGGTCTAAGTGGATTGGAGGATGGCATGAAGACCCATTGATGGTTGGGTAAGTGACTTTTACATGGGAACCGGCTTCATGCTCATTATTATGTGCCTTGGAAAGGGTACAAATTTTGTATAGATTTCACTTAGGACATTTGTTACCTGTAGAGGAATGGTACCAATTGGAAATAGTAGGATTGTATGCCAATATAGGTTGATGTTGTACATGCGCATATTAGAAGGCGCATGTTTCTGTAGGTGTTGCAAATGTTTTGTGCAACTCCTACAAGTTTTGTAAATGCTCTAGTAATCCTCCAAGTAGTAGTGTTATGGACAACTGAGGTACGTACTGCTGTAATGAATTGTTGTAATTGGATCTTAGGAAATCCAATGAGCTATTTTAATGCCAGCAAATTGGTTCAGCTTGTACTGCTGTTGTAATGAAGTGTTATTTCAATGGCCTTGGAAGCACATTTGAGTGAGATGTAATGAAATGGTATTAGAACTGGTTGGTACGAACTTGTATGTGTTAATGTTGATGCTTGTTGTCGGACGTGTATTTGAACGGGTCTGTTGGTTGACGCCAACTTTGATTTATTGGCGCCAGAATTTGATTTGAAATGAGTACATTTAAATGGTTGCAGCAGCAGCTGGTTGACTGGCTGGCGGTGGGCTAATTCAAATCAGTTGATTGACCAACCTAGCCCGCCAATTTATAACAGCCAAACAGAGCCGGTGAGGACGAGACGAATGGCAGACAAGAGAAGAGCGGCGGGGGAGCCCAGATTTTCGAACCGGTGGGACTTGGTTGGATTTGTCCGGGTCCAAGCGGAAGAGCCGAGACAAGAAGAAGCGAGTGGACCAACCAATCAGCCGAACCGATGGCCGATTGGGCCACTGGGCCAGGCCAGCCAACGCTGGGTTCTCTCCGTAGCCCCCGCAGGTGAGAGCAGCTTGTGTTGTGTTCCCTCCTCTCATCACCGGTGGTCATCTATCTATCCAGATGATTATTAAAGCTCATTTGAACCGTATCGATCCCGTGTATGTGTGTCCGTCATGTATGTAAATTGTATCCACTCGACAGTGGACAGGCAACCAAATAGGTAGCCATGTGTTTTGTGTGTGCACACGAACACGATGGAGAGGAGGAACCCACCAGCAGGGCTCCCCATCCCCGCTCAGGTCTGACTTTTGAGCGGAGCATAACAAGATCAAAACGTGAGGTCGTCACAGATGCTTGCTAGCATCCGGCGCTACAACATGATGCTTTCCATGTTTGGTAGTAGTAGAATCCATGTGCTCTGTCGGCAAGAGGTCTGCGTTTGCTGCCAGTGCTTGTTTTTTAAATACGAAAGGAGGCCCAGCCCAACGATCTAATAATGGGCCAAATCGCATCAACTAATTGACCAATTCAGCCCATACATGGTATGGTGACAATGTCATCTTTACAGGAGTAATTTTAGTGTGGGTTATTAGGCACTAACTACAGTCATGGGGTGTAGCTCAAATGGTGGAGCGCCCGCTTAGCATGCGAGAGGCACGGGGATGGATACCCCTCATCTCCATTTTTATTGTCCCAAGTATGTGCTCGGGACAATAATCTGTGACTTGCCTAGAGTCATATGCAACGACCGGTCCTTAATCGACACAGATAGGGAAAAAGTGTAACCGGGTTATGCCCTGTTGGCCGCAGGACATAACCCCTCACACCCACCAGTACCAAATCCACATCCCTACCCGGTCACCATTTTTCTTTCCATTATTTCATCATGATATCATAGTGTAATCACCTATTTGCGAGTAACGTCAGGTTACTCACGCTACCGACATCCTAAGCATAGCAGCTACTCGACCTGCACTAGTAGGACTCAGGGTGGATATATCTATGCATGTAGTTTCCATAAAATGCCTGTAACGTAAATGCATATCATATAAATATATTCAGTGATCATTTAAAGATAGGGGTTATGCACCGGGGCTTGCCTTGGGCAGGTGCCGGGTCAGCAAAGTTAGTACCAACAAGCTCCTGGGCTCCCTCCTGTGTGAAGAGCTCCTCCTCGTACTCCTCGATCACCTCGTCGTACTCCGTCTCACCGACGGGTACGAAGTCTACCTGTTCGTGATCTACATGAAATGACGATGCAATGGTTAACACTACGGCAATAGAAATTCTCAATGCAAAAGTACCTCTATTCAACTACTAAGTGAGATTTGCCCACTAAAGTCTAAGCTACGTACCAGCACTACTAACAAGCATGAACGTGTCCTACATTCTTACGGTGACTACAGATTTTCCTACTCCTAATGCCAGTTTACGATACATGCTCGAAAGCAAGGGTAATAACTATGCCATTAAACGACTCGCTCTATGGTTACCACTTTTACAGCAAGTATATAAATACCTAAGGAACCTGCTGTCACGATTCCAAAGCTAAAGCTATTGCCGGTTTACCACAACAAATCTTGCAATTAAAGATCGATATACCGCTAAGCTTTCTACTTCAAGCTTATGAGCCTACCATCCTAACCACTAATGGGGAACCAACTGTACTAACAGGTAGGCGACATTTTTGCGAACCTAACAAACTTTGTTTCGCTATTTTTGGACAACCATGCAATTTACTACTAATTATTGAAGTTCAGCTCATAACCTAAATAGATAAACAATTTCTAATACAATGAAATAGAGAAACCAAAACCTCCCTGGCCGGCCCACGACGCGCGGCCCGATCCAACTCGTCATCCCGCCCACGCCACGACAATGACAAAGCTGTGCTGCCCAGATAATAACGACCCGCATGAATGGGAAGGCTGCGCGTGTCAGTAAAAATGCACGAACACCCCGACGAACTCAAAGATTTGCTACGAGCTTTTTACGATCATGTTTCGCTAGTCTACCGTTTTTACACCAGCACCCTCCCACTTCTTCTTCTTCACCGCGAGGAGGTCCCTGGCCATCCAGAGCACGCACCGGCGCGACGGCGAGGCACTGGATGCCTACGTCGGCCACCCCGGCCCTCTCCATGCTAAAATAAAGGGTCGATACTCACCTACGTGCGAACGCAAACCTCCGGGCGGAGACACAGGCGCCGAGACGTCGCAGCGAGCATGGACCACGACGGTGGGCAACCTGCAAGGACGGCGATGCCGTTCCGGTGAACAACAGCACTGTCGGGACAAAACAAGGAGTGGACGCGTACCAGCGACTCACCACGGAACTGGAAGATGTGAAGAAGCGATCGGAGGTGGCTCAGGCCAAGCTGGCCACGTGCGCGCGATGAGGGCAGCAGAGCACGGCAATGGCACGGCCGCGCCACGGGATGCACTACGGCGGTAGGGTCTAGGATAGGGCGAGCATGGTGACAACCGATGGAAGGGGAGGCTAGTGGTGCGAGGAATTTGACCGAGCTGCTTTGGTGGCGAAGAAAGCCGACGACGTAGCACTACGGGTCTTAATGGCCCGAGAGCTCGGCCCTTCAAAATTGGCGCACAGGACAGAGCTACAGGCTGCTATGAGGGGCGGGAAGGGTTACCGGCTGCCCAACGGAGCTGTGGGCAAGACCAATTGGAACGGGGTGCAACCGCATCGGTGAATTGAAAGGAAACGTGACGGCGGCAAGGGGACAGCGGAGATAGAGGAACACCCGGCGCGGCATGGCTCGTCTGCGAGCGTCAACGCAAGGTACCGCCGTGCCTGGCCATGGGGAACCCCAGGGCGTGCTCCTGACAGCCGTCCGCACGGCCGCTGTAGCAAACGACGAGCCTTGGCATGGCACGTCTGCAGAAAGAGCCAGGCAAGGACACGACGGACGCGACGCCGAGGTGACAGTGCAGCGGCAGTCTTCTAACGCGCAAGCGGCCAAGGAGTCAACTGAGCGGTGCCGAGCGCAGCCGCTAGCGACGCGGATGCGGGACCCCGCCCGACCATGCCCACAGCGGGACAGGGCAAGGTGCAGGCAGAGCACGACTGACGGTCCAGGCGCCACACGTCTGCTGGCGAGGCGAGCAGCAGCCAGGCAGAGCACGCAGGCGGGCAGCAGCGAGCGGTGGTCAGGACGCGCTGGTCGTTCGCGTGAACGGCACAGTGAGCGTAGCCGGCGCGCAGTGGCTCTAGCCCGCACGGCAGGGCGCGCTGGCAAGCCAACGGGGTGGTGACCGCGCCCAGAGCCTATCCAGGTGACGTGCACGACTTTTAAAGCAACTAGAAAATGAGTACGCCGCGCTCCAAACGCTATTCCAATTGCTCGATACGAAAAGGAGTACACCGAGCCATCACTCTCAGTCGCGACATTGCGCTACTTCTTAAGCCGATTGTTCTACAACTAATGCCAAAGGTGGCTTCGTCGACCACTTCAAACACTTACGCGGAGGACGTCGATTTGAAAGATTTCGCGTCGAAACCCCAAACCCGCTCCCCGGGACGTACTCGCTAGCCCTCCATGTCACCGACCACAACTTTTTATCGCCATTCCCAAAACGTTTTATAACATTTTGTGTTAACAAAATTTTGATTCAGGTAATAAACGCGTTATGTGACATGAAACATAACCTTTTTCTTTTCGTTTCGTAAAAATGTTTCCAAGCCAAACATGGATTATAAAGCCTATCATACACCAATGCACATAAATCAGATGCTTACGAAATGTTTCAGCAAAACGTTACAATGTAACACCAGGGTGTTACAGCAGTGTCCCAAAGCGGCAGTGCCGCACCCCACAAAAATGGAAAGGCTACCAATTCTATTCCTGATCAAACTAAACCCAAGAAGAAGGTGTACTAGGAGAAACAAGTTTTCTAGAAGCCTAAGGAATCAGTGTGGGCCACCAAGAATAAGTATGCCTATCAACCGAAGACTTATGCACCTCGACAAAGCTTGACATCATGCTTTGTTTTGAGAAACAACAACAGTGGAAAAGTAGTTGCAAAATATATTGAAAAGGAAACCAACATATATAGAAATACTTCTATTTGGGTTCCTAATATTCTTATGACTTACATGCAAGGCCCCAAGTCAAATTGGGGACCTAAATCTAGCAACTAAACTTGTTTTGTAGGCATACTCCTCCGGTGGATCAAGTTGGGTGCTTGATAGTGAATGTACAAATCATATGACCGGAGAAAGAAGTATGTTCTCATCATATTCCCCAATGACGCACTCAAATAAAAATATTGTCTTTAGAGACAATTCAAAGGGGGAGGTGATTGGTCTCGGTAAAGTTGTTATAACCCTTGAGCATTCAATTATAAATGTATTATATGTTGATTCGTTGGGTTACAATTTATTGTCCGTTTCTCAAGTTTGTGAGATGGGCTACAATTGTCTCTTTTCGGATAAGGGTGTTGAAGTCTTTAGAAGGGAGGATTCCTCTATTGTCTTTACGGGTCAATTAAAGAACAAGCTTTACTTAGTTGATTTCAACAAAAGTAAAGCTAAGCTTGAGACTTGTTTAGTGGCAAAATCTAGCATGGATTGGCTTTGGCATCGCCGACTAGCCCATGTTGGGATGAGGAACTTGGCCAAACTTGTAAAAGATGAACACATCCTTGCACTAACAAATGTTCACTTTGAGAAAGATAGGATTTGTAGCACTTGTCAAGCCAGAAAGCAAGTTGAAGCACCTCACCCACCAAAGAGCATCATGACCACCAAGCAATCATTGGAGCTAATACATATGGATCTCTTTGGACCGGTCGCCTACCTAAGTATCGGGGGTAACAAATATGATCTTGTTATTGTTGATGACTATTTCCGTTTCACTTGGGTATTTTTCTTGCATGATAAGTGCCAAGTTTAAGAGAAGGTAAAGATATTTATTAGAAGAGCTCAAAAGGAGTTCGGTCTTCCCATCAAAAAAGTGAGAAGCGACAATAGAATCGAATTCTAGAATACTCTAGTTGAGGAGTTTCTTGATGAAGAGGGCATCAATCATGAGTTTTAAACTCCATACACCATCAACAAAATGGTGTAGTAGAGAGAAAGAACTGTACACTCATTGATATGGCAAGGATAATGCTAGATAAGTATAAGACGCTAGACATCTTTTGGTGTGATGTCGTCAACACCGCTTGCCATGCCATCCACCGCCTTTACCTACACAAGAAGTTGAAGAAAACTTCATATGAGCTTCTAACCGGTAACAAGCCTAAGGTATCTTACTTTAGAGTGTTTGGGTGCAAATGTTTCATACTTAACAAGAAACTCAAAACCTCTAAGTTTGCATCTAAAGTTGATGAAGGCTTTCTTCTTGGTTATGGATCAAATGAGCATGCCTACCGTGTCTTCAACAAAACCTCCGGAAGAGTTAAGATTGCGGTAGATGTGATATTTGATGAATCTAATGGCTCTCAAGTAGAGCAAGTTGATTCAAGTGTTGTAGGAAAAGAGGATCCACCATGTGAAGCAATCAAGTAATTGGCTATTGGTGAGATTAGACCACAACAAGAAGAAGTCACTGAAGTGGAGGTTCCTCAAGTTGTTGCTGCACCAATTTCCACTAACGTACCTGATGCTACACTACAGCAAACACCAGTTGCAACTCTAGGGCACGGTAGTGCCGCACTTGAGTCTGGATACATGGGTCCTTTCAAAAATACAAGGTATCATCTGGATGATTTTAGAGGTGTACCTGTAGAGACTATGTCTCAACAAGAAAAATTTAACTTGACTCATTCTAGGCTACGCAATGTTATAGAACGAACATTTGGGGTTCTTAAAGGCCGGTGGTAGATTCTTGATGGGGTATCGTACTGCCATAGGACCAAGCAAAAGATGATTATAATATCTTACTTTGCACTTCACAATTATTTGTTCATTAGGGAGCATGGATTTGGATCCCCAACCTACCCACCGTCTCCCTGGGTTCAGCTCAATGCTAGTAACAATATGACAGCAATGAGGGAGTTCATATCTTTGGGGATGTGGGGACAATGATTGTGCAGAGGTGATGTACCTTCGGATGGGAAGTAGGTGATTTTGAGTTAGATGGGCTTTGGTTTGCATCAGTTATGTCTGATACTTGCAGGCGAGGCCGAGTGGTGGAGGAGAGGTCTAAGTGGATTGGAGGATGACATGAAGACCCATTGATGGTTGGGTAAGTGACTTTTGCATGGGAACCGGCTTTATGCTCATTATTATGTGCCTTGAAAAGTGTATAAATTTTGTATAGATTTCACTTAGGACATTTGTTACCTGTAGAGGAATGGTAGGAATTGGAAATAGTAGGATTGTATGCTAATGTAGGTTGATGTTGTACATGGAGTACATGCGCATATTAGAAGGCGCATGTTTCTGTAGGTGTTGCAAATGTTTTGTGCAACTCCTACAAGTTTTGTAAATGCTGCAGTAATCCTCCAAGTAGTAGTGTTATGGACAACTGAGGTACGTACTGCTGTAATGAATTGTTGTAATTGGATCTTAGGAAATCCAATTAGCTATTGTAATGCCAGCAAATTGGTTCAGCTTGTGTTGTTGTTGTAATGAAGTGTTATTTCAATGGCCTTAGAAGCACATTTGAGTGAGATGTAATGAAATGGTATTAGAACTGGTTGGTACTAACTTGTAATGAAATGGTATTAGAACTGGTTGGTACTAACTTGTATGTGTTAATATTGAAACTTGTTGTCGGACGTGTATTTGAATGGGTCTGTTGGTTGGCGCCAACTATGGTTTATTGGCGCAGAATTTGATTTGAAATGAGTACATTTAAATGGTTGCAGCAGCAGCTGGTTGACTGGCTGGCGGTGGGCTAATTCAAATCAGTTGATTGACCAACCTAGCCCGCCAATTTATAACAGCCAAACAGAGCCGGTGAGGACGAGACGAATGGCAGACAAGAGAAGAGCGGCGGGGGAGTCCAGATTTTCGAACCGGTGGGACTTGGTTGGATTTGTCCGGGTCCAAGCGGAAGAGCCGAGACAAGAAGAAGCGAGTGGACCAACCAATCAGCCGAACCGATGGCCGATTGGGCCACTGGCCAGGCCAGCCAACGCTGGGTTCTCTCCGTAGCCCGTCGTAGCCCCCGCAGGTGAGAGCAGCTTGTGTTGTGTTCCCTCCTCTCATCACCGGTGGTCATCTTTCTTCTCTTCTTCTCAGTCATCTTCATCTTCTCCCGGTCAGTTCAGTGGTTCATTAGCGTTGGGTTGCTCTCACGTGGTTACATGCCTACATCATACGTATATTATCTTTCTTAATTGAGTGAAAACACGCTGTGTGGATACAGTGACATGAGAGAGAGAGAGAGAGAGAGAGAACAAAAAAGGGAGAGTGTTTGATTGGTTATGATGGGCGAATGCGGTGGCCCTGCATCTATCTACGAATACAGTATTTGGTTATGTACGTATATAGAGATTCTTGGAGCGAGGGTGACGCGTGAACTAGCATGAGTGGCATTGCGTAATCATCTATCTATCCAACAGGATGGATAGATGATTATTAAAGCTCATTTGAACCGTATCGATCCCGTGTATGTGTGTCCGTCATGTATGTAAATTGTATCCACTCGACAGTGGACGGGCAACCAAATAGGTAGCCATGTGTTTCGGAATGCCCATACGTTGTGTGTGCACACGAACACGATGGAGAGGAGGAACCCACCAGCAGGGCTCCCCATCCCCGCTCAGGTCTGACTTTTGAGAACAACATCAAAACGTGAGGTCGTCACAGATGCTTGCTAGCATCCGGGCTGCATCAGGCGCTACAACATGATGCTTTCCATGTCTGGTAGTAGTAGAATCCATGTGCTCTGTCGGCAAGAGGTCCAAGAGTACACACAGGACTGCGTTTGCTGCCAGTGCTTGTTTTTTAAATACGAAAGGAGGCCCAGCCCAACGATCTAATAATGGGCCAAATCGCATCAACTAATTGACCAATTCAGCCCATACATGGTATGGTGACAATGTCATCTTTGCAGAAGTAATTTTTGTGTGGGTTATTAGGCACTAACTACAGTCATTGGGTGTAGCTCAAATGGTGGAGCGCTCGCTTAGCATGCGAGAGGCACGGGGATCGATACCCCGCTTCTCCATTTTTTTATATATATCTTTTTTGTTTTTCATTTTTTTATTTTGCTTTCGTTTGGCTGGCGTAATCCTATCCGAACTTACGCGCTGTTCTTCCGTTCACTGCACTACTACTACTACCACTAATGTTCCGCCGAGCAAACGCTGTGCACGCTATTACGCAAAGATCCTGGGCTGCACTACACCCAAGTTGACAAATACAAGTCTCTTTAAAAAAAAGGTTAATTAGAATGCTGACATTACAATTTCCTTCGTTCTAAGAAACACCATTACTATTCATCTATTTTAAAACATGCCATTATAATTCTAGCGCTCTCTGAAATACACCATGCTCTACACCTCGTGAGACCTTGGGCCTAGCTACAGCACTATGCAGGTTTGTATGGACCGAACTATCCTTGTTGTTCCTTGTCTCTCCATCTCACTTACAAGTGGGCCCTATGTCCCTTTCTCTTTCCAGACGTTCTTCTTCCTCTGTCTCTCGCCCGCACCAACCATCGACGCTGTCGTTCTGGCACTCAAGTTGTCTCCGCGCCACACGTCGAACGTTGTCCATATGCCAGCTTACCGCAGGTCGATTCTCTGGCCGCGCCGCACGCCGCCACACGCTGGGCCACCATACCACACGCTGCTCCGTGGATGCGGAGCGTTGTGGCAACCGTCCCGGCCTGCCTCCTCATCCGTGCGACTGTGCCGCCCGCCTCTCGCCGTCTTCAAGCACTCACCACTCCGCACGCTCGCCTGGACATATGGCGCGTCGATGTATGTCAGTGGGGCGCGGATCAGGGATTAGTTGCGGGAACGACGTACGCGGCCCCGCGCAGCCACGCCTCCCCGTCATGACCTCAGCCGCGCCTCCCCGTTGTCACCTCAGCCGCCGCAGCCGCGCCTCCCCGTCGTGACCTCATCCTCCGCTCAATGTACCTCCGAGAGCTCAGCACGCACATCCCAAATGAGTAGATGTACACCTCCGGCGCCATGAACGTGAAGGCATGAACTCCGATGTGCCTATTCAACCAATCCGACACAGGGTCCGTGGCTCCCGTGCACCCAAGCAGCCATCGTCGTGGCCTCACCGCGCGCTCAGATGCCTGCACTACTGCCCGCCACTCCTGCGCAGACCACGCCTCGGCGTCGCCCACACGTGCGCCCCGCGCCGCCATAGCCCGACTTTCACCCGTGCGCCGCCGCCGCGCGCTCAGATGCCTGCACTACTGCCCGCCACTCCTACGCAGGTCGCGTCTCGGCGTCACCCACGCGTGCACCCCGCGCCGCCACAACCTGGCATGTGTGGTTGTATGGAGGTTACGGACGGGATCTGAGAGCAAGCAAGAGACAGAGGGGAGGAGGAAGAAGAAAGGGGCATTACAGTCCATACAGAAATACCGTATGTGGGTATTAGCCTGCAGCTGGGCTCAGGGCAACGTTAGACGTAGAGCGTGGCGTATTTCAAGAAGAACTGGAATTGTAATGACATATTTTAAAATAGATAAATAGTAATAACGTTTCTCACAGCCATATAAATTGTAATGGCATAGTTCTAATAAACCCTTGAAAAAAAGAATTGACAAATGCACGGCGCGTCGTCGCAGCCATACAAATTGTAATGGCATAGTTCGATTAACCCTTGAAAAAAAGAATTGACAAATGCACGGCGCGTCGTCGTTTCCGTGTCCGCAGCCGCCGCCGCGGCGGGTTCGGGGGCGGCGGACACACGCCGGCCGCTCGTTCTCTCTTTCCCGCTAGTGCGCCCGTTGCCGACTGCTCGCCGCCCCGCCCTGAAACTGAAAGGGCGGAACTCGCCAAGTGGGCACGGCACGGCAGCGAGGCGCGCAGGCCACAGAAACAGGCGGCGCGGACGCGAAGGCAACAGCATCCGAGTAGCAGGCTAGCTATCGTTTCGAGTGCGCACCGCATCGACACGGCCCACCAGCCGAGCAGTCCAGTCCACCACAAAAGTCCCCACACCCACACCTCCCCGCCCCCGCAGATGCTGCGGCAGCGGCACTAGCAGGCGGCAGGGAGGCAGGGAACCCAGCGGAGAGGGTGGCGGGCGTGAGGCCCCGACTAAGGAGGGGAAGGGGAGAAAGCCTCCCCGCGGGGCGGGATGGCGTCCGGCGTGTCGCCGAGCATGGCGCTGGCGCTGGCGGGCTTCTGCTTCAGCCTCATCTTCATCGCCTTCGTCTGCTCCCGCCTCGCCTGCGCGCTCCTCCGCCGCCACCGCCGCCGCGCCCGCTCACGCCTCGCCGCCGCCCTCCCGCGGTACGCGGTGGACTACACCTTCGCCGTCGTCCAGGTCCTCCACCCCACGGCCGGTGCCGCCACCACCGCCGGCGGCGGCGGCGGGGGCCTCGGTCCCGCCGCGGTCGCCGCCCTCCCCACCCGCGCCTTCGCCGCCCGACCCCGCGGCTCCGGCGCCTCCGACGCCGATTCACAGTAAGTACCCCTCCTCTGCCCGCCGATCGGCGGTCCCAGCCTGCGTCCGTACGCCACCTCCTCGCTCCTGTAGCTGTAGCGTCCCCGTCCCGTGCAATCTCGCGTGTGGTCAGGCGGGGTCGGTTCGCGCGTCGGCGGGGTCCAGTCGGTTACGTGCCGCGCGCCGCGCGGTGGGCGCGTTCGTTGGTTCGTTCGTCGGTCCTGTCACACATTTGGGGCGCTGCTGCTCCTTGTAGTTGCGAGGGCGCCCTCGGGTGGGTGGGGAACGGGATCTCCCTCCCTTCTCCCCCCTCCCCTTGCAGAAATAATAACATTGTCCGATTGGGAATTCTTAGGTGTTCTGGCGGGTATCAGTGTTACTGTCAGTGCTTACAGAAATGAGATCATGCTGTTATGCTTGCCTGCTTGTATTAATGTTTGTCGGCCGTAGATGTACTGTTGACTGTTGAGTGTTGACTGTTCTGGGGGTGGGAGTAGGACTGAGAATGTGAAATGATTCTGATATGTAGTTGTTTTTTTAATGACAGTTCTGATATTAGTTGTTGAATGTGAATGTTAGTCTGACCTTAGACTGTAGCACTATATAAGTTAACACAAGTTCTACTGCATCCTCATCGGTATGTGGAAATGATGTTTTGACTGATTTCAATAACCGAAACAAACTTATGGGAAATCATGAATAAACTTACCTCCTGTTAATTAGTGTACCTGTGCACTGTCCCTCTGTGCTTGCTTAATGCTGCTGGGAATCATGAAGATGTCCTTGCCACGATAGGAGATAGCCTTTTGGCACCGAAAGGGTTATCAGCGAGGATGTTGATTGCGTTCTCAGTACCAAAGAAGCTGTCCTTGAGGATGTTGGTGCCTTGTCCTTGATGACTTCGGTGCCTAAATACAGTGGCGGTGCAGTTTTTTTTTAGTACAAGTGTACTGATTGTTGTGCTTCGCTGGAGATTGACAATGGAATCATGATGTCCCTCAGCTTGCATTGTTACTGAACAGCTAAGACCACTTGATCAATCACATGACATCAAAATGGGGTATGGGTGTTAACTGTTCATGAAGAAGATGGGTCATTAGGCATTGTTATTGAGTAGGTTAACCTCACTTGCGGTGCCTGATGAAGTGAAACAGGAATCAGATTACAAGTATTCTGGCTGAATACTGAACCGTGAATTTAAAATTTTTGTCACTGTCAGAACTAGATATTTCACCCCAAGAGTTCTCAACTTGGTGCCTGTATTACTCTGCACAAGTTGGTTTGTATCATATTTACGTACCTTTGGTTTTCTATAGCTTCACTGAGTTTACATGAGAACACAAACCATCTGATGGTAAAACGTGGAGGGAAAACAGTTTCAGTCTGAGTCACAGAGCGTTCCATTCTTAAACAAAGAGAGTAGTAACCATGCCTGGCATCCTCTTCTCGCATCAAAGTGAAAATTGCTGATTTTCATTTCTGTTCCCTATTGATAATTCTTTAGCAACCGTCTTTGATGGCACTAGTCACTGAACTGTTCACATCGTTTTCTGGCAGGTGCGTCATTTGTCTCGCAGAATACGAAGAGGGGGATGTGCTACGCGTTCTTCCTCACTGTGGCCATGCTTTCCACATGGCCTGTATAGATTTATGGCTGGAGCAGAACTCGACCTGCCCCGTCTGTAGAGTTTCATTGCTCGATAACCCTGACAGCGAGCACACTGCTCCTCCTCCTCCGCTACCCAGTGTGGTGGTGATCAGCCCTCCAAGCTCTCCTGAACCGTCAGCATCAGATCCATGCCAGTGCCTGTTTGCCGGCACCGGGCACTCGTCAAGGTTATCAGAGGCTCCTAGACATGAGGCGGACCAGGAGAATCAGGTGGCATCTAGGCCATCGGTGGACGGGGGTGCTAACAGCATGCCGCTGTCCGAAGTTAACCCCACTCCTGAGAATAACAGCCAAACAGTAAGGAAGCAGCAGCTAGGGCCCTGCAAATAGCAATAGCAGCTGCCTGGAGTCGGCTAGTCGCTGTCCTGCAGGCTGCAGGGTGAAGAAGCACCTGTACCGGGGCGGATGGCTGGCTGGCTGCTGTAGGTTGGAATTTGATGAGGGTTTGGTGTAAATATGGGAAATCATTCAGGTTTGTTGTTGGAAACGAAACGCACTTCATCTGTTCGATATTCATGCTGAAACACAGCAAACCGTGGTATACGGATACCACAGAGATTAAAGCATCAGTGAATTCGCCAAAGGCTAGTTATTATTAGTATCATTACCTGTTGGCATCAGCAAATAGGATGCTCTTGACTGGTTCCATTTGAGGAGAGCAATTGAAACTAACAGGATTTTCTGCAGCAGAGATTAAAATAAACTGATGCAGCTGTTTCACTCAAGCTAGGCATGTAAATATTATTATTATTATCGACCAGCAGAAATGATCAGACCATGTATTATTAACTACTTCATCCTTCACGAAGAAATTACAATCATTCATTTTGAGGAGTTAAACAGTTTTAAGTCTAAATAAATACATAAACAATACTAACATTTATGATACTGAACAAGTACCATCAAATAATCAGGGAATTCATAATAACCCTATTTTTAAAATAAATGTTAATACAACTTTCTATAACTTAGTCAAAGTTAAAAAAAAATAGACTTGGTTCAAATATAAAATTGTAGTTGTTTGGGGACGGGGAGTTGCTAGGAAACCTATCGCAGTGTGTTGAAACGTATGCTATAGCTAGGGTTAAAAAACAATTAGTGAAATTTCAACTGAATTTCGATAATTTTAGGGGTCATCGAAAAAAAATTCTAAAATCGAAATTGAAAACCCTGGCTGTAGCATCGTGTGGCCTGGATCCAATGTGGGGAAGTGTTTTTGTCAAGCACATACGATGACACCCAACTCGATCCTAAGGCCCAACTGACCTGTGAACCCCTCCTAATATATTTTCATAGCTATGACGCTGCATAAGTTAAATTAGTTTTTGAAAAATAATAATAATGACATGATTTTGTATTTAGAAGTGTATTTAGAAGTGTACATAGAAGTGCTTTTGGTTATTTCTTCATAATTAGGAGTAGGTAATTTAGATACAAATTTTAATGATTTTTTTTGACAATGGATGAAGTGTGTAGTTTAGATGCAAATTTAAAACTTGTTAGATATTAATTTTGATAATGGCATATGTGCGGAGGTTACTTTTATTATTTTTAATAACGGAGATGGTTAGATGCAAATGTTTCATAATGATATAGGTGGATAATTTAGATGGTTATTTTAGAGTGTTTTCTTAATGGCCGACTTGATAATTTTTAGAAATCTAGAGGTTATTATTGTCAATAACGACTAGAGTGTACCAAATCATTGACCTTATGTCTTTTGATTTTTTGTAAGAATTTCTAAGATTTTTTTCCTAGTGTATCTCGTGAGGCATATAGGTTTTAGAAGGATATGGCCACCAAACGGTGACCAAATTCAAAATGTGTGCATGTTTAAGAACAGAATCCGGATGACCGGTGTCGGTGCAGAAAGTGACCAACACGTAAATATTTGTAGTTTTGTCATACGTTGTGATCAGATGTGGCCTAGCACTCAATGACACAGGGTTTATACTGGTTCAGACAATGTGCCCTACGTCCAGTTTGAGTCGGTCGGTGACTTTATTCCTGAGCCCAAGTGCTCAAAGTTTGTTGTGGGGTTACAAACGGAGGGGAGTAAGATGAGGGGTGCAAGAGGTCCGATCGGACTCTGGTCTAAAGGGCCAAGAGTGATAGGAGCTCCGCTATGTGCTAAGTGTTCGAGCGTACGCTCTGTATAGCTTTAGAGTGTCTAAAGCTAGCAGATGGTGAATCGATGTAAGTGAACTGATCGATCCCTTGTTGTGTGTTTTCCCTCCTTGTTGGGAGAGAGCGCAATCCCTTTTATAGATGAAGAGGATGGCCTTACAAGTGAGAGAGGGAGAGTGTGCGTATGCTAAGTCTTGTTGCCTACGCCATTGGGTACAAGATGATTATAGGCGCCCATAACACTGTTAATGTCAGATGCACGTGGGAGGTTGCGTCATCTTCTTCTGGTATGGCAGACGTCGGTGCCTGCCATGATGTTGATGCCCAGAGGCATGTAGGGGGTTTTACTATGCTCGTCTAGTATGGGAGTTGCGGGCGCCAACAACACTGTAGGGCAAATGTCGGAGATTGGATCGCCCTTTATGGCTTGTTGTTTAGGTATTTGGGCCAGCCCAGGAGTTGCGCATCGTTCGCAATGTTGTTTGCTGGGCCGAGCCTTTATTGAGAAGCCGATCTATGAGGGACCTCGGGTTTATGAACCCGACAGGAGCCCCTAAGCCCCCGGGCGATTCGGGTAGAATCGTCTGAGGGATTTTTGTCTTGACGGCGGGTGCGCGTGAGCGCACCCGTGGGTGTAGCCCCCGAGCCCCCGGGCGATTTGGGTAGAATTGTCTGGGGGTTTTTTCGTGTTGCCAGTGGGGGAAGTTTTGTTTCGTCAGCGGGTGCGCGCGAGCGCACTCGCGAGTGTAGCCCCCAAGCCCCTGGGTGATTCGGGCGGAATCACCTGGGGGTTTTTGTTAGCGGGCGTGAGTGTGTGCACTGTAGTGGGCGTAGTCTTGTTTTTTTTTGTTTCTGACCCATCGTTTTCCGGAGCGTGGTCCTAGGTGTTTGGTCACAGTCGAGGGATTGGGTGAGGTGGAGTCATGGATCCAGACGTCAAGCGCGACGAGGGATCGGGCGAGTCGAAGTTATGGATCCAGGCGTCAGGCGCAATGAGGGATCGAGCGAGTCGGAGTCGCAGATCCAGGCGATGGTCATGCCGAGGGATCGGACGAGACAGACTCGTGGATCCAGGCGTCGGGTGTGCCGGGGGATTGGGCGAGTCAGAGTCGCGGATCTAGGCGTCGGGTGAGCAGTGGGATCGGGTGAGTCGGAGTCACGGACCCAAGCACAGTCGAGGCGTTTGGGTGTCTTGAGCCCCTGAGCCCCATTGGGCTTGGTAGGGGTCGGTTGAGTTTTGTGCGTTACCCCGTCCATGGTTTCTCGCAACCGGAGGGGCTGAGCTAACATCGCTTGCCTCGATGGCTCGAGTGACGCGCTTGGTGAGCTCGCTAACGGGCATGTTCGAGTGAAGTCTGGGTCCGTCGTTCATGACTGGGTCGGTATAGCCCTCATGTGGCACTCCACTGCTCCTTAACCTGTAACCCGGCAGATGCCTAGGTTGTTCTGGAGACCGACACGGGTGGCCCACTGGTCTCCCCTCGATGGAGATTCTGTGGGTTTGGCTCAAGGTTAGGATCGAATGAGAAGGTTGAGATGACCCTGTCTGCTTCGGGGCAGACTGGGCGAGGGCCGCTCGGGGCTCATCTTCATTTTCTCCCCTGGCTCTGTTTGACGCGAGGTGGCCTCGAGCCCTTCGTGGGCCGGCCTTTGAACCCCGGTCGGTCGTTGCTCATGTTGAATGAGGCAACTGCCGCTTCATGATGCAACACGGAGCGTTGTGATGCATTTAACTGCATATGTGATGCTTTTGGATGTATGGAATGAATGAATGTGTGCATGGATGAATGAAGTTCATATAAAGAAATAGTGGGGTTTGGTAATGTTACCTTTATGACTCGAGTGATGGGGTTTGAGGAGCTCCTATCGGATATGTTTGACCGGGATCCACGCTCATCGTTCGTGACGGAGTCAGCATGGCCCACATGGGGCGTCCCTCTGCTCCTTATCTGTCTCTCGACGTTCGCCTGAGCCGTCCGATTGACTCAGAAAGCCCGTTGGCCTCTCCTAGCGAAGATCCCATCGTTGAGCCTTTCCAAGTCCCGCCTGAGAAGGCGGAGGTCTACCTGCACACAGTGGTGCCTTGCTTCTTGCACCCGGTGTGCGATAGTGGTGGGCCATACCCAGGCCACGTCCTGTTTGACCAGGCGCCATTTCGTTGGGCAGGGTGCCTCCCATCAGTCAGGGCGCATCCCATCGTATCCCATCTGCATTGAATAGGGGAAGGGAGAGGTGTCGGCGACCGAATACTGGGGTACCCAAAGAGGATGAGCTAATAACCATCAAACGTGGATACTTTCGAATAGACAAGAACGCAACTACACTTCTTGCTCAAACGACTGAAGATTGGCTCCACCTTGCCAGACCCCTGAGGGCTGGCTCCGCCTCACCCGACCCCGAGGGCTAGACTCCGCTTCGCCCGATGACCGAGGGCTGTCTCCGCCTCGCCCGATGGCTGAGGGCAGGATCCGCCTCGCCCGACGTCTGGGGACAGGCTCCGCCTCGCCAGACATCCAGGGACTGGGCTCCGCCTCGCCCGACATCCAAGGGTAGGCTCTGCCTCACCCAACGTTCGGGGGCAGACTCCGCCTCGCCCGATGTCCGAGGGCTGGCTCTGCCTCGCCCGACGTCTAAGGGCGGGCTCCGCCTCGCCCGATGTCCGAGGGCTAGGCTCCGCCTCGCTCGACATCTATGTGCTACTCCTTTATAACTACGTGTGCAGATAAGGCAGGGCACTCAAGTCAACCGCAATACCGAGAACCATACCCTGCACGCCTGCAGGTAAGTACCGTCAGGATATGACCAGACATGTGTTTTAAGCCCTTCCGGGCATGTCAGAGCCCAAACAATGTTGTGGGCGTCGATATTTATCCTACAGTGTTATGGGTGCCGGCATTTTCCCTTGGACATGAATCCTAACGACAACATACGACAACCACTATAGTCCAAGAACGAAACTCGTGTCATATACAGTAATGAATGTGGGGCCTCTACGCCATCTGCTCCCCATAGGGTCGCGACTCGACACCCTGGTGCACTGCGCCGCCCGCCTGGGCGGGACGGGACATGACCACTTGCTGAACAAAGCCAGAGTATGGCCTTATCAGGATCAGCGAACATGCTATCCCTGGCACCGTCTGCCATGTCAGTGGGACAGGCTCAAAGGAAAAGGAAGATCCGGCACCTTCGAATGACCTTCTCTGCCTCTAGTTTTTCCTCTTTCTCCCATCTGTAATCCCTACTCCCCCTTGATCTATAAAAGGGACGGCAGGGCACCCCACTAAGGTGATAGATCAATTCAACACACCATGCACCACATAACACACAGCTGAGCAGCAACCAAGCTCTCAGAGCCCCTTCCAACTTTCCATCAAAGACTTGGGACCTGTCCCTCTCTCGACCGTTTGTACCCCTTACTACGAACCTTTCAGTGCTAATAACATGAGCAGCAGCAGTAAACTGGACGTAGGGACATTCTGCCCAAACCAGTATAAACCTTGTGTCGTTTAGCACACCATCCGGGCCCAACGTGCAACAAATATAAATTTACTAGTTGGTGTTTATTCGAAACACCGACAGTTGGCGCGCTAGGTAGGGGACCTTTGCGTGTTCTGATGTTAACATCAGGCCACGAATGGCTACCCATGGTATCAGCTGGGTCCTAGGCGCACATGTATGCTTCGGGGACCTAGACTTCATCATCACGGTGGGAGGAGAGTTGGCGTTGGCTCACGTTGCCATCCAACCTCTCCCCTCCATCGACCTCAACTATGGGAGGCTTGAGCGCCAGCTCGGCATCTCCCTTGGACCCCAGCCGTCTAGGGAGGACCCACGTCATCTCACCCTCTCTTTGGAACACCCCGCACGGAGCACCCCGATAGTGCTTCTGTTTGGTCTCCACAACGCCGCGGTGACCATTAGCCACCTTGTGGCACAGCGCATGATCCCATCCCCCATGAACAACGAGTTTGTGGGGGTGATTGAACATGTCACGAAGTCTCTCCATGATGTCCTCAGAGAGGAGCCAGGGTCGTCCTCTAGCTCTGACTCCAATAGGGGGAGCCATCACCCCTCCCTAGAATGCTTCATGGCGGGTACCCCTGAGGGACACGTCGAAAGCGTCTCCGAGGAAGAGGCTACCCCAGCGAACAACCTCAGCGACGAGGCTGAGAGGGAGACAGCAGCCCCACCATGCATGGGGGTGGAGCAGCTGAAAGCCCGACACCAGGAGATCGAGGAAGCGCGACTCTAGCTCGCGCAAGAATGTGCGGAGCTCGATCAGGAGATCGAGCACCGTGGAGATGGTGGGCGCGCACACGCCATGGCTCGCGATGTAAATCGGAGGATCATCACCGATGATGAAGCTCTTCCTTGCTTTGCTCGAGCAAGCCAGAACATCACCGCTGTAGCGGCCCTGCTCCATGGCCTTCCAGAGGCCACAATGCCCGAGGACCGTCGGGCCCACCATGAGATTCGCACGCTACTTGAGCGTGCGGCGGCGTAGCAGACAGAAAGTTCATTATCTCGATGATGCAAGCTCGACGCCAGCCATCGTAGACCCTCAGAACGTCCCGGCAGGGACACATCGGTCCACCAGGCACCATAGGGCGGCAGGCAGTGCACCACGGTCCCAGTACATCAACGTCTAGGCCGCAACCACGACACACGCAGCACACTCGATGCCCGCAGACGTACCAACGGTGACCCAGGAGAAGGAGCCCGCCGCGGCTATCATCCTCATCACGGTGGACTCTACGGCAGCGGTGAGGACCGAAGCCCGAGCCCCGGTCTGCCGGGTCCTCAGGCCTTCGACCATCACATCCTCAACGTCGCTTTTCTGCTAAGGTACCGACCACCGACCAATATCCCAAAGTACTCTGGGGAGACAAACCCTGGATTATGGCTCAAAGACTATCGGCTTGCCTACCAAGTCGGTGGTGCAGATAATGACAACTTCATTATCCACAACCTTCCACTGTTCTTAGCTGATTTGGCACGAGCGTGGTTGGAACACCTGCCATCCAACGCAATCCAGAGTTGGACGGACCTGAAGGAGATCTTTGTGGGAAATTTTCAGGGCATATACAAGCGCCCTAGGAACTCATGGGACCTCAAAAACTGCCGTCAGATGGCCGGTGAGACCCTCTACGGGTACATCTAGCGCTTCTCCTGGTAGTGCAACGAGCTACCTAACATCACCGACGCCGATGTCATAGGAGCTTTCCTGTCTAGGACTACCTGCGAGTCCCTGGTTCATAAGCTAGGACGCAAGGGCCCGCGAACCACTAAGGAACTCCTAGACATCGCCACCAGCGATGCCTCTGGAGAAGAAGCGGTCGGGGCAATCTTTGATCGTCTTGATGGCAAGGCAAGGCAGGATGAGGGCGCCGATGAAGGTGCCTCCAACCGTTCTGCCAAAAAGAAGAATAAGAAGCAACAACGTGAGGACTCGCTCGTAGCCGCTGCTGACCGCAAGGGTGGTCGGAAGCCCACGGAGGGCACTTCGAACCACTTCAAAAAAACTACTCGAGGGGCCATGCCCGAACCATGCTTTCCCGATGAAGCATCTGTACAAGGACTATAGCCTCATGCGGCGGTTCTTGTCCGGAGGTTCCAACAAAGGGGAGCACGGAAAGGACCCTGCCCCCACCATGCACGATGCCGAGGAGAAGGACGACGTCTTTCCAACACCGGACAGTTGCCTCATGATCTTCGGAGGATCGGCGGCCTATGACTCCAAACGCCATCAGAAGGTCACGTGCCGCGAGGTCTATACGACTGAACCGGCCACGCCTGCCTTCCTCCGGTGGTCAAAGGCCGCCATAACCTTCGATCGGGCCGACCACCCGGAGAGCGCCCCGCATCCAGGGAGATATCCACTCATGGTCGACCCAATCATCGATCTGAAGCGGCTCACCAAAGTACTGATGGATGGAGGCAGCGGCCTCAACATCATGTATGCCAAGACGCATGGCCCGACCGGACACACCTCTACCTAACCCGAGCACCTTTCCACGGCATCGTGCCTGGAAAGCAGGCCATGCCACTTGGGCAAATCGATCTGCCCATTACCTTCGGGGATCGGTTCAATTATAGGACGGAAACCCTCACCTTCGAGGTGGTTGGGTTCCCTGGAACCTTCCTCGCCATCCTGGGACGTCCATGCTACATGAAGTTCATGGCCATCCCCAACTACACATACCTCATGCTAAAAATACCAGGCCCCGTTAGGGTCATCACCATCGGCACCTCCTTCTAACGTGCCTATGAGTGCGAGGTCGAGTGCTGCGGTCATGCCACAGCAATCGTCGCCTCCAGAGAGCTCGCCGCCATCAAGAGGGAGGTCACCGAAGAAGCGCCCGACACCAAGAAGTCAGCCGGGTCCGTTGAGCCAGTAGAAGGCTCTAAGGAAGTCCTCGTAGATCCTGACAGCTCCAAGGGTAAAACGGTGCGCATTGGTACCACGCTTTCCTCTGAATAGGAAAGCGCGCTTATCGACTTCCTCCGCGGCAACAAAGACATCTTTGCGTGGAAACCCTCGGATATGCCAGGCATTCCAAGGGAAGTCACCGAGCATACCTTGAAGATCCACCTAGGCTCCAAGCCGGTAAAGCAACGCCTGCATCGCTTCGACGAGAGGAAGCGCAGGACCATCGATGAAGAGATAGCAAAACTTTCGGCAGCCGGGTTCATCAAGAAAGTATACCACCCAGAGTGGTTAGCCAATCCCGTTCTTGTATGAAAGAAGAGTGGGAAATGAAGGATGTGTGTGGACTATACGGGTCTCAACAAGGCATGCCCAAATGATCCATTTCCTTTGCCGCACATAGACCAAATAGTCGACTCTACCTCGGGGTGCGAAACCCTCTGCTTCCTTGATGCGTACTCCGGGTACCATCAAATCGCGATGAAAGAGTTCGACCAGCTCCCAACATCTTTCATCACCCCCTTTAGATCGTTCTGCTACGTCTCAATGCCGTTCAGTCTGAAGAACATTGGGGCTACATACCAGTGTTGTATGCTCAAGTGTTTTGGGGGCCTCATCGGGTGGACCATTGAGACCTACGTTGATGACATCGTGGTCAAGTCCAAGCGAGCTGACCAACTCATTGCTGATCTTAAGCAGACCTTTGTAAAACTCCGAGCCAACAACATCAAACTCAATCCTGAGAAGTGTGTTTTCGGGGTCTCGAGGGGTATGCTGCTTGGCTTCATCGTCTCCGAGCATGGCATCGAAGCCAACCTAGAGAAAATCTTAGCCATCACCATGATGGGCCTGATTCAGAACATAAAGAGGGTTCAGTGAGTCACAAGGTGCCTCGCCGTACTCAGCCGCTTCATCTCATGCCTCGGTGAATGAGGCCTCCCCCTTTATCGACTTCTGAAGAAGGCCGATCACTTCGAATGGATGTTCGAGGCCCAGGAAGCACTTGACATGGTTAAGCAGCACCTGACGAAGGCCCCAATCCTGGTTCCTCCCACCGAGGGAGAACACCTTCTGCTCTACATCGCGGCCACCACACAAGTGGTCAGCGTCGCCCTGGTAGTGGAGCGGGAAGAAGAGGGGCACACCTTCAAGGTGCAGCGACCTATGTACTTCATCAGCGAGGTACTATCTGACTCTAAGACCCGCTACTCCCAAATCCAGAAGCTCCTGTACGCCGTCCTCATCACCAAAAGGAAGCTACGCCACTACTTCGAGTCACACCCAGTGACGGTCATGATGTCGTTCCCCCTCGGTGAGGTCATCCAAAGCCAGGACGCCACAGGAAGAACCACAAAATGGGCACTCGAGTTGATGGATCAAGACATTATGTATGCCTCCCGAACAGCGATCAAATCCTAGGTATTAGCTGATTTCATCGTGGAGTGGACCGAAGACCAAATGCCGCCAGCGGTCGTTGATCAAGAGTACTGGACGATGTACTTCGACGGATCGCTGATGAAGAAGGGCGCCGGTGTGGGGCTAGTCTTCGTGTTGCCCCTCGGGGTACGCATGAGATACATGGTTCGTCTCCATTTCCTCTCATCCAATAATGTGGCTGAGTATGAAGCACTCATCAACAGCCTATGCATTGCCATTGAGTTGGGCATCCAATGCCTTGACGTCCGAGGCGACTCCTAGCTGGTCATCAACCAAGTCATGAAAGAGTCAAGCTATCACAATGCTAGGATGGTTGCATACTGTTGAGAAGTCCGATGGCTGGAGGACAAATTCGATGGCCTCAAACTCAATCACATCCCGAGGTGTCTCAACAAGGCGGCCGACACGCTTGCAAAGGCAGCATCCGGCCGAGAGCCGGTGCCAACGGGTGTCTTTGCCAGCGACCAACACAAGCCATCGGTCTGCTACAAGGGGTCGGAATAGATCGATGACAGTCTACCCGATCCAGACTCAGGGGCCGATCAACCCTCGGCTCCATCTGGCCCCAAGGTCATGGAGATCGAACAAGATCCAGTAACAGAGCCTGACCCTCTGATCAACTGGAGAATGCTCTACCTCACCTACCTACTCCATGACATGCTGCCGGCGGACAAGGCGGAGGCTCGACGGCTCGCACGCCACGCCAAGTCCTTCGTTCTTGTGGAGGGCGAACTCTATAAACGAAGCCACACCGGGATCCTACAGCATCGCATCCCCATCGAACAGGGGAAGTGCTTGCTGAGCGATATCCATGGTGGGGTCTACGGTCACCACGCCGCACCTAGAACCTTGGTTGGGAATGCATTCCGATAGGGCTTCTACTGGCCCACTGCAGTAGCCGACGCCAAGCAAATCATGCGCACCTGCGAAGGGTGTCAGTACTACGCTCGACAAACTCACCTCCAGGCCCAGGCACTCTAGATGATCCCCATCATGTGGCCCTTCATGGTCTGGGGGCTTGATCTAGTTGGAGCTCTCAAAAAAGCGCCTAGAGGCTACACCCACTTGCTTGTCACCATAGACAAGTTCACAAAATTGATAGAGGCTCGGCCGATCTTCGCGATCAAGTCCAAACAAGCTGTACTGTTCTTCCTCGACATCGTCCATCGCTTTGGTGTCCCAAACTCCATCACGAACAATGGTACGTAGTTCACCAGAAAAAAGTTCCTTTGATTCTATGATGAATACCACATCCGGGTCGATTGGGCCGCCGTCGCACACCCCCAAACAAACGGGCAGGTCGAGCGCGCAAACGACATGGTCTTAAAGGGTCTCAAGCCTAGGATCTTCAACCGATTGAACAAGTTTGGCGCACGGTGGGTTGCCAAGCTCCTCGTGGTGCTCTGGAGCCTAAGGACAACTCCTAGTCGAGCCACCGGCTACACGCCTTTCTTCATGGTCTACAGTTCCGAGTCTGTTCTCCCAACCGACCTCGACTATGGAGCGCTAAGGATCAGGGCATATGATGAACAGGGAGCCCAGACATCCCATGAAGACGCCATAGACCAGCTGGACAAAGCTCGCGACGTCACCCTCCTCCGCTCGGCCAAGTACCAGCAGGCGTTGTGACGGTACCACAGCCGATGGGTGTGGGACCGAGACTTCAACATCAGGGACCTAGTTCTCCACCTCGTGCAGAGCAACAAGGACCGCCACAAGCTCTCCCCGCCCTAGGAGGTGCTGTACGTCATCACGGAAGTACTCCAGCTGGGTGCCTATAAGCTAAAAACCATCGACGGCGAGGTCTTCACCAATGCCTGGAACATCGAGCAGCTACGCCATTTTTACCCCTAAATAAACGCATACTTTCTCTTATCAGTTTTGTTATTAAAATCCCCAATCTTTTGTGACATCCAACCCCTGCAAGGTCGAGGGGTCGGGCCTCACTCGGGGGCTAGTATGAGTACATTTATCCTGCGAACATTCTCTGTGCCTGCCCTCCTTTCTCGCGGTAAATCCTAAAAGCTAGAAGTTCGGGAACAAGCTCTGAGTAAAACTGGGCGGACTGCGAGGCACCTATGCCCCAGTGGCTACAGTCTCTTTGCTCTCTAGCGTAATCAGAATTGGCTCGCCCGCACTCCGAGCTTTTGCGACCTAAACCACGGAAAGGGTTGGGGTGCGCTAAACGTTTTTACACAAAAATGGGAGAAGAAATAAGAAACTATTTGCTATAATGAAATCTGAAAAGTTTGTCCATTTGTTACAAGTTTCACCGCCTAGCTTCCCTGCTTAATTAACTTCTTACGTGGGATGTCCGCATCCTTTATATCCATAGGAAATTCTTGTTTCGGCAGTTAGCCCGAATCGACCAAACAACACGACCATTGCCAGGAAACAGATGGGGCAAACGTCCCCTTACAAAGTGATTTCATCACGAAAAGGGACTGATGTATTCATGGAGACAAAAAACTATTCACACGGGGGCTCCCCCACAACTTAAACGGTTATATTTGCTAACCACTTCTACTCTAAATACTACTGCGGTGCCATGCCACGCTCTCCATCGGCAATGTCCTACCGCTCCTCGGGATCCCTAAGGGTGCTGTCGTCTGCAACATCGAGCACCACGTTGGTGACCATGGTGTCTTTGCCAGGGCGTCCAGGGACTACGCCATCATGATTAGCCGCAACCCTGACAATGGCGCCTCGAGATGAGGTAGCTCCTCGACGGGGATGCTACCCGCTGAAGTATGGCCGCCATGGCTAGCGAATGTCTTCGACATCTCATCAGGCTTGATGAACTGGCCGACCTGAGTGGCTGCAAGGGTGAAACCCCCCATCAGCGCAGTCCTCGGTGGCTTCCCCACCAACAAGGCTCGCCCAGAGAAGATTCGCCGAAAGAAGCCTACGTACGGCTCCATCCCGATGAAAGCCTCGCAGACAGTGATAAAGCCGGCGACGTGCAACACCCTCCAGTGTGCCACCTCCTTTGGTGGAAGTGGCCCCTTCTCGGTGAAGGCGGCCAGCACCATCTCATCTACGTTGGATGACCTCTAGCTCAACATCACGCTCTGGATTCATGAACGGATCTGTGAGTCCTCCTCTCCCTCGCATTACCCTCTCTCACTTAGGAATCGCCGCGACGCACGAACGCACTAGGCAAGAAGGAAGGAGGGGAGGCATCAACTAAAGAATAGGCGGAGGAATAGGATGAGAACCCTCTTCCTTCCCCTATTTAAGGAGAAGATGCAGCAGTTGGAGGAAGACGAAGAATTGGGACGAAAAACCCTCTCCCTTCCCCTATTCAATGCGGACAACAAGACAACGCCTGGTCAAACGGGACGTGGCCTGGGTATGGCCCACCACTACCGCACGCCTGGCGCAAGAAACAAGGCGCAACCACATGCAGGCGGCTCTCCGCCCTCCCAGGCAGGACCTGGAAGGGCCCAATGACGGAGCCTCCATTAAGGGGAGACCAATGGGCCTCCTGAGTCGATCGGACGGCCCAGGCGAACACCGAGCGGTGGGGCTAAGGAACCGAACGGCCGTCGAAAGATAAACACCCTTATTTTACTTAATTTACGTATCAATTTCACTACCGAGCCTCTGACCCCAGCAACGGTAGGGGCGTGGACATTGCTTGGGGGCTGCCGAGAGTGTCTACTCGTTTAGACATTCTCTTCGCCCAACCCCTCCTTATGCTTAAAAACCAGAGGCACGGTGCGCGGGTATAAACTTTGAGTAAAACTGGTCGAATCGCTAGACCCTACACCCCAGCGGCTATGGCATTTTTGTTCACCAGCGTGATCGAATTCTTTGTCCCCGCACCCCAAGCTTTAGCATCCACCTTCTCGAGAAGGGTTCAGAAGGGTCTACCTGTAGAATCTCCTTCAATGAGAAGCTGTCAGGTCGCCCAAACTCGATCGAACGGCTCAGATCACTGCCGAGACATAGAAACAAAAAATTGCGATGCTCGTGCAGGTTACAGCGGCCCTATCGCAAACGTCGGACCCGAACCCCATACAGACATGTCTGGTAAGAGCTCCCCATCACTCATGCCACCAAGGTAACACCACCGACCCTCGCTTTCATTTCCATTATATCGTGCATTCATCCCATATATCCAAGCATTGCATATGCAATCGATGTATCTCAATGCTTCACATCGCGTCACAAAGCGGTAGTCACCTCATTCGATATGAGCGGCAACTGACCGAGGTTCGAAGGCTAGCCCGCGAAGGGCTCGAGGCCGCCGCACATCAAACAGAGCCAGGGCAGAAAAACCGAGATGAGCCTCAGCGGCCTTGCCCGACCCCGCTCAGAAGTGAACAGGGACATCCTGACCTTTCTTATTCTATTCTAACCTCGAGCCAAACCCACAGAATCTCTATCAAAGAGAGGCCAACGGGCCACCCGAGCCTATTGAACGGCTCAGGCATCTGCCGGGAGGTAGGTTAAGAAGTAGTGGAATGCCACGTGAGGGCTCTGCCGACCCTGTCAGCGGATGACGGACCCGGATTCCACTCGAACGTGCCCGTTAGCGAGCTCATTGAGCGCAACACTCGAGCCATCGAGGCAAGTGTCATTAGCTCAGCCCCTCCAGATGTAGAAACCAAGGACGAGGTGATGCGTGAAACACGGCCGACCCCTATCAGACCCCAAGGGGCTTAGGGGCTCGAGCCGCCCGATCCTAGATCGAGAGACCAAGGTTCGAAGGCCGGCCCATGAAGGGCCCGAGGCCATCTCACATCGAACGAGAGCAAGGGGAGAAAATACAGATGAGCCTCAGCGGCCTTCGCCCAACCCGCATAGAGGCGGATAGGGTCATCTCAACCTTCCCGTTCGATCCAGCCTCTAGCCAAGCCCATAGAATCCCCATTGAGGGAGAATCTGTTGGAAGGCGGGTTAAGGAGAAATGAAATGCCACCCGAGGGCTTTGCCGACCCTGTCATGAGCGACAGGACCAGATTCCGTTCGAACATCCCCGTTAGCGAGCTCATCAAGCGCGTCACTCAAGCCATCAAGGCAAGTGACGTCGCCTCAACCCCTTAGGTTGCAAAAACCATAGATGGGGCGATAGTCACAAAAATGAGCCAACCCTTGATCGAATCCCCGCCACGCTTGGGGGCTCGGGGAAGGCCGGACTTGCAAGGAGACCGAACTCACGATCACAGAACGATAGCTAAAATCCTCTCTTCAGTCTCCAGTGACATTCCACCCCAGCAACCACAAGGGGTCGGATCTCACTCGGGGGCTGATAAAGGTATAAATACCTCCTTTTTTTGAAACAATCACTGCGTCGAACCTCTTCCTCACGTTAAAAGTTAGTGGCAAGGTTTGTGGGAACAAATAGCCGAGCATGCCTGGTTAGACTGCAAAAAACCCATGCCCCGACGGCTATGGTAACTTTGCTCACCAGCATAATCGAAGTTTCCCTCTTACACACCTCGGACCCTACGGTCTTAACAAATGGAAGGGTCAGATTGCATGAGCCCCTTTTTTGAATACAAAAAGGGAGGAAAGCAAGTTCAAATGAAACAAAATTATGAATTTGTTTAACAAAATGAAATTATGAATCTGTTTTCAAGACACAAAAGTGCCGATACTTGTCCACAGATTATAGATAATGTCTATCAGACTCATTCGACTAACTATCCCCTCTAGGGGAGCACTATGTCTTTGATTCTGTTCGCCAGGTTCTGTGCAATAGGAGTCATAGCCATCTCGATCTCATCCAGCTCGGAGGCTTCGTAGTAAGGCGTGAAGTCGAGGCTCATTGTCTCCAAGTTAATGTTCTCCGCATAATGAGAGCGGGGAACAACAAAGGCTTGGGTGATCCCGATGTGAAAAGCGTCCTCCTCAAGCTGGCGCACTCGTGTCGTGATGTCTACGGCAGCAGAGGCCACAAGTGGGCTGGTTCCCTCTGGCCGCGCCACCCCTAGGTCATTGAAGACCAACCCAACAACAGCGTGCAGGAGATTGTGCTCATTGCTCTCCACCTGAAGGATCCCCCGCGTCTTGGTCAGCTCCATGACTAGCCTAGCGAAAACGCTCTCGGACTCCAGCCATCGGGCTACCGTGGTTCCAAGATCGCCCCGAAGGGAGCTAACCTCCTGACGTACCTCGTCGTGCTATCGGACGGCCTGGTCATGGTCCTCATGGGCCGTGCCACACTTTGAGCGGAGTCTCTCCACAGTCTAGCACAGCTCCTCCTGCTCCTTGCGCAGCCGAGCTATCGCCTCGGCATCCAGGCTCGCCCTCTGCTGTAGGGCCACGGACCTCTCCTTGGCTCCCAGCTCGAGTTCCTGCTCCCTCTCCACCTCGGCCAGGAGGTCGGGGGCTCGTTAGCGGGCCTCAGCGTCCCTCTGAAGCATCCCGTCCCGCTCCTTTCGGTCTTTGGCGGCCTCCTCCTCATCCTGCCGTGCCCTCACTGATAGATCCTAGAACATCGGCATCCTCCGCATCTCGACGCGCCTCGGCCTCCCGCTGCCAGAGACTGGCTGCCTCCTCGGCCAGGGGTAAAAATGGCAACGGGCACAAAATATCTGCGTGCCCACGGATAGAAAACCTGATGGGCATAGATATGGGTTTAAGTTTGTGCCCACGGGCACGGGCATGGGTGTGATTCTAAACCCGATGGATATTTGCTCGTGGGCATGGAAAAATGATATCCGCACCAGCAAACCCGCTAGACCCGCGCCAATGACCCTATAAATCTATATACGGTTGTATGTCTTTATTCGTGTTAATTTGTGATGACTTGAGATACACTAATGTAGACTTTTGATGACTCTTGTATGGTCAATGTGTCATACTTTATCTAATGTTGAGATATAGACGTTTATTTTTTGATATATTGTTTCTTACTTGCTATTAAGATATGGTTGGGTGCTTTGTTGCTTCATTTTTGCGGGTATACGGGTGTGCCCGCGGGCATGTGATATCCGCGGATAGCGGGCACGGGCATGGTTTTCTACCCGTGACGGTTAACGAGCGCAGGTGCGGGCACGGATTTTTGCTCGTGGGTATGGATATCTAGGGCTAGTATCCGCGCGGATTTTACCCGTTGCCATCTTTAGCCAGGGGAGTCAGCTCGGCCACTCGTTGTTGGGCAGCAGCAAGCTTGGTGCTCACATCTCCATGCAACCGTGCCTCCTTAGTGAGGCAGTCCCATTCCACCTTCTGCTCGTGGAGGAACCGGGATTTCTCCCGGCTACGAGCGATAAGGGACTGAAAAGAAGATCAATGTCAAAAACACAAAAATACATGACGAAAGAAGAAAGCGAGAGGGGCAATTAAGTAGATACCCAGCCAGTAGGAACGATGACCTCACGTAGGACGCCCCTGGCCTGGTTTAGGACATCCACCATAGCTGAGATCTCTTCGTTGAGACTCTCTCGCTCTGTGCTCTCGGTAGCATCGTCGAGCGAGAAGAGAATTGACGTTGGGTCTTGAGGATCCTTCCACTGGAGCAGTGACTCACCCCGCGCGGGTGAGCGACTGCCCCCTGACCTCAGGGCCAAGGGCGACCCCCTGCTAGTCCTCTCCACCACTGCCATGACACCCAAGGACCCTTCGGTTGTGTCCCCCTCTGTCCAGAATGCCTCGGGCGCCGTCGCCTGGGCCGCTGGTGGCACGGATCATGCTGCTTCCTCGGGCACCACCGCAGCTATGTCTAGCTACGCCTGGCTTGTCATGCTCATGCCCACCTCTGCTTGCGATGCTGGGGCCTCGACTTGTGGCACCACGCCCACCATGGATAGCGCCACAAACACGAGTGGTAGCTCCGTCCGCTCCAACATCGGCAGCGGAATCACCTCCACCGTCATTTGCTCGCTGACCTCCAAGGGTGCTCCTTCAGCCCCGGCGTCCACTTGACCCACCGAGGGAATGGGCGCCACCACGGGCGGTGCCTGACCAGCCGACGAGGCCGCAACATCGGCTCCACTCCTGCCCAAAATAGGAGCGACGTCGAGCGATGGCCCCCGTCTCGCCTGAATGGCGACGCTCTTCTTAGGCGCCACCGCCAAAAAACCACACTGCCTCAAGACGCTGCAAGAACACAAAAAGCATGAGTCACGACGAAAACAGAGAAAAACATAGAAAAACAGAGAAAAACTAGAGGAACTAGTGGCTTACATCAACGCTATTGGGCAGGGCCGTTTGGGGGACAAACCCCCAGGTCTCTGCTCCACCTCATCGGGGCGAGACTATTTTGAGCCTACCCCTTGCTCCCGGTCAGAGGGGCTCGCCTCCCTTGCCTCTAGGGGCATGGCGGCAGGACCACTCCCATCTGTCAGCACCACGGGCACGGTGGTAGATCCGCCCACCCCTATTAGCCCTTGGGGCGCGGCAGCGGAGCCGCCCCCCTCCACCGGCACCTCGAGCACGGCGGTAGACCCGCTCACCCCTGCTGCCTTTTGAAGCACGGCGTCAGGGCCACTACCCTCCGATGGCACCTCGGGCACGGCGGTGGAGTCACCCGCTCCCACTGGTCCTGAGGATGGGCCGACGGTTTGGCCCGTCTCCGCTGGCCTCACGGACTCACTTCCCCCTGCATGAAACGGGAAGGGTCCCTGCATAGACGAGTGGGAACCTATCAGCGTATCCCCGCTCTCTAGGTCATCCCACCTGGTGTCGGTAGCTACCTCGTCATCCTCCTCCTCCCCGTCATCGTCATCATCACTGTATGTCTCCTCTCCTCGCTCCCGTGCTCGCAACTTCTGTTGTTTCTTCCTCCTCTTGTCCTCCTTGACCTTCTTCTACCACTTGGCCATAGTGCGATTTGCCGCCGCCACGAGCGAGTCCTTCGGCAGTGGGGCCGGGCGATCCATAAAGACGAGTCTCTTCAGCTGGTTCCCCTATCTCAATATCAGTATTAAGGGGTCGGAAGTTCAATTAAAAAGGAAGGCACAGGGAAAGAGAACTCACAAAGTCGATGTACCCTGGTTCCGGCCGCATTGGGGGGTGCCCTGGCACCAGATACACAAAATCAAGAATGTCACCGGCGTCCTCCCGCAAAGGCTCCATCGCCTCCTTGATGCACTGCGCCTCTCGGAGGGGGAGAGCACTCCCTCGGAGAGCGCTGTCCCATCGAGGGACACCCCAGGTGCCATCATGTGCCGGGGAAGCGCGTGCCTCATCAGTGGCGCCACTCTCCGCATATGGTAGGCTCCGATGATCCTCAATCCCTTCATGCCCCTCTCCTTCAAAATTCGGATGGCGGTGAGAGGGTCCTGGATTTTCTTCTTGTCTTTATTCGGGACCCCCACTTCCTCCATGATTCCGGGACCTCTTCGATGAGGCTCCCGGTGAACGCTAGCAAGGGGGCGGCTGCATCGTCCTTGATGTAGAACCAATGCGAATGCCACCCTTTGTTGGAGGTTGATAGATGCATCGACGGGTATTCGTTTACCTGGTTGTTGTGGAGCTGAATGTCAACGCATCCCATCGGCACGCTCAGCTCTTGCCTCTTCTCCCGCTTCTTCAGGAGGGTGATGGCAAAGAAATACTGCCATAGGTTGAAGTGGGGACTAATCCCCAGGAACCCCTCACATAGGGCGATGAACGTCACAATGTACTGGATCCCATTGGGAGTAAGGTGCTGTAGCTCCACATTGTAGTAATTCAGCAACCCTCGAAGGAACTTGTGGGCGGGGGTGGTGAATCCCCGTTCATGGAAGTGAGCGAAGGACACAATGTAGCCTTCAGGCGGCAACGGCTCATCCTTCATTACTGGGCAGCCGCCACTCCTCGGCGGTGGTCCACACGCAAAGAAGGCCACGGTGAACGAGACCCTCTAGATGCTGGAGGGTGACATCGGATCTACACCATGGCTCTATTGAACGATTGGGAAGGGGGATGTGAACTTGACAGTGGCTGAGATGCGGGTGCAAAAGTCTTGGGCGATTGGTGGCGGAGGTTGTGGATGCAAAGGCAAGGAGACAATGTACGAAACCCTGGGGGCGAACCCTTTGGTTTTATAGGGCCAACAGATGCGAGGAAGGCAACCGTCCGCCTTGCTCTCCATGCCTGCCATGATTCACCACCATGTCACCATGCGGGATATGCACCCGCAATCCCTATCCTTTCCCACTAAAGTCACGGTGGACGTTTTGCCTTCCCGGATGGACCAGGACTCTTTTCCCGCAGAAGGGATACGGGTCAAAAAGCGTTTCTCCGGCCCGCATGGGCCTAGGAGTTCGAGGGCTGGCCCAATGGTTTTGATGGCTGTCCCAATGAAGGATAGGCCCGCAAGTGGTCAAAACTCAGGCGCGCGAGCCTCAAGGGAGTCTCGATCTGCGATCGAGTCTCAACCGGGCTGATCCTGGATGAATCCCCACGAATGGGATACCAGGGTTCCCTTTAAGTTATCCGGCTAACAAAACACCAAATCTCACAGCCATACCCACGAAGGGTCTGAATTACCCCCCGGTGATTCTATCCAAATCACCTGGGGGCTCGGCGGCTACACCCAATGTGTGCGCTCGTGCGCACCCTCCAGCGAATCGAAATACCCCCGAGCGATTCTATCCGAATCACCCGAGGGTTCAGGGGCTACACCCGTTGGGTGCGCTCGCGCGCACCCTCCGGTGAATCATCTGGCAAGTTAAATCACCCCTCCCCCCGTGCGATTCTATCCGAATCACCCGAGGGCACGGGGGCTACTGTCGGGGACCGAATACTGGGGTACCCAAAGAGGATGAGCTAATAACCATCAAATATTGATGCTTCTGAATAGACAAGAATGCACCTACACTTCTTGCCCGAACGACTGAAGATTGGCTCCACCTCACTCGACCCCTAAGGGCTGGCTCTGCCTCGCCCGACCCCCGAGGGCTGGACTCCGCTTCGCCCGACGACCGAGGGCTGGCTCCACCTCGCCCAATGGCTGACGGTAGGCTTCGCCTCGCCTGATGTCCATGGGCTGGGCTCCGCCTCACCCAACGTCCAAGGGTAGGATCCGCCACGCCCGATGTCCGGGGGCAGACTCCGCCTCGCTCGACGTCTGAGGGCTAGCTCTGCCTCGCTCAACGTCTGAGGGCGAGCTCCGCCTTGCCCGACGTCCGATGGCTGGGCTCCGCCTCGCCCGACGTCTATGCACAACTCCTTCATAACTATGCGTGCAGATAAGGCGGGGCACTTAAGTCAACCGCAATACAGAGGACCATACCCTACACGCCTGCAGGGAAGTATCGTCAGGATATGACTAGACGGGCGCTTTAAGCCCTTCCGGGCATGTCAGAACCCAAACAATGTTGTGGGAGCCGATATTTATCCTACAGTGTTATGGGCGCTAGTATTTGCCCTCGGACACGAATCCTAACGGCAACATACAACAACCACTACGGTCCAAGAATGAAACTCATGTCATCTGCAGTAACGAACGTGGGGCCTCTACGCCATCTGCTCCCCATAGGGTCATAGATCGGCACCCTAGTGCACAGCGCCGCCCGCCAGGGTGGGACAGGATGTGACCACTTGCTGAATGAAGTCAGAGTACGGCCCTATCAGGATCAACAAACGTGCTATCCCTGGCACCATCTACCGTGTCAGCGGGACAGGCTTAAAGAAAAAGGAAGACCTGGCACCTTCCAAGGACCTTCTTTGCCTCTAGTTTTTCCTCTTTCTCCCATCTATAATCCCTGCTCCCCCTTGATCTATAAAAGGGAGGGCAGGGCACCCCACTAAGGTGACAGATCAATTCAACACACCACGCTCCACAAAACACACAGCTGAGCAGCAACCAAGCTCTCAGCGCCCCTTCCAACTTTCCATCAGAGACTTGGGACCTATCCCTCTCTCGACCGTTTGTACCCCCTACTACAAACCTTTCAGTGCTAATAACACGAGCAGCAGCAGCAAACTGGACAAAGAGACATTCTGCCCGAACCAGTATAAACCTTGTGTCTTTTAGCACACCATCCGTGCCCAATGCGCAACAAATATAAATTTACTAGTTGGTGTTTATTCAAAACACCGACAAGAGGGTTTTTCGCCCCCATCGTTTCACCTTTCCCCAATTGCGGCGCCTTTCCCAACTGTTGTGCCGCTTTAAGTAGGGGAAGGGAGAGGGCTTCCATTTCGTTCCTTCACCTATTCCTCATCTGCCGCCTCTTCTCCTTCTTCCTTCTCACAAAGAGAGTTTGAGTGCCATGGCGGTTCCTAGGAGAGAAAAGGGAAGAACAAGGGAGAGGAGAAAACTCAGATCCATTCATGAACCCAGAGCGCAATGTTGAGGAAGCGCGCTGTGAGCTCAAACACCGTTGGCGAATGGGAGGCGAAGCGATGCAGTCACCGCGCCCTTGGTGACCGCGTCGCTTCGCCTCCCATTCACCAACGGCGTCTGAGCTCACGGCATGCTTCCTCAGCAAGGGAGAGGAGAAAACTCATAGATCCATTCATGAACCCGGATGGCCGAGCTCGAGCGTGAGCTGGAGTCCAGCCGCCGTGAGTCCCAAGACTAGGCGACAGAGGTGACCGAGGTGCGGGCGGCGGAGCAGCTCATGGGAGAGCGGGCAACCACCGCCGAGCGGGGGCTTGAGGCGGTGAAGGTCCACCAGGCGGAGACCAAGGCAGTGCTACAGAAGTCCCTAGCGTACACTGAGGTGGCGCTCCAAAGTACCCTGGAGATAGAGCAGAAGGTCCTAGAGTCAGAGCGAAAGGCCCGATCGGAGGCCGACCAGGAAGTGATCGTGCTTCAGGGCTAGGTGATGGGGACGAAGGAGGTGAACGCCCGACTGCGTGAGCAAGTGACTCGGCAGGAGGAGGGACTCTCCATCCTCGAGAACACTCGCCTTGGTATGTACCTTTTCTACTTTCGATGTGTTGGTTTCTTCCTTTAGCTTGCTTCTGAGCTTGTTGCCCTTCTTCCAAAGCTAGGTGGAAAGGTGGAGTCATTGGAGCAGGACCTAAAGACGGCCAAGGCGATGATTGGCCAGAATGCGGAGGCGCTGGCCAAGTCCCTTAAAGAGCGACGTGCTTTCAAGGGGGAACTTGACCAGATACGCAATGTTTGCTAACTCGTCGTCTCGGAGGTCTTCGGGTCGGCGCCAAGTACCAGCGCGCCCGCCATCCGGCTGGTAGAGGTTCCGGATGAGGTTCGGGCCCTCATCACCGATGGGCTGTTCTACACGACATCGGGGGTGTTGACTTCAGTGGCGACGTACCACCTGGACTTGGACTTCGCCACCATCTGCAGCGGGTATGCCGACGGCTGGAGTGCGGAGGACATCCACTCGCTCGGGGAGAGCTTGCTGCCATACACCAAGTTGGTAGCCGAGCAAGTCTCCGCGCAGTGGGTGATGGATGCTCGCCATGCGGACATGGCCAAAGGCGTCAGGAGGACATCGCCCAGCCTGTGGATGGCGTGGAGCCTAGGTCAAAAGTGGACGTCGCCCCACCTCCGACCAAGCCGAACGTTGCCCAGTCGGAGGACGAGCAGCCCCTACCCTCGCCGGTCGAGCCAGTAGCCGATGCCGCCGGGGAGCCACAGTAGAGGTTTTTAGAGTAGAAATACTTTAGCAGATGTAAAAGATAATGTCGTGGGGAGCCACCTGTGTAAAGTGTTTTTGTGTATTCATGAATACTGCAACTTTGTTTTTGTGATGGAACTACTTCGTTCGGGGAAGCTTGTCCCGTTCGTTCCTTATTTTTATCTTAGCATAACTTTGTTTTTTATTCTTTCTTTTTTGCACCTGCCCGTTCATCCCGTAGGCTGCAACCTTAAGAGCCTGAGCGTGGCCCACAAGGCTCAGCTGCTCGTAACCGTAGGTAGAGGTGGGGTGCGGTCGGTCGGAATATTTAAAGCAAAGTTACGTAAGGTAATTAAAGAAACGGACTATCCTTTCATTTGGGTAAAAAGGTATTTACTATATGATAGTAAAATGAGAGAGATGGTATTGCACCCCCGTGGAGCCCCCTGAGCGACCTGGGCCGAAAGCATTCGGGTCGGGGCGCTTTATAGGAGCAAACGTTAAGTAAAAAATGGTAAGACCGAATTTTAGGGGAAGAAACGACGTAGTTGTTCGCTGTTCCAAGTGTTGGTGAGAACATTGCCATTGTCATCCTTCAGTCGGTAGGTGCCCGGTCAGATCACCTTGGTCGTCGTATAGGGACCTTCAGTCATCCGGATCCTTGCCCGCCAAGCCCCCTTTCTCGGCTGCTGCCTCCTTGCCTTTTACTTCCTTTGGCCCACCGGCCTATCGCAGAAAGCGCTTGAGGAGCTCGCAGTCCTTGTAGAGGTGCTTGACGGAGTACGCGTGGTTGGTGCATGCGCTCTCCATGAGCTCGTTGAAGTGGTCAGGCAGGCCCTGCTAGGGTTGCTTGCCCGTGCGATCAGCCGCGGTGACCAACACGGGGTTGGCCGGTCGGCGCCAATCGTTCTTGTTCTTTTTGCCCCTCTACGTGGAGGGGCCCTCGTCCTGATCCTCGCACTTGGCCTTGCCTTTGTCCTAGCCTCCATTGAAGACCGCTCTGACTGCCTCATCACTAGAGGCATGGTTCGTGGCAACATCGAGCTGGTCACGGGTGGTACGGGGCTTCAGGCAGCTAAGCTTGTGGATCAGGGACTCGCAGGTTGTCCCGGAGAGGAATGCGCTGATGACATCCACATCGTCGACATCAGGAAGGGAGTTGCACTGCTTCGAGAACCTGTGGATGTAATCCCACAGGGACTCGTTGGGCTCTTGCTGGTAGCTCTTGAGGTCCTGGGAGTTCCCAGGGCGGACATACGTCCCCTAGAAGTTCCCGACAAAGACCCTCTTGAGGTCCGCCCAGTCGTGGATGCTGTCGCATGGGAGGAATTCGAGCCAAGCTCAAACATGTTCCCCTACGTAGATAGGGAGGTACTGAATGATAAAGTGGTCATCGTCCACTCCATCGGCTCGGTAGGCGAGACGGAACTCTTCAAGCCATATACCGGGGTTCGTCTCCCCGGTATACTTGGTGATGTTGGTAGGTGGTTGGAAGCGCTGTGGGAACGACGCTCTCTAGATGCGCCAGCCAAAGGCCCGTGATCTTGGGCCATCCGGGTGGGGACTCCGGTCGTCCGGCCGGCGACCGCGCCTGGGGTGTGTTTCACCACTCCCCGCGATGGTCCAGCCGGGGTCTGTGTCGCCTACCCTCACTGCCGCTCGATAGACGTCATCATCATGCCAGGCCCGACGCCGGTTGCTGATGATGCTGCAAGCATCTTGGTTCGGCCCGAGCCGCTCGTGCATAGGGGGCCGGTGTGGAGCGGGTGCCAGGTCAGACCATGGTGCGGCTACGGCCTCCTGATCCACGCTCGGCGACTGTAGCGGTGAGCGGATGGAGCGATTCATCTGGTGCATCCCTACTCCCCTGGTGGGGAGAGAGGCCACGAGTCGGTGTCGCGATGCGGAGCTCTCCGCCTGTTGAACGGCGACGGTTTCCACCAGTGCCCGGAGGTTCCGGTGGATCACCTATTTCTGGGGGTCGTTCGGCTCGGGAAGGCCGTGCAGAAGCATAGCCGCGGTGGCGATGTTCTGGCCAACCTAAGCGAACTGTGGGGTATCGTTCCCCCCATCCATGATGTTGTGCTGGACCTGGCGGGCGCGACACCGAGCGCCGCTCGCCGTGCTTTTGTGCGAGCGCGAGGGCCCCGCATGAGGGTTCGAAGGGGTGTGAGTCTGCAAGGACTCCGCTACCATCGGTGGCTGTCCCGGAGCGTTCGCCATAGTGCACTCTCGGGACAGACGGTGGCTAGGTGCCACATCGCCGATGCTAGAGCCGTTACTCTCAACCTCGTCATCTACGAGTTCGTAGAAATAGGTGGGAGTGTAGCTCGCCATCCCCACGAATTCGGATATGAGAGGAGGCGGCGTCAGCATCTTTCAGAGCCCCCGGGCATATGCGTCCGCGGGGGAAGTGAGGCCATAGGGGGACCGGTCGAACGGCGGTTGCGGTAGGGACAGTGGGGTCCCTCCGGAGAATCGACAAAAGATAGTAAATAGCGAGTAAATAACAGCATATACATTACTCACAGCGGGATTTGAGTAGAGCGTTTGCTTGGAATGAAGTGTAGGCGCCTCGTTGTTGAAGTCGTCGGGTGTCCCGGAGCCGATGGAGGGCGCCCCTCGGACGGGCGCCGGAACAAGTGCCTCCTCGCGGAGGTGTAGTACGCCGAGCCGGTCGGCGACGAAGTCGAGGCTTCCGAAGAGGAAGGCCTGGGATGGCTCGAAGACGGGAGGCCCCCGCATCCCAACAGGTGGGAGTGCGGGGAATCCTAGTGAGCCGAAGCGAGTCATATCGCTTGAGCCCGCCATGGCGAAGGTGGCGGAAAAGTGGGCCATCCGATGACCAAAAGTGTGAATGTACAACGTCTTCCCCACGGACGGCGCCAACTGTCTGTGCAGAAAGTGACCAACACATAAATATTTGTAGTTTTGCCGTACGTTGTGATCGGATGTGGCCTAGCACTCAATGACACAGGGTTTATACTGGTTCAGGCAACATGCCCTACATCCAGTTTGAGTCGGTCGGTGACTTTATTACAGAGCCCAGGTGCTCGAAGTTTATTGTGGGGTTACAAACGGATGGGAGTAAGATGGGGGGTGCAAGAGGTTCGGTCGGACTCTGGTCTGAAGGGCCAAGAGTGACAGGAGCTCCACTATGTGCTAAGTGTTTGAGCGTGCGCTCTGTATAGCTTTAGAGTGTCTAAAGCTAGCAGAGGATGAATCTATGTAAGTGAACTGATCGATCCCTTATTGTGTGTTTTCCCCCTCCTTGTTGGGAGAGAGCGCATCCCCTTTTATAGATGAAGGGGATGGCCTTACAAGTGAGAGAGGAAGAGTGTGCGTATGCTAAGTCTTGTTGCCTATGCCGTCGGGTACAAGATGATTGTAGGCACCCATAACACTGTTAATGTCAGATGCATGTGGGAGGTTGCGTCGTCTTCTTCTGGTATGGCAGACGTCGATGCCTGCCATGATGTTGATGCCAGAGGCATGTAGGGGGTTTTACTATGCTCGTCTAGTATGGGAGTTGTGGGCGCCCACAACACTGTAGGGCAAATGTCGGCGCCCACAACACTGCTTGGGTTCTGGCATGCCGGAAGGTTATAGGGCACCCTCCTAACATGTCCTGTCGGTTACTGTCCTACAGGTGTGCAGGGTACAATCCTCGGTATTGCGGTTGACTTGAGTGCCTTGCCTTACTTTCTCCGTCCGTTTCCTGGTCCTCACCGAGCGGGCGTCCCTGGTCGGTTGGTCCCAGTCGGCTCTGATTGCGCCAGTCGGAGAAGAGCTATAAGCAGGGGTTCGGCGCATCCCCGGTCGGAGACGCGGGTCGGAGTCGAAAATGGTGTTTGGCCAGGCCTTCCGGCTGGAGAGGCTGTCCGGAGGCGGGCCGGAGTCGGAAGCGAGCGTTGTTCCTCCTTAGTGAGGCGGGCCGGAGTCGGAAGCGGGCGCCGTTCCTCCTTGGCCAGGCCTTCCAGTTGGAAATTGGATTGCCCTTCTGGCCTGTCGTTTAGGTATTTGGGCCAATCCAGGAGTTGCGCGTCGTTCGCAACGTTGTCTGCTGGGCCGAGCCTTTGTTGGGAAGCCGGTCCATAAGGAACCCCGGGTTTATGAACCCGACAACCGGTGTCTCTCTAGCAAGAAGACGCGTTGCAGCTCATATCAAGAAATTTGGTGAGCTCCGTAACAAATATTGGTGATCTTTTCGGAAGCAGGAATTTGTACCATTGTAATTTCACCCACTTTTCGGCGTTAGATTACTGATCTTCTTTTATTACTTGGCCTGCTTAAACTTTGGCCGAATGGTAGATTCTGGCAATATAGTGGCAAATATTGACATGCTATCGTTATCGTTAGAGTTTATATATAGGCTGGACCATGTAAGTTTACTTGTGTATTATAATGGCCATATTTACTTGTGTATTATAAGACTGGCCACAGTGTGTGCATCGATGCCCAAAACTAAAAGCATCGGTGGAGACGAGCTGCAATGGGCAGGCATCGTGTAGGACCCACTAAACAGTAAAAAGCAACAACTGTAGACAGCTTTCCTCTCTCTTGTGCACATTTCTCTCTCATATACATGCATGTTGCCAGAGAGAGGTTTGAAGCATCGATGCTTCTACATGACTCGGTACCCAATTTTTCTGGGAATTCGACATCGCTCGCAATGGTCGGCACAGGTGCTTGGACCTTCTCTCTCCTCTTCAAGCACCGGTAAAACGATACATTGTGGGCAGTCTAATGAGCTTTAATATTTAAACCTATGAGTAAAGGTGAAATATACGATATCAATTAATATCAGATTACTAGTTAATGTGAATATAAGGGTTCCTCTCTCTCTCTATCTCTCTATCTATCTATCTATCTATCTATCTATCTATCTATCTATATATATATATATATATATATATATATATATATATATATATATATATATATATATATATATATATATATATATATATATATATATATATATATACCAACCCCTCTTGATTAAGGTACACTAGAAATACGATATGAGGAGCTCTATAAGTTTGGGAATTCTTATTAAGGTAGACAATTAGATTTTTTTTTCTTTCTCTCTATCTATTGTGCCACCACCATAGTCTATTCCATCTCGACGGCCGAAAGAGTCCTCTGGGGCAGAAAGAAGGCCAATAAGGTTTGAGTCAAGTTGCTACGTTGTAGTATCAGCTAAGGTCGAATACATCAACAAGACTCGGTCAGATCTAAATAATAAATTTAAATAACAGCACCGTTGGTACTCCTCCACCATCCCACTCAAGGTTACAAATTTCTAACCATTCTGTTATCGTTTATTTTATTCATTCCAATAATGCTCCCTTTTATGTGTATGTTAATTTATGAGAATAACATGATTTATTTCATTAGCACTGATATCGTGCATATATTACCTATTCTATGATTTATATTTGGGATATAATACAACAAATGCCTCTAAAATCCTATTTTCCTCTCTTCCTACCGTAGTCATTCTGCGGAAACAGTGGTATTTGTCTTTGAGGTTTCACAAGCGAGTAAAAGGCCAAAATGGCACCAACAGCTTTCTTTTTTGCCAAAACGGTGAAAATATTGAAATTTTGAGGATCATCATCTCTCTAAAACAAGGATGGCAAGAGATGAGTAGTCCTGCCATCATCACTACCGTCTTTCTTTTTGTGCCATGACAGCGGCCATCGTACGTGATCCGTACTTTCTTCTCACAATTCTTTCTCCCGTGCCACAATCACAATCCTGATTTTCCTAATTAGATAATGGCTATAGTACGTGCTAGGTATGCTTTCGCAATCGCCATTCATGAAATTCAGGAGTAATACACAGATAGTGAGGCCGCGTACAATTGCATATCATGGGCGATGATGTGAATTCTTGCGACGATAGACATGCGGTGAATTCTTGCGACAATAGACATGCGCATCTGGCTAGTAAGATTAGCTACCTGTAGAATTGGCACAGACCCAAGCAAGAATGCGCAGAGACTAAAAACAGAGCGATCAGATGGAAGATTGAACTTGTCGCCTTCAGCTTCTGGAGAATCACTAAGCCCGTGTTTAGTTGGGGACCCAAAATCCGAAATTGGGCCAGTTTTTGGAGTTCGGAACTAAACGGGGGGTGAAAAGCGGCCCGCGTACGTTTTCGGCATGAGACCCGACGGCAGCCGCAAAACCGCGTGGCACACAGCGTCGGCAGGCACGACCCCTCCATTCCCGCATTCGTCAACCCTAGCCCCGCTCTCCCCCGCACGCATCTCGCCTCGGCGGTCCCGCCGCTCGCCGCCGAAGGTAGCGCACGCGCCCGCCTAGATCCACCACCCCGGCCGGTAGATCTACGAGAGGCGTGGCCGGATCCAGTCGCTGCACGGCCGCGGCGTCCTAGATGGACGGCTTCCCTGATGACGGCTACAACGGAGGCGGCAGCGCGAACTTCGACGGCGGCTCCGGCAGCAACGACGGCACGCGGAACTTCCTGCGGGGGGCGAACCCGCTTTTGGGTTCGTCGGTGTACGAGGGCTTCACCGACCCGGCGCCACCCTTCACGGGGTCCAGCGGCGTCAACCCTCCCCGCTGGGGCCTGGATTCCCTGGACCTCAATGACGGTGGGGGATGGGCTGCCATGGACGGCTACGATGCCGACCCTCGGTCAGACCCTGCTGGTAGCCAGATGGGGCCACCTCCCGTTCGTGTTCCTCGGCGGCGGAACCTCACCTACGAGCAGCCTCCCAGCGCCCGCTTTGGAGGAGGCGGCGACGGCACGGGAGGCCGCGCCACATCAGAAGCTGTCGGAGGCGACCGAGTGCCACGCGGCCATCGTGGTCGCGCCTCTGCCTCAGCCGTCGACGGTGGAGGAAGGGGCCGGCGTCGCCGCCGTCGCGGGGCTGTCCCACAGGTGGACGACGACATCGTCAACCCGATGCATGCTACCCCCGTGGGTCACATCCCGGTACTTTTCCTCACCCATCGTCTATCTTCCATTGCTCATGTATACTATTGTGTTCGAAGCATTTGTTGTTCTCCCCATCTTAGCCTGTTCGTCGGTGTGAAATTATTTCTTATGAAATCGTTTAGGCTAGGAACGACAGGGGGAACTGGTCAGAGCCCAATATAAGCAAGTTTTGCCAAATCTGGTGCCACCAAATTGACAGTGGCAACTGTATCCGCGGCTGCATGAACAAGTTGGGGTGGAGAGATCTGATTGCAAGGTACTATGCAGCAACAACCTTGGTTCATGACAAGGACCAGTTCAAGAGTAAGTTATGCCAGCTCAAGCATTTGTGGAATTTTATCAACGACCTCCGGAAAGGCACTGGCTTAGGCAGGCGAGACGATGGCTCCATCCTTGCTACTGATGCTTGGTGGGACTCTCGTACGGTGGTATGTAAGCAATCTTATGTTCAATCATGTACTGTTAAAATGTTACTATACAATGATTCACCTATGCCGGTTTTTCAGGGACACCCGGAGTGGAAGAAGCTCAAGGACGGGTGGCCTCTGTACTTGGACGATTTGGACCGGATGTTCGCCGGCAACGCTGTTGATGGCTCAACGTCGTTCTGTCCTTCCCAAAGCAATACAGTTGACGGTGAAAGTTCGGATGACGACTCCAATGATGAGCACGACGACCAACTTACGCCGCTTAGTGTCGGTACTAAGAGGGCAAGCAGCACCAGCACAACTGCCTCTAGCCCGAGCAAGCAGTCCAAGAGCCCCGCTGTCAGGACCATGGATGCTCACATGAAGGAACACAATGAGATTTCAAGGCAGAGGCTTGAGAGGATGACAGCAATGTGGCAAGAGAGGAACCAAAAAATTGAGGACAACAGCAAGGCGCTGGAGAGGAAGGTGGAACTAGTGCTACAATTGGCAAGACAGTGTGGTGCAACTGAAGAGACCCCAGCTGAGTGGATGGCCGTGCTCAAGATCGTGCAGAGTGAGCCTGTTATGAACTTCTTCATAAGCTCCTCGCCCTAAGGAAGGATGCTGACGATTAAGCAATACATCGGGGTCCTCCCCTAGACCTTATTTTGTTAAGCTTTCTACGTAGTTACTAAGTTATGTCATTAGAACTATGTGAGGTGTGGTGGGTGTCTTTGGTCATTGACCTAAGTATGTCATGTCGAACACTTGAACTGGTTATTTGTAGTATGATTGGATATGGCTATGATCTGTTGATGTATGTAGTGCATGAGTTTGAGTAACTGGCATGAGTCAGTTTGAATAGGGATGCATGCTAATGTTGCCTAGTTGATGTTGAAAACTGACGTGAACTGTTTTCGTTTTGACAGGAGGATGTCCAAGCAATAGTGACTGGGATGATGTCCTGGAGGCAAGATTGTTATGAGAATGATTTGGACGAGTTCATCGTTGATTGGATGGAGGCGGAGATGATGATGACGATGCTTTTCTCTGCACGGTATGTACCAGTACGCCTACCACATTGACAAGCACTTGTCAAGGTCAGAGTATAGACAGCCAGTCATTAGTGGTTTGGAATGGGTACATAGTAAACTAGGAAATAGGAAGGCCTGTTATAACATGTTCAGAATGAGCCCTGATATGTTCCATAGTCTGCATGATGTGTTGGTAGAATCATATGGGCTGAAATCTAATAGCAAATCCGCATCTATTGAAGCCCTTGGGATGTTTCTGTGGATGGTGGGGCTCCACAATCTGTTAGGCAAGCGGAGGACAGGTTTGAGAGGTCTTTGGGGAATTTGTGCATAGCATGTTTCATAGGGTGTTGAAGTCTGTTGTCAAGCTTCATCACTGACATCATTAGGCCTAATGACCCAAATTTCAGCACTATGCATGATAGGCTAAGAAATCCTAGGTTCTATCCCTACTTCAAGGACTGCATTGCATAGAGGCGATAGATGGGACTCATGTCCCCCGTGTGGTGCCTAGTGATAAGTTTGTGCAAAGCTTTTTGTGCGCAAGGAGATGACAACATGAGAATGTCTTGGTGTGTGTGACTTGACATGCGGTTTACATTCGTGTTAGCTGGCTGGCGGGTTCAAAGATTACATGACATGAGGGTCTTCTTCGATGCGACAACAACATACAAAGACAACGTGTTTCCACATCCACCAACTTGGTATACAATTAGTTGGTTATACTTTTGTGCATGCGAGTACAAGTTCGTGATACTAACTGTTGTTTCAATGTTATAGGCAAATATTACCTTGTGGACTCGGGGGCACGCTAACCGACCATGTTATCTTGCACCGTATAAGGGAACAAAGTACCACCCTGAGAGTACCGAGAGGCACCGAACCACAAGGTGGCGAGATCTTCAATTATGCACATTCGTCACTTAGGAATGTCATAGAAAGGTCATTTGGAGTGTTGAAAATGAAGTGGCGGATGATGAAAGAAGTCCCTAGTTATGCCCCCATATACAAAGTCAAATCATTGTTGCATGTTGTGCCCCCGCATAACTTCATAAGGGTGAGTGGCATAGGGGATCGGCACTTTGCTCGGTGTGCAGACCGGATGACAACTATGTGCCGCGCGAGAAGCAGGAAGTGCCGATCAGCCCGAAACTATTCCTCCAAGCGGTTGTTACGATTAAGAGCTTATGAATGCATTTCGGGAATCCATCATAATCGGTTTGGCTAATCGAACATGATTTGGTCGTCTTTTTAGGCGCATCGTAATCTGATTAATTTATTTGGCTGTAATTGTATTTTTTGTCCGACAAACAATGTAATTATTTGATTGTGTAACTATGTGCGGCATTAGCTTTGTGCCATTTCATTTGTTTACCAATAATTGTTGGTTTTCATTCATTCATTGTCAGGTTGTTGATGATGCTTCATGACCCAAACAATGACATGCATTTGTTGACAATGGTATGGGTGGATGTAAAACCTTGCTTACTTGCATTCAAGTTCATGCATGCATGCCATTAATAAGCTGCATGTAGTTCATTAAATGGTGTACAGTAGGTTTTCAGATTTTGGGAACTAAACACCCCCTGAAAAGTTCTATTGCTCATATTTTGGGCTACTTCCTAGCAACAGTACATTTTGGGATATTTTGCCAACTAAACAAGGGCTAATCCATATGGGCGATGATGTGAATCCTTGCGACGCTAGACATGCGCAGGTGGCCAGTAAGATTAACTACTTGTAGAATTGGAACAGACCGAAGGGCGGGCCTGGTGCAAGCGGTAGAGTCTTACCGCCTGTGATTGGAAGGTCCCGGGTTCGAGTCACGGTCTCCTCGCATTGCACAGGCGAGGGTAAGACTTGCCACTGACACCATTCTTCTCTTTAGACCCCGCATAGAGCGGGGCTCTCTGCACTGGGTACGTCCTTTTTAGAATTGGAACAGACCCAAGCAAGAATGCGCAGGGACTAAAAACAGAGAAATCAGGACTGAACTCGTCGCCTTCAGCTTCTGGAGAATCACTGGTAGTCACAATCACAATCCATATAAACCGGGAGGTTCACCAGACTTGCAAGCCATTAACTACTTGTAGAATTGGAACAGACCCAAGCAAGAATGCGCAGGGACTAAAAACATAGAAATCAGGACTGAACTCGTCGCCTTCAGCTTCTGGAGAATCACCGGTAGTCACAATCACAATCCATATAAACCGGGAGGTTCACCAGACTTGCAAGCCTGATGGCGCTGTCACCTATCATATGAGCATCATCATATCTTGTTACTCCGTTTGCTTCTCTTATAATCCATACTTTTCAGCTTGTTTTTCAGCCAGAGCAGTGTTTTTCTCTCACAACAAATAAGATGGAACAGTGTTTCGGCTTGTTTTTTCAAGGAAGCGAACTGGGTGGTTCCTTGGATGCTTGAATTTTCCAGACGTGCTGCAGTGGAGAAACAAATGGCAGGCCTGCTATCTGAATTTGAAGGCAGCAGCCATGCCTGAAAGCAGGCCTGCCATCTGAACTTGAGGGCAGCAGCCATGCCTGAAATAGTGTGAAGTACTACTCCATTGGCAGCAAATCAGCACAACATTATACATCTAGTAGTCATCTTCAGAGTACAGACAGATCAGCAGGTCGGTCGCCATTCAACATGCATCAGTCTGTATACGTTGCATAGCTTGAAAGCAATGTGTCATGAATCGTGAAAGCAACACTGCATTTGGCCGACCCCAACTCCAAACCAAGGCCATACAGCTCACAAACCACGACGAAGCTGGCCAGATTCCATGGCCGCCGACGTGCCGTGCCGAGAACTGTCATCTGGATTCTGGACTGGAGCCTGCCTGCCTCAGCCTGTTCTTGGGGACAAGGCCCAGCTAAAATCCAAAGACAGATTAAAAGATACTGATGCTGTTGTGCGTAGAAGTGTAGTACGTAGGGTCCGTTTGCTGAAGCTCCGCTTGATTCCGACTCTTTCATGCACTATATAGCTATATAATCAAGTAAGGATCTGTTTTATCTCTCTTTTTCTCAAAAGAAACTATAAGTCGATGAAGTCACTATTTGTAGTTTCAACAGCTCTGATCCTCTATACCGTAGTAGTAACAAGGAGCCAAAGCCAGACCCTACAATAAGGAAGAGGACACAAACAAAGAAGTGGTGATTTTGTCCTGGTGCAGCAACATGGTTGCTTGGCAAACAGAGTAAACAAGATATGATGATGCTCACATGATAGGCGACAGCGCCATCAGTCCCTTTCGCCGGCTACTCTACGTATTCCTATTGCCAATTTGGCGTGGCGCATCAGATAAACTCCGGAGAAGAAAACAAAAGCCAAAGCAGAAAGCACGCAGCAGAATCTGGGAAGCCAAGCTCTCACAAGAGTGGAACTGGGAAGGAGAAAGCAGTAGCCTGCACTCCTCGTCATCCGCAACTTGTTTTTGTTTTGTATGCCGGGTCAGCTTGGGACCAACCAACACCAAGTGCATGCATCATTTCCTTCCATTGACACCCCCTCTCATGCTCTGTTTATTGTAAACAGAGAGAGACAGTCATGTGCCCATAAATTATGACAGGGACATCACTGTGTACCTGCAGAAATTACATGATCAAATAACGTTGGCTTGCTCGTATGTGGCTTATAAACCATGGTTTATCGGTCAACGAACAGTATTTTTCTCTCACACCAAACCAATCAACGGTACTTTCAGTCATGACTTATAAACCAAATCAGCCCAAACGAACGCGGCGCATGCAGGAACCAAATGGTGGTTGTTGGAAGAATGCATGTGAATGATATGATAGGCTCCAAACATCGGTAAACATGCAGTGGGTCTCTGGAATAGTGGAATTAGTACAAAGATATTTGGTGGAGATGATGCAGGAATCCATTGAGGCACAGGTTGTTGCCCTGTGCTGCTGTACTAGGAATTGTGCTAGAATCACTTGTATCACTATTACTGCAGCATTCCATAAAAACAGTGAAGAGCAACAGGATACAGATAGGGAGGTAAGCATCAATTCTTTCTAGTGTACTTCAAAGCAGGAAGCAACCTGGACACCATGATTTCATTTCATGGCTAATCACAACAATGCTGAATGAAGACACACTCTATGATGACACTGTATTATCCTTTGTTAACTGTACGAGAACACAGAGCTAAAATTATCCGGAAAATAAGAAGAAGCAAATTAAAAGAAAGAAAGGAAGAAGATGACCCAAAAGCACAAATCAATCTCTCTTTGTATACCATACCAACATGAGATTCATGGTGTCTTCCCAAACTCATTCGACGCACCGGAATCTACAAATATCTAGATCGTCAACGCAACCATTTTCCTGGTTGGATTTGGTTTGGTTTGCTAAATACCACCAAATTCAAGTCAAAAGGCAGAGGAAATATGAACCAGCAGGCAGCAGTGAGCGACAGAGCATTTGTTTGACCTCATCAACAGGGGGCGATTTGCAAAAATGGGACTCACATCGATCGTTTACAGATTTGACATTGAACCTCATTCATAGACACAGATGAACCACTTGTCATCCACCAAAGTGTCGTCATAATCAATCCTTCGAGTGTCATTTTTGCAATTTTTTCCATCATCAGGTGGCATCACCAAGACGAGGATCAAGGCGGTGTCTTGAAGGCCTGCACGAGGAGCGCGAATCCGGGCGCCTTGGCCTCCTCCTCCAGCCAGAGCCTGCTCTCGAGCGCGCTCCTGACGCGGAGCATGACGACGGCGCAGCCGGGCGGGTCCTGGAACCACCAGCCGTGGAGGTCCCAGAGCACGTCGACGGGCGCGCCGTCGACGAACACGGTCTGGTTGCCCCGGAAGTTCCAGCGCAGGCGGCGCGCGTGCACGGCGCGCTTGCCGTCGACGCTGACCCAGAGCTCCCCCTCCCCGGGCCTGCCGGAGGCGGAGGCGCGGCAGCAGCCCACGGCGACCTCGTGCTCCGGCGCGCCCTCGGCGAACCGGACCCGCGCGGTGTGCACCGCGGCGCCCGGCGTCTGCCCCGGCGCCGCCACGACGACGCGGTCGGCGCGGGACACGGGGAGGATGGAGCGCGCCCGGGGGATCTGGCCCTCGAACTTAGCCTTGACGAACTCCGCCGCCAGGTCGCCCACGGCCAGCACCACCTCGGCGCCGGCGACGGCGACGACGTAGAACCCAGAGACCGGCTCCGGGGACGAGGACGGGGAGGAGGACGAGGCCGCGCCGTCGTACCTGGCGACGGTGAGGTCCCAGAAGAGGGCGAGCGGGGGGTTGTGTGCCGAGGAGGAGGAGGAGGGGAGGCAGCAGGTGCCCTTGCGGCGGCGGAGGAGGACGGCAGGGGACGACGCGGTGGGGCCCGCGAAGGAGAGCGCCGGGGCTCCGTGCGGGGAGTGCGACCAGGTGAGCCGCAGGAGGAGCGGCGGCAACGACGGCGCCTGCGGGGTCGCGCGGTAGGTGACGGCGACGGAGAGCGTGGACGGCGGCGCCGGCGAGGAGGAGGAGGAGACGGTGAGCGTGGACGCCGGGGTGGTGCAGGCGACGCGGACGGCGCCGTCGGAGACGCAGGACGCCAGGTCCCGCACGGAGGACGGCAGGAGCAGGCTCGACGCGCTCACCATTATTCCTCCGATCTGCGCGCGCGGTGAGGCGTGGGAGGTGAGGGGAGGAGGCGTGCAAGTGTGTGAGAGAAGAGGTGGGGACTGGACTGCGGGGGTGGGCGTTATGGATGGGCGACCGGCCGGCCTCAGGTGGTGGGCGCGGGCGGGCGGCGACGTGGCAAGGCGACCCGACGGCGGGCTAGGGTGCACGGCAGCCCGCAGGCAGAGCACGAGAGAGTGACGACTGGTAACTGCCGGAGGAGGAGGAGGATTCGGCTTTAAGGCTAGCGGCGGCCGTGCTGGCCGTCGGATCACGGGCGGGGGCGACACCAACCGTCCGTTCCGCTTCCGCCAGGCCGTTGTTGCTGAGATGGCGTGGGCGTGCAGCTCTGTTTATATTTGTTCATTTGAGAGCAAAGCTTGTCGGATCCTTAGGATTTACAGTGAGGCCTCGTTCGCTTCTTAAATTTGGCTTGTTCGGCTTATTTTTTTAGTCGGAACAGTGTTTTTCTCTCACAACAATTCAGTCGAAACAGTGTTTTTCAGCCAGTTTCAGCCAAAGTTCAGACCAGCGAACGGGGCCAACTGTCGCTCCCATTGCAGAGCCCAAACTAAATTCATCATTTTAAGTAAACTAGTTCATTTCAAATTAGAAAAAATGAACTGATTTATTTTAAACTAGAAAAATTTGAATCCATTTGTCAACGATTTGTAGCGCCGACCGGTAAATCTGTAGCCGTGCGTGTGGTCTCTAGCGCTCAAAGACTCAGGATTTATGTTGGTTCAACCAATACGCCCTACCTCCAAATTCTAGTGTTTGTTCGTGTTCCTGGACACGAAGTTTGTAGTAAATGTTAGAAACGGGGGTGAGAATGCTAAGAGGGTTCGTCCTTAGAGAGAGCTTGGGCCTCCCTCGTATAGCTTTCTGGGTAGGGGGTGTTACAGTGAGAGGGCCGTGCATTGTCCTTCATCCTCTTTGGGGAGGCGTTGTCCCGTCGTCGTGGCGTCAATAGCGTGGTGTTTCGATGCCGTGTCTCGTGTCTAACACCAATCAAATCCTTGGAATGGTGGAATGGCAATCCTTCACCACATAGATAGATCATAGTTAGGATTTGCAACTGGCATGGCACCACTGGCCTATAAAAATGGTTTTCCTAATTTTAATCCACACATTTGGTACTCTACTCGAACTATGGATTCTCTTGGTTCATCCCTAATTTTAATATAGCATAAATAATTTGATGATTTAAATAAATACAAAGGGAAAAACTGTTGGGGGAAGACGGTTCCGGCTCAGCCCTCACCCTGGCACTCGACCTCTTTTCTGGGTTGACTGATCAATCTCACGGTGGGTGCTAACCCCCGCCGCGAGGGTTTTTTCCTCGTTGGTTGTCCCCTGTTATCAGGTACCGAATGTGGCGGTTCGTCGTGACGATCGGAGGTTTGCTCCAGCGGGACACCAGCCTCTGGCGAATGGTGAACCTCGCTCCAGGCGAGCGAGGATATGGCGCGGACCGTCAAGGGATGCCGGCGTGAAGGCGACGGCGTTCCCAAGCCCTTAGGGTTTAGGGTAGTTGGCCATGGGGGGAAAGATTACCGCCCTACCCTTGGTCGTTGTATCACAGTAGACTCGTCAAGGTCGACCCTAGTGTAATTTCACCATGACCTTGGGTGTGACCTATAAATGCAGGCGCCTGCGTGCAAGAAGGAGAGTTCTTGGATGACAATTTAATAGGCAATTAGTCCGCATTTATTTCGTACTTCCCCCTGGAGAACCTTCGACCTCGCACTCACGCTAGCTCACCGATCCTTCTTTCTGTGGGAAACCCTAGGCCTCTCCCCGTGTGATCCTCAGCGAGGGTGAGAGGCCAGGAGTGACTCCACAAAAACTATGGGCGATAAAACACTAATGACAAGTAAAAGCAAGATCCAAATCTAGCACCGATAGATAAATTATACTTTTACAATTTTTTGATATTGGTTCCATTTTTTTGAAGATGAATTATTTATGTTTTTTAGAAAATAACATATCTCATTATTTTCAGAAATATAAAACCACCTTTGAACCCAACTAGATGGCAAAATCTGTCCAATATCAATATGGTAAAAAGTTTCAGCTCTAGAGTTTCATCACGAAAACCAAACAACAATAGTTGGATAGACCAAAAATGGATGTTTTATGGTCTATCTTGATTCATTTATATAATATAAAAATAAAAGTATCTCTATTCCATACAAAGTGTAACATAACAAAATCATGGTTTTCATGGCCCTGTCCTGCCCGGGATACTAGTACATTCGTAACAACATTATTACTCCCTCTACCTTTTTTTTGTTTTACTTAACTTTAACCAAATATATACAAAAATATTAATATTTATGGTACATAATTAATATCATTATATACATCTTTGAATAGATTTTCATAATTAATTTATTTGAACATACTAATATTTCTATAAACCTAAACAAAGTTGAGAAACTTTTAATCAACAGGTTTCCTATAGGGACAGATAAAAAAGACTAGAGGGAGTAGTCGTCATGTTCGTTTAATTGATAAGACATAGTTGAAAGTACTGCTGGTTGATTTGTTATAAAAGAAAAATACTGTTTGCTCGTTAAAAAAGTATGAATTATAAGCTAAACAAAAGTTGAGTAACAATAGGGCGGCGTCAGGGGGTGTCGCCATCACCATCAGACTGCAGAGTGAAGTATCAGTTCAGTGGCACCGAGCAGTTGCAGAAGGGATCGCAGTAGCCGCATGGGCAGCAGGAACGCAGAACGCATGTTTCCACGCGCAGAAGGCCAGAAGCCAAACCACAAACCGAATGCAGCATGCATGCTGTCGCTGTCCGGCCTGTCCCTCACGACGCCTTTGTCCGTCCTGACTCCTGAGTGCCTGACCATCTCTTTACCCTGATAATGATACTTTTGTTGTTATAAATTATAAATGTATTATAAGAAAAATTAATAGCCAAAGTGTGATCTTCAAGACCACATCAAATCAAATAGTGTCCTCTCTATTTTGAGATGGAGGAAGTAAATTGAATTTAAAGACTTTATTAAGTAATAAAATCATATAAACAAACATAAAAATCATGGACATGTGAACGTTGTCGGTTAGGATCATAAAATCATACTCTTTTAATTAACATTGTAAAGCCAATAAGATTATATAACTAAACTAGGGGCCGAGCCAGGAACTTGTGCGAGGGGGCTCATCTTCCCTTTCTTCTCCTCCACTCTTCTCTTTGTCTCCTTTCTCCTTTCTCCTCTTCATCCATGGCTATAAAGTTTAGAGAGGGCTCTATGGGCTCTATGGGGTAGGGGCTAGAGCCCCCAATCGGCCCACATTGGATTTGTCTCTGAACAAAACTATAGATCTAGCTATGGTTTCCATGGCCCACCTTGCCTCTCACTCTCGCATTCACCGACAACACCACGACCAGCTCCTTATCATCGAAAGAGAAATAGAGCAAAGCGATTGCGCATGGCTATGTGTGTGGAGAGAGTGGGCACTTGGGCGGGTCAACTAGGCGCGAAGGGCACGTGGGACCGAGGGTGGAGAGCAGCAGCGCGAGGGTCAGAGACCCGAGGGTGATGGGCATAGGTGCATTGTTGGGCTGCGAGCAAGAAGGGGCGCACACGGTTGGCTCCGTCACGTCCTCAATACGTTTTGGGCGAACTCTGCTTGCCGTGTTTTGGGCAAGCTCTGCCCCGTCCTGGTGGCGTAAAGGCATGGCGGGGGCGTAGGACTGGGCAATCAGTTTTAACCGATACTTCGGTTCGGTTTCTTCGGTTCTCTGAAACTTCGGTTTCCAGAAAACACAAACTGATCGGTCTGTCATAGGTGGAGAAATCGAGCAGTTCGGTGTAGCCTTTCTTCGGTTCGGTTTTCGGTTGAACTGAACAAACCGACGAAGACCGCGCGTAGGAGAAAGAGACGACGGGTGACATCGCTCGGCCTACGCAGCCTCGCCCCCGTTACTACCACCGTCCGGCCATGCGCCGTCAATGAAGAGCCGTCCTCGCCACCGAAGAGCAGCTAGCCCTACACGGTCTTGCCGTGCTGTCGCCAAGCCGCTCTGTCGCGCCCCACGCGGGCACGCCCCCGCCGACGACGAGCGGCCCTGCCCCTCGCAGATGAGCCCCCGCTGCCATTGAGCAGCCCAGCTCCGCGGTCGCACGGCTCTGTAACACCCCAGGTGTTTGCCACCAATTAAGCAATGGGGTTGAGCTCAAACATAGCATGTTAAGTGATGATGAAGATGGCAAGGTCAAACCTATGGAAAGGAGCCACCACTTAAACTTGGACCATGCACCATTGCTTACATGCTGCCCTTTCTTAAAGGTATGTTTGAGTAATGCTGGATGTACTCGTTTCATGTGTCTCGCATCAATATCCATCTATATTGATCCATGGAAAAGTTTCGTGAAGTTTGGAATCAAGAAGTCACATGAAATGACAAGTTATGTCCTTGCTTGGATCGTTTTATAAAGTGAATGGAATTCTAGATTGTTCACCAAACCTTGCAACCTTGCCCAAATGACTCTAGATGAACTCTACAACAAAAGTCATGAAAGGTTCATGTTGGGCAAATGCCAAGAAAATGCTCCAATGGATCAAAAAGGATAATTTAAGCTTCATCGCGATCCTACTTTGGTCAAAGTAGAACAACAGGTTCTCTACCAGTTTTGAGGTTGGACCTTAAATGAAAGTTGTAGTCCATATCATGTAGAACAAACTTTGTTTTTGGACTAAGAGCTAGATCAGCTTGGAAGTAAGTCAAATCAAGGTCACAAGATCGAATTTGCTGTTGTTTTCAGCACTTAGAAATATTCTAAGTCTGGAGTTTCGCTAAGCAACGACGTTGGCATTCCGCGTTCTCCGAAATTTGGTAAGCAACTTGAGTTGGTCCAAAAATAAAAGTTGAAGGTTATATTATGGAGAAGAGCATGCAAAAAGTTGCACTGAGTTTGACCGAGTTTTGACTTTCGAAAGTGAATTTCCGTGACCGTTATCAAGGCGCTGACAGTGACAGTTTGTGGCCTAATTACCCGCTGTTGAAGAGCTCTAATGACCTTGGTCTCTAAATGAAAAATGTAGAGAAGCTCGCGGGCTTCAAACTTTGTTTTGGGCTCGAGGTCTAAATCGGCCCAGATCTGGCCCAACCCGCGCTCCATGCCGGCCACTCCGTCGCCCGCCAAGTGTTCGCGGAAACGCCCTAGAGGACGCCGCGTGGCCTGTGCGTGGCGGCCATGCACGAGCAGCGCGCCCCCACCGCTGCCGCGTGCCCTGCCTCTCTGTCGCGCCTCTGCTCCTTCAACCGAGCGCGTGGGCTGCCCCATTCCCCGCTCGCCTCTCCACTCTCCTTCCCTCTCGCTCTGCTGCTGCGTGCGGCCACGTCCGCCATGGCCGTCGCCGCCGAAGCTCCATGGCCAGCCGTCCTTGGGCCACCGCAAGCCGAGCTGTGGGCTCCTAGTTGTGCGTACGCTCTCGCTGGTGCTCCACGCCGCTGCCAGCCACCGCCCGCCAACGCCGGCCAGCTCCTCCGCCGTCGCCGCTGGAGCTGCGCCCCTGCGCGCCACGCACGCGCGTGGCCAGTCCACCTCGGGCCACCTCTCGGCCATCCGAGACCACCAGCGGGCGCGCGCGGGACCCCTAGTGCTCCTCCACCACTCCATCGCCGCCGACAAGCCTCCTCTGGCCAGCACCGCGAGCCTCCGACGGCCTCCTCTGCTTTGAACCCCGTCAAGGACTTCGCGCAAGAATTTGAAGAAAGGGAGGGTCCTATCTGCAATGTCATAGACTCATGTGAATAGTGCCGTAAGGACTGGTTTGTAATTATTTTGCAGGAACTTTGGAAATTCATAGTAAATCGTAGAAAATTCGTAAAATAGTAAATGAGGACTTTTTGGAATCCTTGTGAAATTTTCTATGCAGTGGATCTATAATATGGCATGTTTTAGTTTAAATATTTTGCGGTAAAAATAGATTTGTGCAGTAAGGTTGTGATGCTAGTTGAATTTGTTATTTTTTCATAACTGTAGATCTAGGGCTCCAAATGAAGTGAAATTTTTGTGGCATGCTACCCATGTGATAGTTGATGTGTGGTAAAAATTTCATGAGTATTGGATGAAGTATGAGTGAGTTATTGGTTTATCTTGCTCTCACGTGATTTCTTGCTTTAGCAACTTGTCTTTTTCATAGAGGTTGCTATACATATTCAAATAGAGTGAAATTTGTACAGTAGACTATTGATAGGATATGTGAGCCACTGTAATTTTTGTAGAATTTATTGTATACTTTTGGTATATGTTCATTAAGTCACCTTGTTATCTAAAATAAATTAAGAAATGCATTAAAAGAATTTAATTGGTCATGTACACTAGGTTTTCTGGTGTTCTTTAGTCATGTGGGAAATGTTGGTAAAGTTGGTTTTGCCTAATTATGTGTTTGCAACATAAGTTAATATTTATTTTCTTGCAAATGTGGTTTTTGGACAGATCTGGGAACTTAGCAAAGTTCTTCATGATAATGTGCTTTGTTGTGAAACTTGTTTATACAAAAGTTGTAGATAATTCATGTATCTAGCTTCTATTAAAATTTGGTGTCATTTGGCCAAGTAGTTTAAGAGTTACAGCTGTTTAAAGTTAGGTTTCAGAAATGGCTGCTTTCTGTCAACTGTGGACCAGTTTCTGTAAATGGATATATTTAACTTAGTTAACTTGAGAATCATGCTAAGATGATTAAATATGAATTGTAGAAAATTTCATAAGATTTCCATAATGTCTTCTTGCAAGTCATTTTGATTTTTGTAACTCCAGTTATAGCTAAATCTTGTAGCTGCTGTTTGCATGTCCAGAAATTGGCAGATTCCAATTATAGTGTTTGCTTGTATATTGTTAAGTGTGACTTATGCCTTGAATGATGACTGAGTTAGAGCACCTGAGATCTTGGGAAACTTGTGCCATGCTTGATGTGCTTGCTCTCTATAGTTAGTGGTGTGATGTTAGTTAAATAGCTATTGGTGTCTATATCTTGCATAATAACTGGTTTGTCTTGTATGCTTATGTGATGCATCTTGTGTTACCATTCATCACATTCATACACATGCATCTGGCATCTCATCTAGGTGCGCTAGATGAACCACGTGAAGAACATGATGTTGGAGCTGAACCCGAAGACGATGTATGGAGGATCTATCCCGAAGATGGAAGGACTAAGCGAATGCTAGGACCTGAGACGTCACCAGGACGGTGCAAGCTAACTGAACTGACTTGTGTCGGATCCCAGGCAAGCCCCGGAGCATTATAAGTCTCCTAATTTATAAAAGCAATTCTTTCTATATATGAGTTATATATTGTTGCATTAAGTTGTAGGAGTTGATCGAAACCGTTGATGCATTTATTACTATCCTTGCCTACCTTATTACCCTTTTACCCTGTTAGGTCAGGATCGAATAACTGCTTAGCCTTGCTTAGACCGGTAGCGATCGGTGATATCCGGTCACCTACATTTATAGGTGGTTCTTTGGAAGAATTTAGCTATGAAAAGAATGATATCCGGAATTAACCATGTGTGATGGATAATTGGAGACCGGACGGAAAAGTTGGAGGCAACAGCATGTGGTTCGGGTGCTTTGTTAGTTTCCGCGTCGTGTCGATTAAGGACCGACCGTTGTTGGGCCTCGAGTCATGTTGAACGCATGCCTTACATTTAGCTGGCGGATAAAGTACCTTCCGACCGAAAGCGGGAGATTATTTGGGCGAGTAGATTCTCTGCATGACAAGACCGTGTCTTGGAAAGCAGTGTGGTAGGACACGGGGCGAGATGATAAGACCAAAGTGCAGTCGGTCGGCCCCCGGGTACATGTGGTTCTTGGCAAACTCGAGATTCCTGGATAGTTGACTCGGTGATCAATATCTCACTTTAGCGGGTGAGTGAGGTTTGTGTAAGGAATAAATCACCAGCTGGTTAGGAATCGATTCGAATCGCCATCGCTCCTGGATAGTGAGCACTTGACTCGAGTTACTTCATCGTAGTAATTATTATGGAACAATGATGGTTATCTGGATGATATGGGATATGCTAAATCTAAATTGGTAACTGAATGTTATTGGTTAATCAAGTGATTGCTATAGTACAGGTGCTTACCTAGATGGATAGGTTATAATAAGGATGATGCAAAGTACTTAAAATGGTTTATTCATGATAACATATGCTTTTCGCAAACAAGTCAGCTAGCCCACTAAAGAAAGCCTTGCATGATCCTTGGTGTCACTTTATTTCTGGTTTACGACGGGTAAGTCTGGCTGAGTACATTCGAGTACTCAGGGTTTATCCCACCTTGTTGCAGGTGAAGTTATCGACCTGTTGATGATGGTGGCTAACTGCCGGTGGGCTCGGTGATTCTATATTTACTTCTCATCTATATGCTTTTGTCGGATGATGTCACTTATGCTAGCAATATATTTGGAACTTATATTAATGTAATTATTTGAAAGCTATGTTGTTTTCACTAAGCGGTTTTGAAACCCAAACTTATACTATTATTTGTTAAACCCTTTGTAATATTATTTCCGCTGCAACCCGATGTATGTGATGTGTATTTGCTTAATCACGCGATCTTGGTTGTGATGTTGATTTACCGAGGTCTTTCGGGACACTCGGCGGACTACCGGGTTTATATGAGTGAAAGTATGGGTGTGTCAACGTGTTAGCGGGGACAACCGTACTTGATCTTGTATAAATTGGGCGGTTCTGTCACAGCTGGTATCAGAGCGAGATTAAGCATAATACTATCAGGTACATAGTTTTAAAAGCCAAGTTTTGGTTTTAAAAAGTCTATTTTAACTAAAACTTTAGCTACAGGCAAATTTGTCAAAACTTATTTGTAAAACTATGCTAGCGACATCTTCCTTTATGCCTAGTTAAGGACTATTAGGTGGCTAGCTAAGTACTAACTTTGGGAGATGTACTTTATTACAATTTTTACTTTTGTCATCCATACGGCGTGCTATTGTATGGATGACGTTCACTTGAATGGTAATGTATGGATCAATTGCCTCTACGCCCAGGTAAGTGTGAGTTGTGAGAGCATGACCGTCCAACTATCGGTCTAGAGGAGAGTTAGCTGTGGTTACTGCAATATTTACATGTTACACACATGTATATATGAAGGTACTTAATTGTGGGTATATCTACCGGGTAACTATGGATACCGAAGTATATATATCTGGGGAGGTATATATGGAAAGTATCTTAGTTTACTGCTTTCATTATGTGCTTATTTATCTCTTATGGAAATGGGCTGCAATGAATTTGCCTGCAGGTACGCTAACCACGAATGCGTAGATTGAATGTAGCTGACGACTAGCTATATATCGAGAGAGTACGTGTTATGCCACCGACATAGAACGTGATTGCCACCTTAGGCTGGCAATTTCGTGAGGACGAATAGGACGAGCATGCATCATGATTGTGCTTGTGCATCAATATGCTTTCCTTCCTTTGTTCTAAGTACTAAGTAACTTGTGGTCGATGTATTGCACTATCTTCCTTGTGTGGAATTAAACAAGAATGCCTTGTTCTATGTTGTTTGAATAGGAAGTGCTTGAGAAAAGTGTGTGCTTAGCCTTGCTAGAAATAATTGTGGTTACATGCTTAACCTCTAATGTCCTCTAGTTTAGCCAAGTGGTGGGTATGTATGCTTGATATTTAATTAGTGCCATAGTTATCACCCTTTTGTCCTCGATAAGTATACGAGTGTTGAAGAGCGTTATCCTAGAACCGCGTCCAAGTTTTGGTAATCTCATGGTTGTCGTCTCCAATTAAGTTCTCTCTTAGGGGCCTAAGCCTGTACATGTGGTTGCTAGCCTTAAACATTGCGCTACGAAGATCTTTATCCATGCCTTTGCTTGACCTTAGGCCCAAGCTTGATTCCCTTGAATGCTTGCATGTATCGTGGTTGTCCCGCTCCTGTGTGGGAGGACCTTGCTCAAAAATCATTGTTAGATCTCATTGCTCCTTCTACTGATGATCTGGTGCAACGCTAATCGCTATCTACTCTGCTTTGGAACCTTTTCCTCGCAGATCATGCCGTTGCCTTATCAACTGAATCCTTAGTCAGTGCCTTGGCTCTGTCCCTTGAATCTTGTTTATCTTGTCTCCAACCTTCCCACGTCTTGGGATGTCTATCAGTCTTGGTCTCATGTTGTTGCTCAACATGACCGGATCTTATGATAATCTTTCATCTGGTAATCACCTTGGTAGATGCGAGGCGTGCGTGGAATTTAAACAAGAATCTCATACTTAGTTGTCTTTAGCAATTAAGCTATGCTCTCTTGCATTGTGTTTTGATCTTCGGATCCCCTGTTTGTTGACTCCCAACCTTGTGACTACCTTTATTTGCTGTCCCTCCTTTGCATAGTGCTTGCTCCTATGCAACCCAATTTATGCCATGTGAGATTTCTTGTGGGTTGTATGTTCAGTAATGGTGCCACGATTAGCGATCTATGGTGCCGCGACGAAACCGAGAGCCCCTGTGGGTGCACACACAAGGCTGTGCTTCTCGGCACACGCTGGTATCGAGGTTTCTAGTCATGATCCATTACAGAACTACACCGACATGTTATTCTCACTTGAGCTCTTCCTTGGTTATCTCTCCTTATCATGTCAAGAGATCTATATGTCGAACTAGATCCAGTCGGACTTCCTTCTGGAGCAGTCCAACGGTTAACCTTTGAAGAACAGGTCACTAACAGGAACATAAACAGACTGCAAGAGGGTAGACAAGTGACTCTACTCGACGTGACTATCCCTGTAATGACGTTGATCATCTAGTGAGCAATTTATGTCATTTTCATTGGATCAGAAAGGTGCACTACACTTAAGGTTGAACAAGTTATCCGTCGAAAGGTAAATGGACCAGGATACTATGTGCTGTAATAGGTCACCTAATATATATGAGTTCCTGTCCAAGTTCTCAATCTTTAGGTGCATAAGGATCACGTAGACGAACCGACCTTCTTTGGTGTGACCCCCTTTCTGCTGACTTCAATGGCGACCATCTATAGGCTTTGACCACAATTTTTATTATCAAGAGTGAAGATTTGGAACCTTTTTAGTGTTGAGGGACAACTGATTTGTTACCAGTAGGAAAGTTAGTCTTCAGTTAGGTAACGACTATTTGGTAACTATGAAGGCCAGATCTCATAGAACAATGTTGATCAAGGAAACAACAAACCTGGCCCTGCAATGCAAGTGCTACTTCTTCTCCAAATGTGCTATCAAGTCAATTCCATCTTTGACAATCACGTATATAGTACAAGACGTTGTATCGGCTAGGTAGGAGCTAGTGAAAGCACGTCCCTGATTTTAGTCAGCATCTTTATGCCCCAAGGTGCCAATTACACATATGCCCAGACTCTATTGGATGAAGTGCCGAAGGATATATAGGAATGGTTCCTTGTCAATGTAGAAATGCCCTACATGTGGAATAATGTTTTGTGCCCTGTGAAAACAGCCACAAGTCCAATGCTTGTGCATCGTCAAGTTGGTATCTAGATCAACGGCGGAAATTGTTACCTAAGAAGCATGGCAGGAAGACTATAGCCTCCATCCTTGGCTAGAGAAAAGCTGCTGCTACTATGAGAAAGATTAGAGAGTGCCAAACACACACCTCAATGTGTGAAGCAAAGAAAAGGAAGAACAAGAAATCTGTCCAGCTTTTGTGACACAAAAATTGGTTATCTTCAAGCCAGCAATTAGTGACTCAAACGTGGTTGGAATGGCCTCAAATTTTGGTGACCTCATTCCTCACTTAGGACAGGTCAATGCCTCGAGTTTGTTGGAGTATTGGTTGAGTAAAACATCGGATTTGAGAGATATCTTGTCGGCTCGGTTTGCTGCCATTTCAGAACACAACAGTTTTGGTAGATGAATTGTTTGGATGGTCAAACGGTATCCGTTTGAGTTGAATTTTGGTGAGTATTTAGAAGACTCATGGATCTGTATGCCTACCAAAAAATTCATACATAATGGAGCTGTAGATTGTGAGTTACGAATAGCAAACAAAAGGGTATAGAATCTGCAATTTCTCGTCATTGTGTGATCATCCTTTACTTTAGAAAGTTGTGTTTGCAATTGACGCCAAGATTAGCAACTTTGATCAAGGTGTTCTAGAAGTCAAAATTGTGCTCAACCTGCTTGGTAGTGAACTAGTCCCTAGTTTTGTGATTACTTGCAACTTGTGTTGTCCTCCAAGCCTCGCTAACATCCTTCTACGTCAATGGTTCTCTAATCTTTGACATGCTTTGGTACCTTATATGTGTGTTTTACCCAAGAGGTTGCATCAGATTCCACCGAATCATTGTTGCAACTTGGATCCAAAGGCTCCCTAAGGAATTATCATCGAGAATATTGAGCCGACAGAGTCGGCCTATTACGTTTACCGCTCACTCTCGCCAGACTCGAGACCATACAATATTGCTATCGAGAGAAAGAGAACTACACCCATGGAACATTATGTAGCTTTCCATCAGTTGACATCTAAGTGATTGCATCGCTACAACCAGTTTGGATATTGGTTAACTAGCTTCTCATACCCTCAAAGGACGTTTACCCGTTTATGATCACATCCTTTACGAGAAGTTGTGCTCAAGCCACTTTAATAGAGAACTGCTTTTCAAACCTTGGGACCAAATATAGCACCGTTGCAAGGAATATCCATCAACCGACTGCGGTCTAGTGCAAAGTCCATATGGTCTGTGCTATATCCACTTGGGAAGTAGATGCTACAAGTATTTAGTCTACGTTTGTATAGCTCTTCGTACATCGAGGACGAAGTACGTAGGACATTGCTATCTTGGATTCCTCCCAAAGTAACAATACATCATGAAGGCCAACGAAGGAAATTCTTCAGACAAAACTTACTACAAAGGACAAGTATCAGAAAGTGTCTTGACCAAATTAGCCTCTCTTATGCTTGAAGCTATGTAGCCTAAAGCTATCACGATATTGGAAGCGGACACGGGGACACGAGAATCGTGTGCGGAGCGGTGTGGTAGGACACGGGGCGAGATGATAAGACCAAAGTGCGATCGGTCGGCCCCGGTACATGTGGTTCTGGCAAACTCGAGATTCTGGATAGTTGACTCGGTGATCAATATCTCACTTTAGCGGGTGAGTGAGGTTTGTGTAAGGAATAAATCACCATTTGGTTAGGAATCGATTCGAATCGCCATCGCTCCGGATAGTGAGCACTTGACTCGAAAGTTACTTCATCGTAGTAATTATTATGGAACAATGATGGTTATCTGGATGATATGGGATATGCTAAATCTAAATTGGTGGCTGAATGTTATTGGTTAATCAAGTGATTGCTATAGTACAAAAGGTGCTTACCTAGATGGATAGGTTATAATAAGGATGATGCAAAGTACTTAAAATGGTTTATTCATGATAACATATGCTTTTCGCAAAACAAGTCACTAGCCCACTAAAGAAAGCCTTGCATGATCCTTGGTGTCACTTTATTTACGGGTTCTGACGATTTAGTAAGTCCATTTGAGTACATTCGAGTACTCGGGGTTTATCCCACCTTGTTGCGGTGAAGTTATCGAATTTGTTGATGATGGTGGCTAATCGCCAAGTGGGCTCGGTGATTCTATATTTACTTCTCATCTATATGCTTTTGTCGGATGATGTCACTTATGCTAGCAATATATTTGGAACTTATATTAATGTAATTATTTGAAAGCTATGTTGTTTTCACTAAGCGGTTTTGAAACCCAAACTTATACTATTATTTGTTAAACCCTTTGTAATATTATTTCCGCTACAACCCGATGTATGTGATGTGTATTTGCTTAATCACGCGATCTTGGTTGTGATGTTGATTTACCGAGGTCTTTCGGGACACTCGGCGGACTACCGGGTTTATATGAGTGAAAGTATGGGTGTGTCAACGTGTTAGCGGGGACAACCGTACTTGATCTTGTATAAATTGGGCGGTTCTATCACAGGCTCCACCGTCTTTGCGCCGACGCGACCGCCTCCACCACCGCCAGCGCAAGGATTCACGCCGACGAAAGGAAAGGGAAGAGATTCGAGTGCCTTCCAGAGGGTGCGAGGAAGAGGAGGGGTCGAGCGGATAAAGCCAAGGAGAGGGAAAGTGCGTGCGTGGAGTTGACCCGGGAAAGTGTTGGCGGTGTTGGATACTTTGGTTTGTTCGGTGGTCAGTTCGGTGTCACCCCAAAACCGAAGCCGTAGCCGAAGACCGATCTTCTCATATACAGAAACTGAAATCGAAACTAAAAACCGAAAGAACCGACTTTTGGGTTCTGTTCGGCTCGATTCGGTTTGGTTTTCAGTTTAAAAGTGCCCAGCCTGACGGGGACAAGTGGCGGCGTCGGCACCCATGGGCCAGGTTTCATGGATGTGTGCATAGGAAAGGAAGGGAGAGACGAAAAATGAAGAAATGAGAAAAAAAAAGACTCTGACATGTGGGCCCCACTTGTCAGGTGGCTAATCCCATTTTCGGTATCCCTAAACCGAACAAAAAAAATGAGAGTCGTGTCCTTCTTCAACCAAAACGCTAGACATGAACCCATCCCTAAAAACTAAAACGAAATCATCGATGTCTCTCAACCAAACACAATCTTAACTTCCAGGTCCTGGTGAGCTAGCGCTCCATCTAATGTGTCAGATAGTTTCAGTTGGAGACAAAGTAAGATACTAAGGGCATGTTTGGATGAACTAGGACTAGTGATCAATCCAACTAGTTGGGTTCTATAGACTAGTGAACTAACAATTAGTTAGGGTTTTGGCTAGTTGTTAGATCAACCACTAGTTCACCTATTTGGATCTTCAAAGCTAAACTTTAGCCAACTAATTGTTAGTTTATTAGATCCAAACATGCCCTAATTCTTGCCCGCCATCCCCACCTCCTTTTATATGGTCCGTTGCTTCTGATAGTGAAGTCTTATCTACTACTCTGCTCCTGTGGTCCAGTAATCATTCGGTCGATCAACGAAGTTGTTAGCGATAGATAAATATAAGAGGCAGCCGTTGGCAGGGGGTGGAAGTGGAAGGAAGCGTCGGCAGATGAATGATGGCAAAGTGCGGACACGCAGGACGCAGCAATGGCATGACGATGAACACGCGAGACGAGACAGAGTAGGAGTACTCCGATCCACGCTCATCACGGGCTCACCTCATCCCACCAACTACCAATTAGAGTAGTAACTGCCACTACGAGTCCAAATAAATAACTTTTACTAACAATTTTTTTATCCAATTACATATATTCTTTCTCCATTCTCTATCAATCACATCCCTTCATGTCTTGATTCTCATGTAGACATGATTTCTAACTTAGACCTGGTTTCTATGATTTTTGCTTTCTCTTTAATAACTATCTTGCCACATCAGTAAAACACTTAGATGACAGTATAATTAATGTCCATAGAAACTATGATGACTTCTGTATTGGGAGTGCTCTAAACAATGCTATGCTATGCTACCAACTACCAAGGGAAGCAAAGATGGAGGATTACTGCATTGCCTTGTCCATCTCCATGTTTTATGAATGGTTGGCTGAAACGTTGTTCCATTATTAAAAAATGTTTCATGGATGAACGTGCATAGTGCCAGCTTACCGGGGGTTCACTCTAATACATGTAAATTAAGATAGATTGAAGTGCAGCCAAACAAGCCATAATACTATCAACTAATGAGATCATGTGTTCGAAATCCACTTCCTCTAAGGGCTTGTTTAGGTTGCAAAATTTTTGACGAAATGGCATTGTAGCTTGTTTAGGTTGCAAAATTTTTGACGAAATGGCATTGTAGCACTTTCGTTGTTATTTGACAATTAGTGTCCAATTATAGTCTAATTAGGCTTAAAAGATTCGTCTCGTCAATTTCGTCTAAACTGTGTAATTAGTTTTATTTTTTTATTTATATTTAATACTTCATGCATGCGTCCAAAGATTCGATGTGACGGAGAATCTTGAAAATTTTTACAAAATGAAGTGCAACTAAACGGGGTCTAAACTGAGTACAAACTAGGAAACGAAAAATCGATAGACTCAGTTAGTAGACCACCAGACAATGAGTTTATTTTAGGGCCTGTTTAGATGGCGAAAATTTTTGCAAAATGCACTGTAGCACGTTTCGTTGTTATTTTGCAATTAGTGTCCAATTATAGTCTAATTAGGCTTAAAAGATTCGTCTCGTGAATTTCGTCTAAACTGTGTAATTAGTTTTATTTTTTATTTATATTTAATGCTTTATGCATGCGTTCAAAGATTCGATTTGACGAGAAATCTGAAAAATTTGGTAAAATTTCTTGGAACTAAACTGGACCTTAGGGAATAGGGACTGCAACAAAGGACAATCTTGTCACATTATTACCAACACATAAAGTTACCCGTAAGTATCAGGCACTATATATATACTGCACATGTCCAGCCTCCCAATAAATGAGGGCTAATATCAGGCACTATACTACTACACATGTGTCAGGCATATCAAATCAAAAGATGATGAATTAGAAACGAAGCAAAGCCTTTTCAATTTCTATCTTTTGTCTCTTAGCTTATGTCTTCCGTCTTCCATCAATGCAGCTGCATCCGCATACATGCAAATCGCTATCATCACGAGATAATTACTCATCAATAATTTAAGGTATACCTCTACCGCTCCAACTGCAAAACCCTATTAGTTAGCACACACACACGTGCCGCACAAAATGTGTCGCGTTTGCATTGCACGGACGAGGTGGAAGAACCTGGACATAAATAGTCTCATAAATTTGATCCCATCTTAGAGGGCGTTTGGCCGGGCTCCCAACGGCTCCGCTTCTCTGACTCCTCCTATGTTCATCTTCTGTAGTGATATTGTTCACCGGAGCTGTTTTTGTCTCTCCTCCTTTCCTTTCTCACTGACAACACCGGAGCCAGAGAAGCTTGTTTTTTTGGCTCCTCCGGCTCCAGCTCCTACGTGCTACAGTTGCGCTACAGTGTGGGAGCCAGAGCCGGCGGGAGCCCGGCCAAACGCGCCCTTAATTGACAGATCGATCATTGCGTTAAGTAACTGATGATAGGCCGGGTTTGCTAGGTCAGGTAGCCAATTAACACTGATGGGACTCACTAGCCCGTTTGAAATTTAAGAACCGCACACAGGTGCATGCATGGAGCATGGACCATTGGTCCTTGACTCCATGAGCAATGCAATTGCATGGCCATATAGTCTGATCTGACAAGCAAAGCAAACCATGTGAAATCATGGCTAAAAAAAGCTCAGTTGGAGTATACTAAAAAGATGGTAGCTTTGGCATTCAAGGAGTGACGATCTGCTTCGATGACTCAGAATGCCGGCCGGCAATACCAGGTGCTTGATTGATCCCAGGAGCATTTAAAAATATTAAATAATACTATATGCATGGTGGTTCGTTGACTTTGCTTCTTATAAAGAAGAGATCAAGCAGGGGAATGAAAAAATAAAATAGTTGTGTCCCATGCTTAAATCACATTTGTTAATTAAAGCAGGAATGGAACACCCAACTGAAAACATGGAAAAGAGGATCCATGAAAAACAGTACACAGCTCTTCAGGTTTCAGCGCTCTCAACAACCGGCCAAATCTGAAACCAGTTCTTAAGTCTTAGGCCTTGTTTAGATTGAAAAAAAATTTAACCCGATGAATAGTAGCACTTTCATCTTATTTGGTAAATATTGTCCAATCGTGGACCACTAAGCTTAAAAGATTCATCTCGTGATTTCCAACTAAACTGTGTAATTAGTTATTTTTTTTACCTACATTTAATGCTCCATACAAACGGCTAAAAATTAATGTGATGAAGAGAGAGTGAAAAAACTTGGAATTTTGAGGGTATCTAAACAAGGCCTTAACCCTGTTGTTCCTTTCCAGGAAAGATCAGAAAAAGCTGGTATCCGTGCACAATGATCTACGTACAGTCTAGTAGATATCTAATCCTGTCAGCAAAAATAAAATTTGTATTGCCAGGAAAGTGAAGGAGGCAAACTAGTATTCTGCTCGTTTTTTTTATCGTACCTGTATCACTAGCCGTATGTCTCAGCACCAAGTAGATGAATTGCTGTTGTACGGTGGGCGCAGTTTCTTTTCTTGTTAGACTACAAGTTAACACTGTTTCTGACCTACAACAGAGAACCAGCTGACTGAGATGATGTCATCATGCAATGGGAGGGAGGTTATATTACTCTAGCTGAGGAACCCCAGCGCCTTTCTCATGTTCAATTCAATTCCCCAATTAGAGGCAGGACAAGCACTACATAAAAAAAAAAGAAGCATTAGGGGAAAAAATTCAGGTGCATTTGTCGTCTTCTATGCTCCAGTCAGAATGGCTCCTCGTGCTTACCTGCTGGTTGTTGGAGCACTGTAGATCTTGATCAGCATGGGAGGAAGCTTCCACTCCATCAAGGTTCACTCAAGAGCCAGTTGGTCCTAGTTTAGCAGGCAGCAGCGAGGCAATGAAGAACCATTCCAGCACATGATCCCGTCCTACCTTGTATATAAAACTTAATTCAGTTGAATCAAGACCGGCAAAACTAGATTTGCTGCAACTAATACTAACTCGAATGCTTTAGAACTTCAAATTCGTTGTGTAAAGAACCAGGTCTCCTGATCTTCAACAATTTTCAGAACCTGCTATACGAGGTATGATGACATGGATGGATGAAGTACGGATAAGGGGGCAGCAGGTTTTTTATGATTTCAAATGAATTATTTATGGTCTTTTTAGAGATTTAATCATAGTTTTATTAGTTTTAGAAAAATACATAATATAGGCAAAACCACCTTTAAAAGCAGCCGAGGGTCGAAGTGCCTGATTTCGATAGTTCAATGGCCTGAGATATCTGGTTTTAGAGTTTGATGGCAAAAAATAGGCTTCTTCCAAAAAACAAAGGGTTAAGTGTTGGTTCAGACTGACAACTGGATAAACAATGTGTGGAGGGATCAGAGAATCATGCTCATGGTCCCCTGACGTGTGAAATGTATGATGAGCAAAAAAACATAGTACGGTCGGGCACACGCCAGTGCCAACGACTACCGAGATCTCACACTCCAATGGAACGCAGTGGAAAATTTGTGACTTTATTACCTATACAGAATTCAGTACGAAAGCAAATGGATTCACCTCCCAATGATTGCGAGATTGACTAATGACGGATTCTAAACGAAGCAAAAGGTTGCTCCCCTGTCACATGGCTAGTGTCTCCATTTTTTGTTCATAGGCTTAGAGTACCAACTAACAGCTCTTAAATTGCAACGTCCAAAAACTATATGGCGAATAAAAAATTCACATGGAATGCAACCTTAATCTCATAATTTTGCCCCCTTCTTGCCGGTCCATCATATTTATTACCAGACAGGGCTTATCAGCCAGCCAACAGTGTTTTCCTCTCACAACAAACCAGCACCAGCCGGGCTTATCAGCCCAGAAACCAACCAGCGAACAGGCCGAGAGTATGCTGGGACTCACCTACTGCTGATGCAGGATCTGCAGTCTGCACAAGGTCCTGGTCCATTGGTTCATGAATCATAAGCCAATCAGATCTGAGAAATGAGAATGTCAAATATAGTTTAACAAATCAACATACACTAAATTGAATTATGGAGCAAAGTGCAGATATGAAAATGTGATACATGCATTGGCTAAACCAGTCACTGATCCCAAATCATTATAAATTCAGTGCATGGTCCGTTGACTTTGTTTTCAGATTCCAGAAATGTTGGTAGGGCAGAGTGGCTAAATGAGATGCACCTCAAAACATAAGGCAGGATCTGTGAGAACAATTGATAACCATTCTGTAACCTTTTAGGTTTTAACAACAGGCAGAAACAGAAATAAATGGAATGCTTCGAATTAGTTTCTTCCTTCTTATGGCAACTCAGATAATGTGGATCTTCTTGCATAAGGGTAGGGACCGCGTAATGTAATCCAGTTAGTAGGCACAATTCTTTTTTGTTAATAGTGTGAGAAACAAATATTATGCTGCATTTCAACTATATGTGTATGATAGAATGGCAGGATGAACTATGTACATGAGGCATATTTCCTTTCTTTGTTCCTGTTGAACTAGAAAAATTTGACAATAAATGGTTTATAAATGCATAGATTGACAAAAGAGGCCACTCTATCATCAACCTACTATTGGGTGGGGGAGAAGATATATTACTCCTAAGTCCTAACTGACAGCAGCAAGGCAGTTGAGGAGATGGTACATAGACTTCTTTAGTCTTACCAAACGAAAAGGTAGAGAAAAATCAACATGCATGCAAATTCAGATATCCAAATAGAAGTGCTATGCTCTCACTAGGAAGTAACAGGTACTAGCTCCCAACTGGAAATGATGAGCTTCCCTACCTCTGTAAGTTGAAACAATCTTCTGATCAGCATGAGAAGTCTCCACTAAATCATAAATCATGAGCCCACTTGGTCCTAAGCTTAGCAATCCTTTTACGGTAACATGATTGTACAGTGCTCAATGTATTATTCTGTCCCTACATTGTTCCCACAAAGTATTGGCGTACATACAAAGGATTACAGATCAGTTGCCTGTGGCACACAAGGACCCTATCTTAGAAAGTTTTCAATAGCTGTAGATCAGTACAAAGTATAGGACCTATGGAGTTTATCTAATAGCTCAGTCTCCTAGAGCACACAATGGTCCCAACTTATACAATTTTCAGCACCTGTAATAAGTAGGACCTATCCAACAAATCTGATGTCTTTTTGTGCCTACATCCTACCCAACAAAAGAACAGATATGATAACCTATTTGCAGGAAAGCAAATGATTTGAACCAGATAACTTGTCCAGAGAGTGGAAAAAAATGTGCAGATTACTGAGAGAGTGATTTAACTTACAAAATACTGACACGTAGAAGTAGAAACTTGTTCCTGTGTGCAGCTTCTGCAACCATGAAAATATAGGTCGCCCAAACAACTAAAGTGTTGGAGCCACATGAGCAAGGAGACAAGGTTCCATCTTCCATGAAGTTCATGCAGTTTTCATTCATCCATGTATGTTTTTGTTATTCTATGTGTTGGTCTGAAATGTAGGGTAGTATAGAAGCCTTTGAGTCACATCTACAGTACACACAGAGGTAGTGGTAACAACAAACACAAATTTCACAGCAACACCCTCGATTAAAATTAGTTGATATCATCAGATACTGATGATTGTATACAATCAGATTCTCAAGGATCATCATTTGCCTCACCAGTCTCCACCACTGCAACACTAGAAGTTGAACCTTCAGTGGACTCAAGCTCCATGGTGCCTCGATGTAATAGCGTTCGAAACTGTGCTTTCCGCTTGCTTCTTCTCTCTCTCCACTTCACTGCAAAATCTTCAGACACCTCCTTGCTTGAGCTTTCACCAATATCTTCTGAACCCAAACCAGAAGCCATCTTTCCATCGGCCTGAATCTCAGACAGCCTCCTATTCCTCGCGGACACCACGAGAGGCCGGGCCCAACAAACAGCAAGAACAATGAGAGCAATGTACACAGACGAAGACACCCACACGCAGAGTGTCCACTTCATGCCACGTGCCAGGCTCTTTGCCCACGGAAGAGCAGTCTGCACAACAACCTCTGCTCTGTACACCTGGGGCAGCTGCACCGTCGCAGCTCTTGGCTGCAGCAAGACTCTGATGACCCCTGTTCTCCTATGCCGGCCATGGCCTTCTCTGTACTGCAACACCTTGAGACTTGCGGCCTGGGTCTCGCTGCGTATGCCGAGAGTGAGTAGCACGCACAGCAGCGCAGACTGCGCCAGCCGGACAGGAGTGCTCTTGTACCTCAGCATGTATGGCTGTGTAGCCGATGCCATGGTGATTCCACTTACAGAGACCGCCTCTGCTTTTATCTGCAGAACAAGACGAGTTCACCGTGCGATGCACACATCAGCAAACGAGTTTACCGGATCGGAGATTTGGTAACAAGCATGTGCATGTACCTGGAACATGCCAACTTCACGGTTGTGGTAGGAATCAGGAAACAGCAATGCCATGGACACCCTGACGGAGTGACCCGCCGGCAAAACGGCGCCGGCGCCGGCGCCTCGAGCTCCGTCAAGGACCACCGCGGCGCTGGGCTGCGCCTCCGTGTAGTCGAAGAAGAGCTGCTGGCGCACGGTGACCGGGTCCTCGACCCAGTGCCGGACAAGAAGGAAGCCGAGGAGCACGGACACGAGCAGCGCGCGGCCACAAGTGCAGCGAAGGTGCACGCCGCGGCGAGCAGGCCTCGCGCCGCGCGCCGGAGGCTGGACGCGACCGCTGCAGGGGAGGGCGCGCAGCACGCCGACGAGAGCGGCGACGGGGAAGACGAGGCTGAGGATGGCAGACGCGACGAGCTCCCCGAGGAAGGCGAGCAGCCGGATGAGCCAGCCTGCCGGCACGGCAAGGAAGAGGAGGGCGTCGTCGGACTCACCGCCGGCTGTGCTTCTTGGCCGGCCCGTGTAGTGCCGTCGCCGGAGTAACCGTGCTGCTGGTACCTGGACACCTGGTGCGGCGTTGAGTACTCCATTAGAGGCTTACAGCTGTAGCACCATATGGAATGGAGCATATTAGGCGACGGCTCGAGGTGTTGCAGTAGCCTGTAGAGTGCAGTGCTGCTGGAGGACGAAGGGCTACACGTGGCAGCAGAAAGGACATGTGGCATGCTCATGCTCAACCTGTGAACCTTCCGCCATGCAGATCTTGGCAGCAGCCTTTGTCAGCATTTCTTCTTGTCCCACGAATCCATCGCACTCTCTTCAACTGATAACCACTTGACATTATGCGAATAGATACACTGTATTCATCATTTGCCTGGTGACCCAACCGTCAGTATCTTCAGACTCCCTGTGCATAGCTAAATCTGCACCTCCACAGGGTGCAGAGCGCGCAGCAGGACATGGAGTTCTTTTGCTTTTCCAACTGAACAAATGGATAATATACTTTTTATGTACATAAATATTGTCATATTGAGATCAAGATTATATGTACATCAGTATGAGGTATTTATTTACTCATGAGATGTGTTTCTGAAGGATGCTGCTATACAGAGGTTAATTACCATGTTAGAATTCTCCATCATTTCCCGTTGGCCTTGTAATGGGTATTGACCATCTTCCCAGATGGGCTGTGTAGTTTGTGCATCTGATGATGCCTCTTCCTTTCGGCCCATCTGGGAAATCGATCACACTGATGCTGCCATCATCCAGGTGAAAAGATGACATGTACTCCATTGGCAAATCAAGACACCGGCAGATTAGAGCTAGGTGAATGGCAGGATGACCGACGGCCACAAGAACACGTTCTGATGTATCATCTGCTAATTCATTTAACAGTGCCTTCCATGCATCCTTGGACTGAGCCCATAGTCGCTCCAGTAATTTGTATTCCATGCCGCCCACCCAACCAGACTGAACTATTTCCCCAAAGCTCTGAAGAACAAAAACAAAGAGTTGTCGATTACTCATCAAATGAATAAAATGTTGTTAAAAATTTCCGTAGGACAGGCTCATTTTATACATAGGAGAGTTCATGGAGATGTAAATGCAAGTTTAAGGACAGTGTTATCTTCGTATAATCTAGTCGCTACTAAAAATAAGTGACACTAAGCAGAAATCATAGGAATTGGCAACGGTTTAACCTTCTGCTTTGCTTGAAAGGCATCTTCAATTTCAAGTTCTATCAACTTCTTCATTTCTACGTGTGAGGCACACAATCAGCACCTAAGCAATCTGCAGCCTCTTGGACCTGCAATTGACTCCATAGGATCAGATAAAGCAGGCCGAAAATAAGCATAAGGAAAAAGGAACACAATTTAAAGAACTTCATGTTTAATTCAGATTGCGGTCACCTCACATATAACAGTTGCAGTATCAACAGCTGCAACTTGCGGGCTACAGATAATGCTGTTGACCTTCAAATCCAGAAGTAGTTCTGCAGTCTTCTGAGACTGAAAGTATTTGTACAGAAATGAGCTCAACTTCTGTGTTGGAAACAAATTATGATGCAAGAAACAAAACAAAGTACCTGTATAGTCCCAAGCATGTTCAGCGGCGCATATCCCATTCCACCTAAACTAATCTGGAAACCAAAGCAATGAACAATTAATGGCGTAGATTAGGGAATAGGGATGCATGGTTTCTTAGTTTCATGCCAATTAAGACCAAGTTGGACCAGTGTGCACAACTTTCTGAAGGCAATTTCAGGAATTACAATATGGTATGCCAAACAAAGAGTCAGTGCTTCCTCATGACAGAACACAAGAATGAACAAGTAAAACCCCATACCTCAGAACTGCTTTGTGTAGCCCCTTGACACGCCAGAATGATCCTCTTGCTTGTCTTTCTTTCCATAGAACTCCCCCAGCAACAGGAGAATTTGGGGTCTGTACATACAATTGGGGACAGGATTAATCCACGTTTTAATTGTTTGACCCTTCCGTTTTCCTGTATTGTCTTGTGAATTTCTTTGATCTCTAAGTTGATACTGAAGTGGAAATGCTAACAGAACTGGTAAATAGTACATGTCGCTCCTTACAAGAATATTATCTTTTGAACGAAAAATTAATAATAGAATCATGTAAATGGTTCTTGTACTATAGTCCTTACTCCTTACATGTTCTGTTAGCGTTGCTAAGAATATCTCACATATACAGTGATGAGAACAAAGTTACCCTCACCTGATTTAGACGGTTAAGACAAACACTAGGAGGGCCTCCACTTGTCTGTGGGGTGAAGTCCAGCACACTGGCGCCGCAATTGCTCTGGAGCAAAATCCGAAAGTACTCTGCTCCAAGTCCTAAACATAATCGTGAGGTAAGCACAAATCAGTTTCAATCACACTTGACATAACAAACTCCGATCCACGCTCAAATGTAGGAGTACCCACCCAAAGAAGTGGCAACAAGTGCCTGATTCACTGCATTGTGCGCAACCACAAGCACCGACTTGCCCTGGTGTGCTAAAATCCTCTCCCAGCAGCTCTGTGCACGGCCCCACAGCTCCTGCACCGGGTAGTGGCCGTCAATGCTGAAGTTGGCTGCATTCTTTTGCCACTGCCGGTAGAGAACCCCGTACCTCTCCTTCCCTTCATGCTTCAGCAGTCCCTGGAAACCAGAATCGCCAGCGCGTTACTTTAAGGCATTTCCACAAGCACCTGGCAAGCATCCATCAAGGAATTAACGAGCGGACAGAATTGGGCAGGCATTCCCAAAAGCACCCTGCTAGCACTGCACAGAATACACAGTAACGGGGGAGCAAAAGAGAGAGTAAAAATGGAAACCTGAAAAGAGTAGAGATCGATCTCGCGGAGGTCGGAATCCGGGATGAGATCATCGTCACGCCCCTGCCAGATGATCTCGGCGGTGCGGCGGGAGCGCGCCAGCGGGCTGGTGAAGCAGGCGTCGAAGGAGTCGGAGAGGAGCATCTGGCGGGAGGTCTCGGCCTGGGACTCCCCCTTGGGCGTGAGCACGGAGAGGTCGGAGCTCCCCTGGATGCGGCCCTCCGCGTTCCACGTGCTCTGCCCGTGCCGCACCAGCACCACCCGCTTGGCCTCCCGCAGCGACGCGCCCGGGCGCGGGCGCGGGCTCGGGGACCTCTCCAGCTTGTGCACGCTCGAGCAGCAGATGCATGCGGAGGTGGAGGGTCGGCGCCTACGCCGGGCAGCGGCCGCCGGCGACGGCCGCGGGGTGGGGGCGAGCTGGAGCATGGCTACTCGTGGGTGGCGGTCGTGTTGTGTGAGGACTGTGGAACGTGTGGTTTGCGACACCTGCTTCCCGACAAGATTTTGGTCCTGATCGTGCAATCAGGGACTATGATGGGCTGCACGTGCACGGGCTGATTTGGGCCAGGCTTGGAACCTGGCCCAACTTTGTTGAACTTGTCCAGCCTGTTTTTTTTTAAGAAAAATTGACTTGGCTTACAATTTTTGGAAGAAAAAATCAATCAACTTGTAGACTTTACCTCCTCCATGACATGGTTTGGCTCAGCTTTAATGGTAGAGAAGATTGCCAAAGTGCCGAACCCAGAACCTGAAGATGATACTAAAACACTTTACGCCATATTCTTCAGCATTACTTCAACATTATTTTTCAACGAACAAACATTATTTTCCTCTCACAGCAAATCAACATAAGCCAAATTTCAACGAAACGATCAGGGCTTAATCTGCCTATAGGCTCTTTTGCGGCCATAAGGCTCGAGGCCTATGGGCACGACCCATGGCCCGATGGCCGTCGGGACCGCGTCGGCCCAACTCGATCGGTGGGCCATGCATGAGCCACATACATCAATCACGGTACTAGCCTGTGCATAACACGACATGGCCAGACCGATATGGCCCGCCAATACATAATCGCACATTCCAAATCCTAGCTCCCTTCTCTCAATCGCCTCGGCGTGATTCTTCGCGCACTCCACCGCCGCCCATTTATCACCGATGATGCATCGCCTCCCTACTCTTTCTCCCTCCCGAGACCCCGATCCGCGTTAGCTCCCCGCTCCTCTCCCCTTCCCCTCCCCCACTCCTACATTGGCTCCCAGACTCCTCTTCCCTTCCCCAACCCCGCTCTTCTCCCCTCCCCTGATCCCACACGTCGGCTCCCCCGACCCTCTCCCCTCCCACATCCCATTCCAACGCTGCCTAATGCTCCCCCAACTAGCAAGGAGCTCGCGTCCCCTGATGCTTCTTGTCTAAGTAATCGAGCAACTATAGGAGCCCTTGCCACGACCTCTCCCTTCTCCCTAATTCTCTCCTCCAACGGTGCTTTCGATACAGGCCCGCCAGTGCGACCGAGGCACAACTCCAGCTCGGCAGGCTCATCGGGCGAGCGGTGCTTGGGACGAAGGCAGAGCCCGTGGACATGCATGACAACACAATTTGCTTACAGGGCCATGACGGCTCAACTCTTATCGGGTCGTGCCTCAATGGGCTCGGGCCGGGCCATCCATTTGAGCATCTATACTTTTGCATATTTTTTAGAACAAGTTGTGAAAATAGATTAAAAAGATAATGATCTAAAGGAGCCACCATACGTGTAACGTGTGATGTCGGATTGTCTGTTAATCTGTTTACATAGAAGAAGCGAGCATCGCTCGATCTCGCTCGCATAACTGGAATAATTGTGTTAACGATGTGATATGAACTCTGTTGTTATACTTATACGTATGATGGACCAGGTCAGGGCGTCGATCCAAAAAAAAGTGTCTCTCTCTCTCTCTATATATATATATATAATATATGTATATGAGCATTTCCCTGCCGACTCCTCTTTTGTCAAAAAAGAGAAATTTTCCCTGCCGACTGCTATAGAGCTATAGTCCTATCGAGGATAGTGATAGTACGTTGCAACAAGAGCCCGTGAACGCGAGGGCAGAAAACGCCAGAAACCAGGGCATGAAACGATATAGGCCGCAGAATGCAGAGGCAGAGATAAACAAGGCTCAGAACCTCCCAGAAAACATCTCCGTCGGACCGTCGTCCCATTAGTCTACGCGTGTCTTTGGCAGTATCAAGGACGACGCAAGGTGGCTACGTTGAGGCCATGCGTTCTATTGCGGCGTTCATACTAGCCTACAACGTTACCATTCTCCTTGTAAGAGGTGAGACATTATTAAAACTGCACCATTCACAAGCAAAATACAGCGAGCTTTAATATAAGTTATCTTAAGTCCAATCATCATAACTCTCACAATATTTTATAGAAACAATGGTAATTTTTGAGAAATGCTAAACAATACTCGGTTATTTTGGAGCAATCCAACACTCGATTTTATGGACGTCCCGATTCAAGCTCTTGCCCTGCGATTAGCTTGGTTAGGGTTTGAGATTGAGTGGCCTTCCTTCTCCAACTCCGACAGGCTTAGAAGAAAAACTTAGGAGGAAGGCCAGATCGACGGTGGTGGCAGGCGCGGGGGTAGCGGAGCAGTCGCGCCGTTGGTCGGGCGGTGGAGGAAGGCAGTTGGGCAGGGAACGGGCGGGGGAGTCACGGTGATGCCCTAGCAAAGCTGGATTAGCGCGACGGTGGGGTAGAGGCGGATCCGATGGTAGGGAGCCACCGGAGACGAGGCAGGCGGACGGGGCGGCTTCATCCTACGGCTGGAAATAATCGAGCGTTGAACCGCTTAAAACACTTGATTGTGGGGTAGACTTTTACGATATTACAAATGAACATGATAAGATGCAATTTTTTATATAATTTATCTATTTCATATCATAAATGCTAATACCCTCTTCTTTAAATTTAGGTGAACTTAATTAAAATAGTTCGACATATGACAATACGAAATTCATTATGTTTCAACGAGCATTTTTTTTGTGAGGTGAGTTCAGAAGGTACTACCGGGCATTAAAAGTTGCATATCAGCTAATTATTCATTGTGCGGCGTGTGGATTTACTTATCTATACTACTACGACTATATTACCTGCGTAAATTCCTTTCAAGTTGCCGAACGAACAAAGGCCATTCCTGCATTATTCGCCGCGCGCGCATTTGTTTCCAACGAAATCCGACGACGACAACGTGTCTTCTTCGCCTACGTCCATTTACACAAGAAATCGACATCTCCTCTACTGCGTCATGCATAAATACAATACAACGGCGCGCCTCCTAGTGCATTGCACGAGAAGATAGCTATTAGGTACCACAGCTAGCACCGCTGCAATGAACAGCACTTCTTGGTTGCTCCTCCTTGTTTTGGTGCAGCTCTCTTGCTTCCACTGCTACTCCGCCACCCACCACCACCATGGCCGGAAGCACGCTCGCCCAGTACTAACTGCCCCCGCCACCGCTACCGTCGTCGGCTCCGTTGTCATCGTCCACTCCAGCAGCTCCGAGGCTGCCACCGCCGTTTCAGGTGCGCATGCAACCTGCTTTCACCGTATGACAATGTTTGAGGCTTAAGCCTGCCTGCCTGCCTGCTTCTCTAACACGTAGTACGGGCCTACGGCTTCAAGCAGGCACCCTGGTCGGAGTCCGCTGCCACGACGGGAACGGCCGGCCGGTCATCCGGAAGGACGTCGTCACCGACCGGAGCGGCAAATTCCACGTCCACCTCGCGCAGCACGAGCCCAGCAGCAGCAACCAGAAGCTCCGGTCCATCACGTCCTGCTCGGTGGCGGTGCACCTCCCTCAGGCGCCGCCATGCGTCGCCACCGCCACCAGCTCCGCTCGCGGGCTCCATCTCATCGCCCACCACAAGCACCACCACCACCACGGCGGCGGCGGCGGCGCTCGCGTCTTCTCCGCCGGCGCGTTCGCCGTCCGTCCGGAGCTCTGCAGCCAGAAGGGCCTGTTCTTCCCGCCGCTCCCGCTCGTACCGGAGCCACCGAACATCGGCGGCGTGCCCATCCCGCCGAACCCGGTCACGCCGGCCCCGCCGTCTCTCGTGCCGCCGCTCCTGCCTGCCCCGCCTCCGCCGTCCGTCCTGCCACCGCTTGTCCCACAGCCACCGCCGTCGTCGATAATACCACCGTTGTTGCCGCCGTTGGTTAACCCGCCGCCGCCGCCGAAGCTTCTTCCCCCCGTGCCGGTGCCGCTTCTCCCTCCGGGGTTTCCTGGCGTACCGCCGGCCTCCGCTTCCAAGAACCGCCGCCCGGGGAATCCCTGAGGAAAACATCTAGTTGGAGTTGTGTTGCCCTTTACATTTACACGCACCTACGTACTGCCGTCAACTGTAATTTTCTTGTTCGTCAACGTGAGCTGTATTTACCCTGATTGGTATCATGTTTAGTGCTTAATCTTCTCTCTAGCCAACCTCACCGTAACTTTTCTTTATCACTGACGGGTGGGACGGAGCCCACCATATTCAGATTTTTTTTAAATTTTAGCAGAAAAACCAATATTTCAAAAAGCACGTCCCGAACAAAAAATCTATGAACTAGCCCTTTTAGTCGCCCCAGAGGTTGTATCGTGACTCGTGATTTCGATCACATTACTTGCAACGTTGCATAACAAAAGTTTTGTGTATCCAAAAGTCAGAACGACTAAAAATTTACAATGGAGGGAGTACCAAAAAAAAAACTCTTAGCAGTGGAGCCAGAAAAAGCTAGAATGAAGATGCTAGATTAGAAAGAGTTGCTAAACATTCTAAAAATAAATTGGATTTTGTTTTTTATCTTATTGTTTTCTTATGGATATATGGGGTTCTAGAGGCAGCAGCACTGGTCATGTCTCTGCCCTGCTTTCTCTCTCTCTATAGGCATATAGCGCCCAACACATTCAAACAGACAAAAATTCATCCGCGGTTCTCAACATTGTCTTGAGGTATTATCTAGGTCTTCAAAGTCCTAAAATGCGCTGTATGAAGTTATAATAGGTCTCATTTAGATCTAAACAGGCGTTTACCTGACCCGCTATCTTACATGACATGTCAATTCAACGCTTACATGGATCAGATAGATAAAATCCACATGTCAGCGACAAAGCTCCACCTTAAAAAAATCATACCTTTTTTCTATATGACCTAGGGCAAAGATGATTTTTATATGAAAATTGTAGCTCTCGATGACATCTACAACATTCTAGTTTTTAGATTTTATTTGAGATAATTAAGATGCTAAAAAAATAAAGTTTCAGTAGTATATTAATCACGTACCAAGGCTTGTCGTCCAAGAAAATCATATCTTCTTGTATGGTGTCGGATAAAGATGCTTTGTATATAGAAATTATAGTTCACAACAAGATCTACAAATTCTTCTTTTATGTGTTTGTCATTTGAAGTCGTTAAGATGCTCAAAAAATAATATAAAGTTTTAGAAGCATATTAATCGTGTACCGGCTCTTGTCGCCTTAGAAAATCATCTCTCTCTTGTATGATGTCGGATAAAGATACTTTGTGCATGAAAGTTATACCTCTTGATGAGATATGCAAATTTCTAGCTTTGAGTTTTTTATGTTTCTTTAAATGAGCATCATAGATAATTCATATACGAGCATATTCTCATACAAGCCATTCTAGAAAATAGTTGGACCTCGTATCCATACATATACAATGTACTTTAAGCAGAAACAAAAGTTCAAATCCTATTAGTAGTTTTATTACATGGTATGGTCTCTCTTTCTTAGCTGCCTTAATACTTGAAAACATTAAATTTTTTGTGCACTTTATTGGCGCTTGAAAAACTGTTATATCGATTATACATTATAGCAATAAAATATAAATTGCAAGAAATTATATGCCTTGTCAGTCTTACTTTTCAACCAAGTTAAGCCTACGCCACTTTTTAATAGTCATAAGCTTAAGAACAAGATTTCGTTCATATACAACTTGTTCCAAGTTCATATCAAAGTGCAATGATATGCAGTCTCGTAAAGAAGAAGTGCGACAATGCATATTTTCTTGATCTTGTATCCGCCACTCGCGGTTTTGGGGCCGAAACTATCAAACCCAGCTACTGGAGTCGCGTATCCGCTACGCCTCCTCAATGATCTCGACGCGTGTCACCACTCGTCCTCGACCGCTCAATCACCAAGTCCTCGCACACCCACCTTGACTTGGTCAACCACCATCTTGACTTCAATCAACACCGTCTACTACGTCTTTGCATGTACACTTGCTTGTCGACGTTGCCAAGTGTTAGCAGTCCATGGTCCATCCTCTGGCCCTCGGTTCCTCGATCTAAGCCTCCATGTCCATCCTTCACCGCTCCTAGTTTATCAACATGAACTCACTTGACCTTCTCCATCTTTGCGTTGACCATCCCAATGCTCAACACCTGCACAACACAAGGCAATAGACATGTTGCATACACCACTACTCACGCTATATATGTTTAGTCTCAACGCTAAACTAAAGCTCGATTCATCACTTACACTCATCACTCATCCACACATGGGCACAATCCACCATAGTGACTTGCACAAATCCCATTGTTACATCCTTTATGGGACAAAGGGAGTATGATCTTTCGGTTATCAGATGTTTTTTAGTTGGTATTTTTCTATCCTCAATGTTCTATATATTGCTTGTTGAAGTGATATCGTCATTTGTTGTTTATTATATATTATTTAATGTATGACTAGTAAAATTTCTAGCATTCTATTATTTAGGGTCTCTGTTGATTCATTTCTAGATTCACCGTTGTTTGGTAGATATAAACGGTGATACTATTTTCTATAAAGTTGACCAAATTGAAGAAAATTTGACTAATTTAAAACCTAGAATTGTACTATTTCTGGACTGGCCACTGTTTGTAGATACAAATCTTATCAAATTTTATCCCTAAACTATTAAAAATCGTCTAAATAACCCACTAAGAAAGTTTTGAAGGTGGTTTTTTGACGTGGCTTTATAAAAAGTCTAAATATCCCCATAACATATCAAGACCGACTATATAACTCCTCCAACTATAAAACTGATATTGTAGCCTTAAAGCATCTAATAATGTTCAAATAACCCCCAAGATGATTTTGTAGGGCCATTTGGACATAGTATCCCACCACCTTTGGTCTAAGCACCCATGCTTGCACATAGGCCCTCTTTTAGGCTTCCACCACCGTTTTGATGAGCCTGCTCCACCTCATGGCATTCTTCAATGACATTTAGCACATGCATTGCGTGTGTGTTGCGTTGTCATCCAGCCTCTCCCACATCCTTGTCTCTGCTCTCACTTTCTCCTCCTATGGCTACCTAAAGAACTGAAGGAGGGTCAAATGGAGGATGTAGGAGGGGGCTAGATGATGAGGATGCAAGCATGGTACTTGAGCTTAGTGCCGTCGATGAGTGCCGAGAGGTGGAAAAAGAGACAAGATGTCACGTGCTGCTCGCTGGGCGGTGGGTTAGCCTAAAAAAGACTAGGGAGGTGGAGCATCAAATGGGTCTACGTGCAAGCATGAGTACTTAGACCATTATGGCGGGAAATGTTGTCCAAACGTCCTATAATATCACATTTTATAGTTTATGGTTTACTAGTCAACCGTTGATAAGTTAAGGGGTTATCTAGATTTTTAAATATATCACTTTAGTGAATCCACCTTCAAAGCCGCATCAAGAGGTTATTTAGACGGTTTTGAACATTTTAAGGTGCAAAATACTTGCCTGTTCGCTTGAACTTATCAGCTCGGCTTATCAGCCATGACACAATATTTTTCTTTCACAACAAAACAGCATCAGCCGACTTATCAGCCGCAAAAACCATCAAGTACACAGTTGAGCGGGTTAAGTACTCTTTTCATTCTTTTGATTGAGAAATATTCCCTCCCTCCGGCACACAGAGTCATTCTTATTTCATGAGAAGTCAAGCATTTATAGCTTCGACTAAACATATATATAAAAATATTAGTATTTATGATGCATAATTAGTATTATTAGATAAATCATAAAATTTATTTTCATAATAAATTTATTTAGAGATATAAATATTACTAATATATTTTACCGATCTAGTTAAACTAAAAAATAACACTCTAGACGGAGGAGTGCAGTAACTCGTATGAAACGGCTTGGTGGCTGGCTGATCAGCCAAGCCATTCGGTGGCCCAGTCCAGCTGAACGGCTGACCTAGAAGCCTACCATCCACGCCGTGTTCAGCTCCCCTCCTTCAGTCCCTTACCCGTCGCGTGGCTAGGGTTTGCGCTTGCTCGCTCCTCCTCTTTCCTTTTGGCGCCTTGCCGGGCGTCGTCAGCGCCGCCGTCGTGCCCGCCTCACATGCCAACGCCTCCATCCTCCCCGCCTCTCTCCGCTGTGGGTGGCCCCCTCGCCGTCGACAGCCTTCGCATGATTTAACGTGAGGTCCGCATCCCTCCCAGAACTTCGCCGGCTGTCGACGCCTCGCCCACTGCAACAAGGTACCCCGGATCCGACACCGCCGTCCTCCCCCCTCCGGTTCCGAGGTGGCGCTGTATTCTCCTCCTCCGGATCTACCGCCTCCGTCATACCCCCTCCGGATCTGAGGCCACCGTCTCCCCCCCCCTCCGGATCTGCCGCCTCCGTCGTCCCTTCCCCTTTGGCTCCAAGGACGCGTCGTCCCCCCTCCGGATCGACTAATGCGTGCTCGTTTTGTAGGTATTTCCGAGCGCCGCCCACGGATCCGCATCTCACCTCATCGGAACCGCCCTCTTTTGCTTCGGCGGATTCGAGGACATTAGGTTCGTTCTCATGCAAGTCCTCCGAAACAAAGAAAACAAATATTTAAGTCTGCACCGAAGAACTATAACATGGTGTATTATAGATTTTGAGTGAATTTTTAGGATCCATATTTATTTTTCTTATAGGAGTGTCTGCACATACACCTGTCGTTTCATTTTAGTTTCTTTCTTTGTCTATGTTCTTTATGGACGAGGCATTCGAGCGCAGACAGATCGTGCAAAAAGGCATGCATAAGACAAGACAGAATTCTAGTTGTATTGCTTGCCTATTATCTCTGCTCAAGTGCTAACCAATCCACATAACACCACCTTGGTTGGAACTTGGAAGAACAAAAACAACAGGGCTGCCCAGCATCTTCCTGCAGTCCACATAGTGTAGTCAGAACTTCATAGGCTCCTCCAGTGCTCCATGCAAAATACTGCTAACAGGATCAACAAAAAAATAGACTTATTTAAAGTAATTGTTTTTGTACTACCACAAAAATATCTGGGACAACTATCACATAGTTAAGCTGAACATGATCCACTTCTGTGTCTATGAATTTTTGGACCTAGAACTACTACTGCTTTTTCTTGTTGCTTCTGTGTCTATGATTTTTTGGGTCTGCTTTTGTATCTATGATTCCCCATTGTGCACACTTATTTTCATTGACATTGTGGTATTTTGTTTCTTGCTTTCAGTGCACCGCTCGCAAGTGGTGCATAACGCTGCCCACACTGGCAGCGTCCTCCACTTCATCGTGCTCTTCACCTGAAGCCAGGCAGTACAACCATCATTCGAAACGCGCCAAGCGTTCTGTAAAGGTACGTCCGTATTTCTTTTGCCCTAACTCTCTTGTTTGTGACGACAAGAGATATTGTTTATTAGTGTCCGTACTGCGTTCATCATACCCTACAATGTAAACATGGCAACAGATGTCCACGAATCGTGCTAACTGGGATGACACCACCGTGAGGACCTTTTTGGAACTTGTGATACAACAGAAAAACCTATTGCACTAGAACCAAAGAGGCATCACAACCTTGGGCTAGGCAAATTTGTATCCAGCATTCACAATGACAACGGGGTTGACGTACGATAAAAAACAGCTGTAGAACAAGCTGAACGAGCTGAAGCGGGCATATTTTACTTGGTGCGACCTTCAAGCCCACACTGGTCGAGGCCGTGACCCACATATAGGCAGCGTCACCATTGACCCCTCGTTCTTTGAGGGTGGCAATGGGGTAATAACTTCCACCTTATTCCTTTCTAACCCCCCTCTCCCCCCACTAACCCTTGCTACGGAAATTCCCATTCTCTTTATTCTAACCCTTGGACTCATGGCATTGCAGGAAAATAGCCGATCCCTTTAACGCACCAAAATACCCAAATGCCTTGACCTCATCGGACAATTCGTGTGGGGACACACTCCTTGATGAAGTACGTTGTTTGTCTTCCGGTGGCCATCATCATGAGACGACACCCAATAATGACAACCATGATAGTCCACATGAGATATCACCGACCCCTTAGGTGTCTAGAGTGTTGGTCGACCTCAAGAGAACCATTAGGGATTACTCTATCAATAGCCTGCAAGCGAAGAAGAAGAGTGCTTCCATTGATGAGTGCCTTAATGATATCATCGACCTCATTAAAGACCATAAGCTCCAGAAGGCCCGTGTGAACAAGCAGGAAGAGGAGATGGACAAAGTGGTGAAGATTATGAAAGAAGATGATTTGGAAGAGTCCGATAATGTTTATACTGTGCTTTAATTATTTGCAAGGACACACTAGACCGTAGGAACTTCCTGACCATGGAAACAAAAGAGGGCCGGATGAAGTTTTCTGAAGATCTGCTGGGAGGACTGGAGATCTAGATCGAAGTAAATGTTATCCCAAGAAGCGTTCCTATTGCGGCAGTCTACGTAGTTTTATTTTAAAAAACATGCATGTTGAGTTCTTTGATTTGGCATATGTTCATTTGGTTTGCTTATTCGTTGTAATGTTTCGTGGACAATGTTTGTTTAAAGTTGCATCGTTGTAATGTGGCCTGTGGCCCTGAAATATTGTGTGCTGGTTTTTCTAAGTACCCAAATAAATTGTGCCTGTGTGTGGATTGCTTTGTCCAATGTGATATATTGGTTTTTCATGTTCAGACGTGGTAGCTATTGCAGCCATCACGGAGTCCCAAGGTACTTAATACTTATTTACATTTGTTTACTCATATGCAACATGTGTTCCTAGCTTCCCGACTTGCACTTAATTTGGTTACACATAAATTTGGAAAGTAAAAAAGTGCATTGAAGAACCTACCCATTCTAGTTTCAAGTTGCATTAATATTCTTCGCCTATAATTTAGGGGATTAAATCTTGGTTTTGTAGATGAGCAACATCGAGGATTCCGCTACCAAAGAATGACTCAGCCAAGGAACGTCCATTTTATGCTTGGCATTTCACTGGTCTCCGCTTGTAAAGTACAAAGCAACAATAGCCAATGAGGCTCCTGGTGAATCCGGACCTCCCTTCTAGAAGATGTTCAGTAGCGATGAATGGAAGTTAATCGCGCAAAATGAAAGGAAGTGCTTGGACAACTTATGATGTCTCCGATAACTTGCTGCATTTGCATAACATTTTACTTAGGTTTGGCATCGAAGGGTACATGATGAGATAGGATCCCTAGAATGTTTAGGGTATATATGTGTGGACTTGTACTGCGCACAAACTGTGCAACTAGAAGGAGCAGGATAGATTCGAACGGTCTTTGGATGCATTAGTAGGAAGATGAGTCATGTCGCCGAGGTTATGTGTGGCGGGCACACTATGTTCTTGTTCCAAATGATGGAATTATGCTAGAGTAAAATGGCAACTTGGCACATATGCACCATTCTTCGATGGATGCATCGGGGCTTTGGATGGCACACGCATCAAAGTTAAGGTGAATAAGGAGGCCAAAATTGACCATATAAATAGGAAAGGATATGTAACTATGAATGTTTATGCCATTGTGGACATGGATGGGCGCTTCACATATGTCGGTGTGGGATGGCGGGTCTGAATTGCATGACATGTCGGTTCTCAAAGAATGTTGGGAGAACTAAACTTCCCGCATCCACCAACCGTGAGTGACGCATCGCCAAGAAATTATGTGACTTACATTGTTTTAGTTGCTTGTGTAGAACATAAAAACCTAATTGTGCAATTGGTTCATGTGTTGCAGCCGCTACTATCCGGTGGACGTTTGTTACGCATGGAGTCCTGGATACATGGGTCCTTTCAAAAATACAAGGTATCATCTGGATGATTTTAGGGGTGTACCCAGTAGAGACTATGTCTCGACGTGGAGAAATTTATCGAACAGACATTTGGGGTTCTTAAAGGCTGGTGGTAGAATCCTTTCTCTACATTTGTTTACACATATGCAAGATATGTTCCTCGCTTCCTAAACTTGCAATTTAATTGGTGTAGGTTCATCTACAATTACAAATCATCGCCGCCTCAAGGTAGGTGGTGCTCAAGAAAAGAATGTTCTCATCTTTGCTAATTAAAAGCATTGTACTAGGACTTGGTCTCGGGTTCACTAATCAAATAACTTATGTAGACAATTCAAGTATTTCTGTTTCATTGAGATGGACTGAGTGATTAAAAACAAAGTTATTGATTACTGAAGAACCTACAAGTGTTCAACATATGAAGTGATAATATATCAGAGTGGACATATAATATAGCTGGAAAGTAAAAATTATGTTGTAACCTGAGCTTTCTAGTTTCAAGTTGCAGTAATATTCATTGCCTCATAATTTAGGACTAAATCTTGGTTTTGCAAATGAGCAGCACTGAGGATTCCGGTAACAGCGACAGCTCAAGCGAAGGACCGCCCATTTTTAACTTGGCGGAATCTCTTTGTTCCGCTTGCAGAAAGTACAAAGCAACTTGTGAGCCAATGAGGCTCCTATGGTGAACCCGAACCTCTCCTTCGAAGAAGATGACGAAGGCGACGGTGGATGGAAGTCAATCTGCAAGAAACGAGCGGAAGTGCTTGGACAACTTGCGTATGTCTCTGATAACTTGCTGTATCGGCAGGCGACATTTTACTTTAGGTTTGGCATTTGAAGGCAGCACGAGACCTGGATCCCTAGAATGTTTAGGTATTTATGTGTGGACTTGTCGCGCATAACCCGGCGAGAAGAAGGGCGAGGATAGATTGAATGGTCTTTGGATACAGTTAGTAGGAAGATGAGTCATGTCATGAGGTTGTGTAGTGGTGGGCACACTGCTCTTGTTCCAAGCAGACAACGCTTATACTAGAGTGAAATGGCAACTTGGAACATATGCACCATTCTTTGATGGATGCTTCGGCTTTTGGATGGGACTCACACGTCAAAGTTAAGGTGAACAAGGAGGCCAAATTAATATATAAATAGGAAAGGAGATGTGTCTATGAATGTTTGTGCCATTATTAGCATACATGGATGGGCGCTTCCGTATATGTGGGAATTGGGGGATTTCGGGTTGATTGCATGACAAGTCAATTCTCAAAAGAATGTTGGGAGGAACCAAACTTCCGCATCCACCAACCGGTGAGTGGACGACATCAATCAATCATATGACCTACATTATTTCAAGTTGCTTGTGAGGAACATATAAAACCCTAATTGTGCAATTGGTTCATTTGTTGTAGGCCGCTACTATATCGGTGGAATATTTACGCCATCGAGTGCGGATACATAGGTCCTTTCAAAACACAAGGTACCATCTGGATGATTTTGAAGTAAACCTAGATAGAGACTATGTCTCGACAGGAGAAATTTAATTTGACTCATTCTAGGCTACGTGATGTTATCGAATGGACATTTGGGGTACTAAAAAACCGGTAGCAGATTCTTGATGGGTACCATATTACCATAGAACCAAGCAAAAGATGATTATAATTTCTTGCTTTGCACTCCACAATTACTTGTTCATTAGGAGCATGGATTAGATCAGTGAACTCCACCCACCATATCCTGGGTTCAAATTTTAATGCTAGTAAAGGTGATGTCTTCATGTATAGGAGTTCATATCTCTTTGGGACTGTTGGGACAATGATTGTGGAGGAGGTGATGTACCCATTGATGGTTGGGGTAAGGGTTTTTTTGCATAGAACTGCCTTTATGCTCATTCTATGTTTGGTAGAAAAAGGGTACAAATTTTGTACAAGATGCCACTTAGGTCATTTTAGTATTTGGAGGGAATTGTCTATAAAGGCAGTACAATGGCATGAAGGAGAGGGTTCAAGTTGGTATGTGCATTTTCACCATTTTAGGCTTCATCTTCAAATTCACTGTGTAGAAGTACCTTCAGCAGGGGCCTAAGTTGTGCTGTTATTTGTTCCAACATAAGCACCCAATTAGATGTAGAATGACCTATTGTGATTTGCAAACAATTGTTTATGACCTACCCGTAATGGGCAAATACGTGAAAGTCTAGATTTAGCAACAACCTAACCTACCCGAGTTAGCTAATTGGCTTCTACTTTTTAATGTCACCAAGTTTTATGCAAATGTATTTTACCACTAATTCTCTGTCGAGGAGGTAAGAGGCTGCTTGTTTTGGATGCCTCATCCACCTTGTTGTAGTGATATGGGTGTCTTGTAGCAAGAAGAGACCATAGGAAACTTCTAGCCGGTTTGTAGCTCAAAGGGGCTACATTTTGTAAATTACACAACTGATTAAATTTCAATTGTAAAGGAATGCATATTTAGTAGGGACTTGACAAGCTGCTATAATGCTGTGTTGTATTGAGCCCCAGGCCATTTGATGT